>QPMI01000470.1:0-481378 GCA_004431415.1 Cyanophora paradoxa | reverse complement strand
GATTTATTCGGGCGGTTTGCTCACAATCGGGAGGATAAGATTCTGATCGTTGTAAATGAAGCTTCCGAAAGGACACCTTTGAAACATAGCGACCTTCTCAAAGATATAGTCACAGCCCGAAGATTGTAATTGAGCACAAAGGAATAGACTCGTATGATAAGAAGAATTTCGCGCGAATCGTTTTCACAAGCAACAATACTGTCCCTGTCAAGATCGAGGCTGATGATCGTCGCTTTGTGGTCATTGAGGTGAGTGACAAACAGCGCTGTAATAAGGATTATTTCGCCCCGCTTGTTGAGTGGCTGAATGATATGAGAAATATTCGAAATATCGTTCAGTATCTCAGGACGAAAGTAAATTGCGAGAAAGTCAATTGGAGTCAAGACAGACCGCTAACAAACCGATACTACTTAGTTCAGCAAGCGGCTGCACCGATTATTCTTATGTTTGCGAAGTGGCTTGTCGATAGTGAGCGGGTTACAGAGCTGAAAACCAAGCTGGGCGGTCTTGCATCGACATGGGAGCTGTTCAAAGACTTCATCTCTGAAAACAAATATAAAAACGATTATAATAGCAAGCGGTTCTATACTGAGATGCGCACGACTACATATATTCAAGTGAAAACGACCAATGGAAAATCTAACTATCACTTCCTGTGGAATGAGATGATGTCTGAATTCCGAAAGTTGAAGCTTATCGATGATGATTCGATTAAAGAAGATGATTCTCCTCAGCCGCAACCAAAGAAAAGGGGCACCAAATTCGAGGATTCAGATGTGGAAGCCTGACCCCACCCTACACCCCACCTGGTTTCATTCTAACATTGATATATCTTATTTTTATAACTTAAAACACATTGAATTTCAGTGTAAATCATGGTTGTTAATACAGGGTGGGGAGGGTGGGTTGGGTGGGGTCTTTTTTGCCCAAAATGTTTGGGTGGGAGAATTTTTTATTGGAACTCAAAAAATGCCCCACCTCACCCCACCCTCCCCACCCTATCGAAAAACAAAAAACGTCAGTAAGCTAACTTAGGCACTTGCCATTAATGGTATTGTTGCAAGCTCCCAATACGACAAACTGGACAGGTAAAACGTTGTTTATAAGTCATTTTGGATATGCAAGATTCACACACAGAACTATTACACTGCGCACAAGCTAAATCTTCCGTTTCTATAACCTCTAAACAAATCACACACTTAACTTCCCCATCTTGTTTTTTAGAATAGCCGGATATAACATTTTGTATTACCTCAATGCATTTCTCTTTCGTAATGTCAAGTGGTATTAACATTTTATATCCTTTGTAAACCAATGCGCATATGTGCTGCCTATGCGGATGGTAAAACTGGAAGCCATATTAAGATGTAAAAACATGTCCTGATGTTTACGCGTTTGTGATATAACAAAGATTACCTTCTTACGCGCATTCTTCTTTTCCCATTTGAGATAGTTCTTGTCTGTGCATTCTTTTGTTGCTTCTGTTACGGGAATATTTGTAAGTGTCTTACAATATTCTATTATCTCTTGGGTATTCATTGTGTTTCTCTATATCTGATACACATAAAATGTTTTCCTATGTGTCATTTTTTTGAGTTGTCCTTAAATATGTTTCCACATTTTTGAACGCGTCCTTTCCCGAAATAAAAATGTTCCCTTAAAGTAAAAGATGCCCCGCCAAACTAATCGCCTTATAAAAGAGAAAAAGACGAAATATTAGGCTTGTTAGGTAGTCTTTTAGTCACTGGGAGATCACCGAAGCCGAATATGATCGAAGGGCGGCGATCTTAGATCGAAAACCCCGCTTAGCTAACCTTGGAAATATTGCCGACGAGCTCTATAATCGCCTGGAAAATGTGGAGCGCTTCTATACCGAAGGGCGGCGCTTAGCCGTCATAGAACCCGATGAGGAAGACGGTTTTGCAATGAATAAAGCATACGCCTGGTATAGCTATAAGGCGGATGAACAGATAATCGTAGATCCGGTGGAATTTCTCACTACCATCGCTGCAAACCTGCCTGGGCGGCTGAAAGAACGGCTGGACGAGCTTAAAGCTATTAAGGTGCGCCTTACTTTCATCTGCCGATACGTAAAAGTGAGTGATCCTAACGTTTTTATCACAAACACATTTATAGCGATTATTTCGTAATCACAAGGTCGCGCAATATTCTCACTGAGTTAGTGGGTGTAGCTCAGCAAATGAATGAACAGATGATACAGGTCGACAGCTACCGGCTCAGTAAATTAGATAAGCTACATGTCGTCGTTTTATCATATGCGCCGATGGGCGGTTGCTACATTGAGACCCCCGAATGGATTGGATTAAAGCGAGCCACAGTAAATATTAAGAATATCGATGGTCACGACTGCTTTAATTACGCTATCCTCGCATGGCTGCACAGAAACGACATAAACAGACACAAACGTAATGATCCGTTCCAATATAGGCGGTGGATGACTGAGCTGGACTTCTCAGGCATTAATTTCCCGGTGGCTTGCGATGCTGCATTAATAGATCGTTTCGAGGACAATAATCCCGAGCTGTCAATTAATATATATGGCGCCGACAATGCGACCCAAACCTTTTATCCACTGCACATGTCAAGTAATCCGCGTCGTAAATCGAAGGTAAACCTGCTGCTGATCGAGGACGCAAACGGACAGGGTCACTATATTACGATTATGTCACTGAGCCGCCTATTAAAGACCACCTTTGATAAAGCAAACGACGGGCGCATTTTCTACTGCGAAACCTGCTTGTCCCGGTTTAGATCACAGGAGAAACTCGATAGCCACACCGACTCTAATCGCTGTATCGATTGGCGGCTGAGTAAAGGTAAATGCCCGGAGCCCGGAAGCTTTATTACTTTCGGACTGCAACACCTAAGGAAAATGGTGTGGCTTCCTACTGTCTGCTACTGCAAGGTAGAGATGGAGTCGGTGCCGGTTCCTAATGAACCAAATCGAACCAAGCGAGAGGTAAAGTCGGTGGCACTTAATGTAGTTATGGGCTCGCATGTTGAAAATCACGAATTCGAGGGCGTGGATCCGCTGGGTCAGATGTTTACCACGTTAGGGGAACTGTGCCGCGAGATGCTTAATACCCTATTTACTAAACACCTATGATTCCGCTCACAGAGGCGCAAAAGCAAGCCTATAAAATCACCAAACACTGCTATATATGCAATCAGCGATTTACCCACGAAAACTTCCCTGTGCGCGATCACTGTCACCAAAGCGGCGATTATATAGGGAAAGCTTGCCGAAAATGCAATTTACACAGGCGGATCTCAAAGCAAACGAAAGTAGCCGTGGTCATTGATCGGATGGACGAGTGCGGGCATGCTATATTCAGGAAAATCGCACAGCAAGACGACAAGCTGCGGGTCGAGATCCTAAGTAAGAATTTCGACGAGTATCTCTCTTTACAGTGGGGACTTTACAAGTTTATAGACGCCTCGAATTTCATGGATTTTCAGGCGTCCGATGTTAATGATCTCATGGTAAAATTCGGTAAATTCAGCATGCTCGCCCATGAGCAATACGGACTGGATCCCACGCATTATGTGAGCGCACCGGGACTATCGTGGGACGCGATGTTAAAGCATACGAGGGTCGCAATAGAACAGATCAGCGATGCGGATCAATACGAATTTATTGAGCGGGCAATTAGGGGCGGCTTTGCGACCATGCCCACACGATATGCCGAGGCTAATAGCGAGGATAAACATATAGTGCTATTGGATGCGAATAATCTATATGGCTATGCGCTCAGTCAGCCTTTACCGGTCGGGGACTATCGCTGGGACGACACGAGCACAGCTTTTACCGAGGTTGTAGGGCGGAGTGCATTTATAGAGGTCGACCTTGCGTATCCGGACTATTTAAAGGGCGACCATCGCGATTTCCCGCTGATCGTGAGTAAAGAGGTAATTACTGCGGACATGCTCGGGAAATATCAGCGTGGGCTTTTGGAGATTAGCGGCGAGAAGCTCAGTAAAGATCCGAAGCTGATCGCCTCGTTTACTCCGAAATATAATTACGTGGTGTCTCAGCCGATGCTGCTCTATATGGTAAAAAAGGGGATCGTAGTTACTAAGATCCACCGTGTGCTCTCGTTTGCAACCGCTGCATTTATGAAGCCCTATATAGATCTGAACACGAAGCTGCGAAAGGAAGCCCGGAATAAATTCGAGAGCGACTTCTTTAAATTAATGAACAATGCTATTTACGGTAAATGCCTGGAATCGTGTCGAGGGCGCTCAGTGGTAAAGATCGCGAATAGCACGAAGCTGTTTAAGAAATACGCCGCGAGCCCACTGGTAAAAGCGACGAATGTATTAAACGAAAGCGCTGTTGCATTCGAAATGTATAGTAAACACGTAAAACTCGATAAACCGGTGGCTATTGGCGCTTATGTGCTGGATGCCGCGAAGCTGCATAATTATAGCTTCTTTTACGACGTGATCCGACCCACCTGGTCGCAAGCTCAGCTGCTGTTCCACGATACCGACTCGTTCTGTCTGTATATAGAGAGCGCGATCTGGAAGCGGGCATGCGAGAGATCAGCCCTATTTAGATTGCCCTTATAGCCCGAGAACCGGATGGTTCCCGGTAAATATAAAAATGAGATGCCCGACGTCAAGATAGTGGAGTATGTGGGGCTGCGACCGAAGCTATATGCTTTCCGCACTGAGAGCTACGACAAGGTAAAAATGAGCGGGACAGCCTCGAAAGAGGTGCATTTCGACGACTTTAAGCGCTGCCTATTTGACGGGATCACAAAAACAGTAACAGTAGTAAACAAGCAACGGCGATGCCACCACTTATATGATTTGGAGAGCAAGCGGATAGCGCTGACCCAATTCGATGGCAAGCGCTGCATATCAGGCGACGGCATACATAGCCTTCCATTCGGCTGTTAGTCGTCTATCTTATCATGCGTTCTTTTTCTTGGTTTGCGCTCTAATTGAAGGAGCTGTCGCCTTAGGATATGTAAAGCCATATGCACTTTAATCCGGGGTCGTCAGGGTCGATTAGGAAGTAATTGGGGATCGGGTGCGCGTCCCATATCGGGGCGTCCATTTTACTGTTTACTGCGCCTTTTTATTGCGCGTTTTACAGTATTTACTTGTAAAGTTTACAACAATTGCGAAAATCTTGACAATAAACGCTCAGGTAGCCTGATTTTATTGACAGTAAACGTGAGAATCTCACCGCGGATCGTCAAAAATTGAAAGCCCCGTGGGCAACGCAAAATGATTTAAGGAGAACGCGCTACATTTAGGCAACAGGAAAATATTTTCTCAGCTTAAAGTAAAAGGCAATGGCTTATCGCTTTAATGGTAACCTATCATTAGTTTCCCTCTCTCTGAAATGTCATTAAACATGGTGGAACTGTTAGATGTCTTTTCTCCTTTGATAGTGAGCATGTTCAATTCTCATTTGTGAATACATACATTCGTAGAGAAGATGTGAAGTCGATTGGCTTCTTCATTGAAGAACCGCATAAAAATAGTAATCGATCATCAGATAACGTATTCGCTTATGTTAAAGCCACTGGGAACCCTTACAGATATAGGTATAATATCATCCTGTCGATGATGATACAGGAGGATATTTACCTGTTGTGGATTTCTGGGGTCATGTTAGATGCACTCAGTATAGCATGGTAGATGTAGTGAGAGCCATGAAGCGTGAGCATGAACAACAACCGATCGACATTCTATATTTCCATGTTAAACGCGATCTGTCCAAATATCATCGGAAATTCGAAGAGCATGGAATTAATATTACACGCCGCACAACGGTGCGTTAAATTCTTAAAAGATTAATGGAGCGAAGTGGAGTTCGTAACAGCCACATGTGGTATATAAATGGAGCCAACCGAAATGGTGTCGTTGCTAATATCTTCTTCTCTGATTTACCGTAAACAAACAAAACCTTCTATTGCCTCGTGCATGTAAAATGTTACATTGATCTTTTTATTGTCTGATGACAAGGATGTCAAGACCGCCAATAGTAAGACGATCGCAAGATTTAGAGGGGAGCACATTGCCGATCCCCGTGCCGAAAGAGAATAAAGAGAGCCGCATAGTAAAGCGGTCTGATTTAAAGGCTTTGGTGCCCCGCGACGTGCCCGTAGCCCTTGCTGTCCCGGAGCAATCGAAAATCGCGCGTAAATTCTACGATCCGCAAACCGGTTTCAAAGGGATCACTAAGCTACGGCAAGAGCTGCCCAATGAGAATTATAAGAAATTGCAAGAGTGGTATAGCCGGCAAGAGGTCGTTCAGATTAATGCGCCGCACCTATCCCGCAAACGAGACCCTGCTATACCGATCCGACAGCCTCTCGATACCTACGTAATTGATCTGCTATTCTTTCCCGCTTACTCGAAGTATAATGATAATTACAGTGCTTTTCTCACGGCTATGGAGAACACATTACGGGTCGGGTTCATTATCCCGATGCGGGATAAGTCCGCGGCGTCGACCTTAAGCCGCCTTTAATACAGCTGCAAAATAAGGCGCCGAGACCAATTTTCAAAGCTGCAAAGCGATGCGGGAAGCGAATTCCGCAATGATATTATGCGCAAATATTTCGAGAATCAGTTTATCGAGCATCAGATAGCGGACACAGCCGACCATCGCGCGCAAGGGCGCATAGAAGCATTTAACAAGCAAATGCGGCGGCTGATCACGAGCTACTGCATCGCGAATAATACGGCGCGATTTATAGATGTCCTTCGTCTCTGGAATATAATTATAATAATACGGTGCACTCTGCGACCGGCTATATGCCCGCCGAGACCAACGAGAGTCACTATAAGCTTATAGTGCAAAAAGAAGATGCGAAATTCAAGAAATCGATAGCTTATTTGGATCAGATTCAGCCGGGCATGTCAGTAAGGCTACGGATCGAGAGAAGACGCCATTCGCTAAGGGCGGTAACAATTGGAGCCGAATCGTATATACTGTCGCCGCGCGCGAGGGCTATAAGTTTATGCTAACTGATCCGGACGGCAATCGCGTAGAGGGTCGCTTTGCCTTCCACGAGCTATTGCCTGTCCAAGCTGTGGATTACCTAATGGCGCCCACAGTAGATGCATTAGAAGCGGCAAAGGACGAGGCGCGGGTCGATGCGCAATTGCGTAGAGAGGGCATAGAAGCCGCCGCGGCTGTGCCGAAGGCACTCTATTAGAAGATCGCGTGCAAAAAGAGAAACGCGTAAATAAAGAATTACAGCGGCTAGTAACAGCCGCCGAGCCTAAGCTATCCGGCGGCGTGAATAGCCAACGATGGTATAAGTCGTTCTCTAATCAAACTGAGAGCTATAAAGCGCCGGAAACCAAAGCTACATTAAGAAGTAGTAGAAAGTAGCAACGGTAGCGCCGGTAGCTAATGGCGATCGAAAAGCGACTTTGAGACACGAAAGTAGTAGGCGCCGCGGTGCTTTCGTAGCGCCAAATCGCGCCCTTTGCGAATCAGACCGCGCCGCTTTGTAGTAGCGTAGAACTACTCTATACGCGCACGGTTGCAAAGTATGACTAGTGGAGCCTCATGGGAACGCGCGCCGGCTCTCAGAATGTAGCGGACACCTCGATTTTCGGGCACTTGTGCCTATGGCGAATTTGCACTTCTTGCCACGGTTGAGTTAGCTAGTCAAACTAGCACCAACATGCCCGGAAGCAAGTTACGAGCACGTAGCAATTGAGAGCGCGCCGAGATCGGCTTGCTGTCCAAAGTTATGCCCGGAAAACGAAAGGGGGGGTCTCCGCGAAGTCGCGATCGCCGGTGTTATCGAGTCGGGACTCGGGACTCGGGACTCGGGGCTCGGGACTCGGGACTCCAACTTTGCAACTTAAATGCAACTGGCAAGTGTCATACTATGATAGTATAGGCTACCGCCGACCGCCGAGTTGGCTCAGCGGCTCACCGAGTCACTGGGAGTCAGAGGCTTAGAGCCCCGCGATCGCATTTTTTAAAAACTATGCATTTTACACATTATTTTTTGAGCCTATGAAACTTATATGGACGTGCTAGCCTCGTTAAGACGTCACGGCGCTATTTTCAGTTTTGCAGGGTGATGAGCTGGTGATGAGATACAAGCGTTTGACGATTTCCATCGAAAATCGGTGTTTTGGTATCCCCCCTTCGCTTTTCCCGTATGCCCCCTTTCGCCGATTGAATTGTGTGCGTTTTTGATTGGACACCGTAACCTGAGCACGCTTTATTATAGCCAATCCTGATCCTGTCAGCCTGTCCTCAGCCAATCCCGATCCTGTCAGCCTGTCATCAGCCAATCCTGATCCTGTCAGCCTATACTATCAGCCGATACTATCACCCTGTCAGCCTATACTATCAGCCTGTCAGCCTATACTATCAGCCTGTCAGCCTATACTATCACCTGTCAGCCTATACTATCACCCTGTCAGCCTACTGTCAGTCTACTGTCAGCCTACTATCAGCCTACTCTCAGCCTACTGTCAGCCTACTATCGATGATCTCTTATCACATTACGATCAGCCATAACAGCTAATTTATCACATTACGATCAGACAACGTAAAAATACTACGCTATCGCATGCTATATGTTTCGGAATCGCCGCGATGTGATGACCCCGAATATGTCGGTGACGCCGGTGTATATATGTATATGTCGTGATATGCGAAAAAAAACAAAAAAAACACAAAAAAGCAAAGTTGTGCGGGATCACACACACGGAGGTGCGGACATATATACGAAATATATACATGACTAAATCGTTATTGTTTTCATAGAACTCGCATGTAGTTTGCATGTATCTTGCATAGTGGCGGGGCGCACTTATCCCCTTCGTATCCACTTCGTATCCACTTCATATCCACTTGTGTTCACTAAATTATATCGCACTGATTCAGTTTGCATTTTGCCCCCACCCTACACCCCACCCTATACTACAATCTCGTTATTTCTATACATATTTACTATCTAATTTAATAGAGTTTATACATTGAAATAAGTGAGGTGTATCGATAAGTAATACAGGGTGGGGAGGGTGGGGTTGGGTGGGGTCTTTTTTGCCCAAAAATATTTGACCCCCCAAAATTTAAGGGATTCAAAAAAATGCCCCACCTCACCCCACTTACCCACCCTATCGAAGTCCGCACGATATCATAGTAGGCTACATCGGGATTGCGATCATATCACAGTGTATACAGTGAGGGTGGTGCCCCACTTTCTCACCCCACCCTATCGATTCGCGATTCAGGGATCGCGAAATATACAGCACATGATACTTGTTTTTCTTAGTGATCGCGCCGTTCTAATACGATCTGAATATATCATATCTCGTCGGTATCACGTCGGTTCAATATCGTAATTATTAAATGGTTGGCTGATACCACTTTCACACCCCACCCTCACACCCCACCCGGTATTAATTTAACATACATAATCTCTATACTTTATACATTAATTACATTGAAATCAATCATAAACAAGATCCGTGCTCCTGCGGAGCACTAAGTACGGCGAAGCCTCGCGGACGCCCTCGCGGCTGTCACAGTAGGCCTATAGGGCACTCAGCGACTGGCCAGCGAATGCATATAGCATCGATGTGCGGGGCTGCGGAGGCGAGGGCGCGCGGAAAGATGTGCAGGCGTGGCCAGGATCGAATTTTTGGCGTCGGCTGGGTTGTCGTGCGCTGTCGCGCCCGCAGAGCTCGCGGAAAGCTTTAAAACGATCTCAAATGCATATTGTAGCGATGCGCTCGCGTGACGATGCGAGGGCGCGCGGAAAGCTCTGAGCATGCGCCGCGGCGTGGGCGCGCGGAAAGATGTGCAGGCCCGTTCAGGATCGAATTTTTGCGTCGGCTGGGTTCTCGTGCCCTGTCGCGCCCGCAGAGCTTGCGAAAAGCTTTAAAAAGATCTCAACTGAATACTGTAGCGATGCGCTCGCGTGAGGATGCGAGGGCGCGCGGAAAGATGTGCAGGTCCGTGAAGGATCGAATTTTCGGGGTCGGCTGGGTCCCCGCGGTCCGGCGCATCTGTAAAGCGTGCGGAATGCTTTGTCTACATCTCAAATGCTTATGCTATCGTTCCGCGCATGCGCCGCGGCGTGGGCGCGCGGAAAGATCTCCGGGCCTGTCTAGGATCGAATTTTTGCCGTCGGGTACCTTCCTGCGCTCTTCCGGCTCCGAAAAGCGGATTTCGGGGGTGCGCAGGCGCTGCTATGTCTATGCGCGCCAGTACGCATGGATTGCGCGCGTCGCGGGACCGGCCGGAACCGGCCGGATCAAATTTTCGGCCGACTCTTCGCACTGGAGCGTCGACGGCGCCGAAATCGAGCTTGCGGCGATGCGCTCGCCCTCGCGCGTCATTCTGTATCGTTCTGGGGCGTCCCTGGCGCGATTTCGTCGCGGGACCGGCGGGACCGGGTCCCACCTTCGGACTCGGACTGCATTTGTCGGAGGTTAAGTACCGGAATTGATCCAGAGGGAAATTCGATTTTCGCGGGATGCCTACGGGGGAGCGGTCGTCTTAGGGCAGCTACGACGCTAAAAATGGATCTAGAGAGGTCTGTGGGGGTTCGTGTGGCTGAGTGACTAGCAGCAATCGCGTCCGTGTCGAGGCAGAATTATTAATTCTGCCTCGAGGGAGTGCGACACGGAAATTATTAAGCAGGGGGGACGCGCCAGTACGCATGGATTGCGCGCGTCGCGGGACCGGCCGGAACCGGCCGGATCAAATTTTCGGCCGACTCTTCGCACTGGAGCGTCGACGGCGCCCGAAATCGAGCTTGCGGCGATGCGCTCGCCCTCGCGCGTCATTCTGTATCGTTCTGGGGCGTCCCTGGCGCGATTTCGTCGCGGGACCGGGCGGGACCGGGTCCCACCTTCGGACTCGGACTGCATTTGTCGGAGGTTAAGTACCGGAATTGATCCAGAGGGAAATTCGATTTTCGCGGGATGCTTAATTCTGCCTCGAGGGAGTGCGACACGGAAATTATTAAGCAGGGGGGATCTTGAGTGGAAAAAAAGGTTAAAAAAGGAATTTAGATCGTCGGTTTTTGGGTTTGAGAAAGAGGCTTCGCCTGATATAATAAAAGATACAGGGTGGGGTAAGTGGGGTTGGGTGGGGTCTTTTTTGACCAAGAATTTTTGAGGGGGAATTATTTTAGGGAATTCAAAAAAATGCCCCACCTCACCCCACCCGCCCCACCCTATCGAAGTTATCGAAGTCCGATAAGTATCAAACCGGAAGTAAAAATAACACATCATGATTTTATGTGTGCCATCTTAGATTGGACTACCATACCGATACCACTCACACCCCACCCTCACACCCCACCCAGTATTAATTTAACATACTCAATCATACATATTTATATTTAAATTACATTGAAATCAATCATAGATAAAGAGAATAATACAGGGTGGGGTAAGTGGGGTTGGGTGGGGTCTTTTTTGACCAAGAATTTTTGGGAGTGAAACATTTTAGGGAATTCAAAAAAATGCCCCACCTCACCCCACCCGCCCCACCCTATCGAAGCTACGTAGGTGATACACATGACTATATGAGGCGCGTCCCAAGCAGCACATTGTAGTTGTTTTAGATACACATCGCGCATCGTAAACACATATCGGCTATATCGCGATTACATATTATATATACATATTTTACAAAGATTCCACGATACTTATATTATTTTTATTGATTCATTTACGAACTACCGATAGAATACATATCACATATCGATATACACTATGATAAAAATGCTAATATCTTTATATAACTTATAGTAACACACATATAAAAACAAATATTATTATCCTGAGCGGAACGCGAGGGATAATAATATTTGTTTTTATATGTGTCCCCCCCCCCCCCCGCCGCCCCCGCCTCCCGCCCTTCCTCCTCCCCCCTTCCTTTCCTACCCCCATCCCCTTCTCCCCCCTCCCTTCTCCCCCGCCTCGCACCCCCCCCTCCCCACCCACCCCTTCCCCCGCCTCGCACCCCCACCCCTCAACCCCCCCCCTCCCCTTTCCCCTGACGTCTTTCTTAGAGCCCTCGACCTCGAGCCCCTCTCATCTCTACGCCTCTTCTTTGAAGCCGTTGCTTAAGCCCCGCCCGAATTCTAAGATCTAATATCTAATTCTTTGTCCTTGACCTCGAGTTATATCTAATTATATAAGCCTCTTCTTTAAAGCCGTTGCTTAAGCCCCGCCCGAAGCTGGAGAACCCGCTCATGATCAGCTCTTCTTTCGCGGCAGGACGACGCCAAGGCCTACGACTGGGGGTACCCCCCGGTCCGCTCGCTTGTGGACCCCGCCTCGAACTACCCCGCCAAGTGCGCCCCCGCCCGGCCCGGCCCGGCCCTGGCCGACCCATCCGTCGCTTTTCTGATGACCTCGGACCGTCCCTTTCCTTCTTCAGCTACGGCGTGGTAGTTCACCCGAACCACCCGAGCACGGGACCCTTCTCCCCGGACCCCAACGGTGCGCGCCTGCCCGCGGCAGCGGCGATCGCACCCAAAAGCAGTGATCGAAGGTGAAGGGGCAGTGGAGAGCACTAGGCCTAGGCGTGCCCGCCGAAGCGGGCGGTGTCCCCTCTAGCCGCTCCGGAGAGCGCGCGGCGCGCAGTGATCACTGATTCCCGATCTCATCCTCGCGCGCCCCGGGCCCCGCCTTTCAGTGGTCTTCTCTTCGACTGGGTGCGGCTTTGACTTCGAATATGTAGTGTTATGGACGCGTTGCGACCCGGACCCAGCCGGAGTCGAACCAACGACTAAGGGGTGTCAAGGCGGCAGTTCTACCAATAGGCCATCTCGCGAGAGGCTAGTGATTCCCCGAATCATCCCGGGTCCTCACACTGCACGCAACATGTTATGGACGCGTTGCGACCCGGACCCAGCCGGAGTCGAACCAACGACTAAGGGGTGTCAAGGCGGCAGTTCTACCAATAGGCCATCTCGCGAGAGGCTAGTGTCTCCGGCTGGGTCCGGGTCGCAACGCGTCCATAACAGTAGATATAGCTATCTCGAGCTTATCTAGATCTTTCGTATCCTCTCTGAGCTCGCGATCGTCTGACGGACGGCTCCGGCCGCGGCTTGGCTTCGTGCGCAGGCCCTTCGCCGGGAGCCCCGAGAAGCAGGGCATGCTGGCGGAGGAGAACGCGGCCCGGGATGTGATCGGCCAGGTGACGATGCCTTAGTTTCTTACATTTAATTCCTAGTATCTCCGGCGCATACTCTGCCTTTGAGATAGATCTCCTAGTATGATATTCATTACTTTTCCGGACATGTACAGGTGATGCGCAGGGAGTACGAGAAGGGCAACCAGGGATCCGACTTTTACAAGGTACCCCGTGGCCCAGCCCATCCGGGCCCCCGCTCGCGGCTGGGCCAACCGGACGGTACGCCGCAGTACCTCATGAAGCGCGTGTCCGACCTGAACCAGAGCATCAGTACCCCCCTTTCCTTCCCTCCCCCCTCTCCCGTGTCCCCCCCCCCCCCCCCCCCCCCCCTTGAACGCTGTCCCTCCCCGCGCGCAGTCCGCCGCGGCTGGGGCAACGAGGCAACCACGGAGCGCCAGTGGGTTGCGAACTGGCCCAACGTTAACCCCGCCCTGCTGCTCGACCAGGCCGTGCGCTCGTACCCCCCTCGTAAGAGAACCGCTCCCGCCGACGAAGGATCCGGGGGTACAGGTGCAGGCGTACTCGGCGGAGGGCGCAGCGGGGGAGGAGGCGGCGTACCCCGACGCCGACGGGGCGCTCCTGGGAGGGGATGCCGACGGGGCCGGCGCCTTCGCGGAGGGGTACGGGGCCGACGGGGCGGAGGGCTTCGGGGGATACGCCGACGCCGACGGCGATCTCCGCGCTGCCGGCGCCCACGCACACCTGCTCTGAGCGGCGTGTACCCCCCGCCCTGCCCCGCCGCGCCCTGCCCCCTCTTCGTTCTATCGCTCTGAATTTTCGGATTGAAGATCGATATCTAGACAATGCGCTACTAGTTCCGGATCTACAACCGGGCGTCCCGCTGCGCGCCAGAGCCCGTCCGCCTCGAGGGCAGCCGCCAGCGCAGCGCCCACGGCGCCCCCCCGCCGCAGCCGCGCCGCGCCCGCCCGCCGCGCGCCGTCCCCGCGGCCGCGAGGCGCGCCCGCCTCAGCCGCGGCCCCGCGGCCTCCAGGAGCTCCAACAGGGTACCCCCCGGACCCTCCCCCAGCGGCTCCAGGAACTCTGCGGGGGGAGAGGGGGGGGGTGAGGTTCAAGGGGTACGGGGCGCACGGGGCGCACCGAAGCGGAGCTCGAGGTCGGTCAGAGGGGTACAGCGGCGGAGGGCGCCGGCGAGGGCGCGGGCGGCGGCGGCGGCGCCGGGCGAGTCGGCGAGCTGCAGGCGGAAGCACGCGCGGCGCAGGCGCGGGGGCAGATCCAGCGGCTCCTCCCCCCCGTCCCCCGCCTTCGCACGCGCGAGAGTCGGGCCGGGTGTGGGGGGGGGAGCCGGCGGGGGGGGGGTACGGGGCGCGGACCTCGAGGGAGGCGCAGAAGTCGAAAGCCGTCAGAGAGGGGAGGCGGGAGAGGTGGGACAGGGCCCGGCGGGGCAGCAGCACGGCGCCCCCGTCGCTCCGCCTGCGATCGAATTCGGAGGGGGTACAGCTCGAGGGGAGCGGAGGAGGGTACCAGAGGCGGAGGGTGCGGAGGGAGCGGCCGGCGGGGCTCGCGGCGAGGCGAACGAAGGGCTCGTCGGGGGCCAGGAGGGGCCCCGCCGAGAGGGACTCGAGGGGGAGGGGGTACAGGCCCTCCAGCGCGTACTGGTTCGCGAGGCCCACCTGGAAGGGGGGGGAGAATAGGTCGGGGGGCGCGGCGCGGGTGGCCTGGCGGCGGGGTACGCGGGCACCTGGAGGCGGCGGAGGCGGGGCAGGGCGGCGGAGAGGGCGGCGGTCTCGTCGGCGCGCAGCTGGAGGCCCCCGGGGAGGGCGAGGGCGCCGAGGGCGGGGAAGCGGCGCAGGCGCGCGACGGCCGCCGCGTCGACGTGGAACGCCGGCCCGGGGCCCCGCCGCGCCGCCGGCCCGCGCGGGTCGCCGGCGCCGCAGCCGTCGACTGTGAGGGCGAGGCTCTCGAGGGCGCCGGAAGGAGGGAGCGCCTCCAGCAGCGCGGCGGCGTGCTCCTGCATGGCGCCGGCGAGGCCGGGGAAGGTCGGCACGCGCCAGGCGACGCGGAGCGAGCGCAGCCCGCCGGCGGCCTCCCAGCACGCAAGGGCGGCGGCCACGGCGAGGCGGCCGAGGGCCGCGCAGCGGTCCGCGGCATCGGCGTCTTCCTTAGGCGGCGGGGCGAGCTCGAGCTCGAGGGACGCGCCGCGGGCGACGCGGAGAGTGCCCCGCTGGATCGCCCCGCCGAATCCCGTGAGCGCCTCGACGCGGGCGGCCTCGAACCGCAGCGATCCCCACTCAATGCCGTCGACGACGATGTCGCGGAAGCGCCGGCAGACGAGCCGCGCGCGCCACGCGCCGGCCGGGCCGAGCCGCGCGAGGACGCCGCCGAGCACCGCGTCGTCGAGCGCGTCGAATGAAGCGACCGAGCGCATCGCTGCCGAGTCGTGGACGTCGAGGCTACGAGCCAAGGCTGCCGGCGCCAAGCCGGCCAATTGATAGTAAAGTAGTTTACTTAGGTCAACCCGCGAGTAGACGTAGAGCAGCTGTACCCGAGGCACGACTGCCCGCCCCTCTTCAGTTGTTGTACCCCGAGTGCGCCGTCGCGCCTCGAGCTCTGCAGAGCGTTCCGGCCGTACGCAACATGGTTGTCGAGACCCGTGGCCGCACGGCCACTCGCGCAGCCTCGGAGGCGGGACCATCGCGGTTCCAGAGTGCACCTCCCGACCCGCGCCAACCGGAGGCGCCAGCAGCTACACCGGTAGCTACAGCGGTAGGAGATGCGGGCTCGCAGCTGCAGACGACCTCAGATCTGCAGCCGCCCGTCGGGATCGCCCCTGCGCCAGGGCTCGCCTCGCACTCCGCGCAGGCCGAGCAGCAGCATCCCGGCGGCCCCGCCGCTCCTCCTGCGTCGACAGCGAGGCTGCTGCAGCAGACTTCGCACGCGGCTGCCGCCCCCCCCGCACCCGCGGGCGGGGGTTCCGCGGCCGCGCCGTCGACCCCGGCATCCGGATCCGCGCCGCCTCAGCCCGCCCCCGTGCTCGCACCTCGCATACCGGAGGCCCGAGCTTCGCGCGCGCCGCCGGCGGGACCCCTCGCAGTCCTGCCCGGCCCCGGATCGCCGGCCCCGTGGTGGATCTGTCACAGCTCGGCCCGATGCTGACCCAGCAGCTCGCGGCGAGCGTGCAGCAGGCGACCGCCTCAGCGGTCGCGGCAGCGGTTGCTCCCCTGACGCGCGACCTCAGCGCCCTCGTGAGCGCCGTCGACCAGCAGCGCATGGTGCTGGCGCAGCACCAGAGCCTGCTCGAGCACGCGCAGCGGCCCGCCCCAGCCCAGGTCACGCACCTGCCGCTCGAGGCCCCTGCCCCGCTGCCGGCCCCCGGCACCCCCGCCGGCGCGGCCCTGTCCCACCACGTCCCCACGGCGACCGCCGCCGTCCCTGGTGCTGTATTCGTCCCGCGGAGCGCACCGTCCCGCCCCTTCGTGCACGGCGCCGCCGCCGACCCGCCGCCCACATCGCAGACCGATGTCGATATCTCTCAGGCGGTGTCGCAGGCGCTGGCGCGCGCCCTGCCGGCGGCGCTCGCAGGGGCCGGCTTCGCGTTCGGGGGTGCCGGCGCTGCGCCCCCCTCGACCGACGGGAGCGCTCGCGTCAGCACCCTTCCCGCGCGCATCTTCACAGGCCCGGCCGGTGAGCACCTGCGCGACGCCGGGATGTCACACGCGGCGAAACATGATGACGGAACTCTCTGCGGAGCACGCGAGATCACGCACCGCACCCCGCACGGAAGCAAGGGCCAAGGAGCGTCGGTCGGGGCGGCGGTGGCACCTGTACCGTCAGACGGAGTAGACGAGTCAGAGGGCGCGGAACGCGAAGCCGAGGAGGAAACGCCGGCTGACCTACCAAAAGACGCGCTCTGGCACGCGGCGCGCATCGATGCAGTGCTGGTCTCGGAATCACTGGATCACGCGCTCCTCAGCGCGCACACGTGCCCCGCGTGGGTCGATGCGCCGCACGACTCAGACCACTATCCAGCGTTCGCGGACTTCGACCTGAAGGAGGCGGGCATGACAGCGCCGGTGGGACCGAAGCCAGAACCGAAACCCGGGCCACCAGTGTTTGACCCGGACGGCCTGAAGCGCACACAAAACGAAAAAGATGAGCTGAAAAGAGAGCTAAACAGGCAGCTCGGCGAAGCCGTCGGGGCGGACCTCGACGCCGTCGGCGAGGGCACGCCGGAAGAGCGTCTCGAGCGACTGAGCCGCATCCACGCTGCGAGCGCGAGCCTTGTTCAGGAGGTGGCAAAGGAACATCTATGCATGAGGGGCCGAGGGGGGAAGCCGACCAAGCCGCGCAACCTGCCGTGGCAGGCGAAGGCCGACGCCAGAGTTGCCCGCATTCTCGCTGCCTGGAGGAAGGAACCAGGCGGGATCCCGTCGGAGCTGACGGTCCAGGCGATCGAGAAGCTGCTGCACTACGTGACCGCCAGGGAAGGTCTCCGACCCTTCCCGCTCCGTCCGGCTGAACGGCGCCAAGCGAGGGCTGAACAAGGCTCACCGCCGCCCGGATCCCCGTATGCGCACTCGAGCTCGCACAGCTCACAAGGCTCGCGCAGCGGTAGCCCCGCGCCGGTTCCAGCCGTACCCCCCGCGGCTGATCAGCAAGAGGACTGGGCCGAGATGCACCGGCGGCAGCTCAAAGAAGACTGGGCGACCTTCTTCCGGGAGCTGAAAGTATGGCGAAACCGGACGCGGCACGACCTGCAGAAAATCCGCCGGGCGCTCCAGGCGGAGGACGTTGAGAGGGCATTAAAAGAGAGGCTAGACAAGTTCATGGACGGCCGCCAGCTCGGATCCTATATAGCCGCGGTGCTAGAAAAGCCGCGGAACCGCCCGATCATGCACATCACGCGTGTATCCAAGGACGGAAAAACGTATGAAATCTACACGGAGCCTGAGGAAGTGAAACGACTCCTAAAAGAGCACTGGCGGAAATGGTGCCGACGCCGACGCCCACGCGTGGGCTGCACCCCAGAGACAATACCGGAAAGTGCGCTGAAGGATAGCATGGGGAAAGAACTGATCGACTTCTGGAGGCTGGAATACGAGCCAAAAGCATACGCGGACCCTGCACTATTCCGAAACGACATGTCGGTGCCGAACGAAGGCGAGCTCGGCGACTACATTAAAACGCTAAGAAACACGGCAGCCGGGCCGTCGAACTTCTCATATGCTATGGTGAAGTTCCTATGGGCGCCGGTGCCCAAGCCGAAGCCCAAAGACGGAAGGGCGACGAGGCCGGTGGCCCAGCGCCGGAGGGCCCGAGCCCAGCCGACGAGAGCGCCGAGGAGGCCACGGAAGCGGAGCCCGTACACTGGGGCCGGAAGCTGCTGCTCTCGCTGGTGGCTGAAGCGATCCGCCTCCGGGACCTGCCGGACGCCGTGTGTCAGGGCAACATCCTCGGCATTACTAAGAGCCGGGAGTGGGACGGGGATATCGAAAATAACCTGCGACCGATCACCCTGCAGGAGGTGGCCCTGAAGCTGACCACTGGCCTCCTGAACGCGCGCCTGTCCGGACAATCCATCAGAACGGGCTCCTGAAAGGGGCCAACTACGGCTTCAGACCTGGTTGCTCGACGGACGACGCCCTCCACGTCTTTAACGCAGTCCTCGAGGACGCGAAGGAGTTCAAGAAGCCCTGTACATCCTGCTGCAGGATATCAGGCGAGCGTACGACTCCGTCTCGTGGGAGAGCATGGAGCTCTCGATGCGGAGGCTAAACGTACCCGAGGGGTACATCGAACTCCACAGGAACATATTCCGGCGCCGCAGGGCGCGGGCAATCTCCGGTCACGGCCTCTCCGACGAGTTCGAGCTCGAGTGCGGGCTGCCGCAGGGCGGCGTCGAGTCGCCGCTGCACTGGCTGATCTTCTACGATGCCCTCCTCTGCGCGCAAGAGCGCCTGGATCAGCACGAGCGCCAGCACGGAAAGAAGACGGCAAAGACGATAGAGCACTATGCCCACCCGAGAGCTGGGAGGAGCCGGGCACGGCGTACGTGATGGGGAACCCGAGGGAGACCGATGCTGCGGAACGCGAGGGCCGGGCCCGCGTCAGCGGCGTGGCGTACGCCGACGACACGAAGTGGATGAGCGGCAGCATGCGGGGGCTGCAGACCCAGGCCGACGTGGCCGGCGAGTTCTTCCGCCTGCACGATATCGAGGTCAACGCAAAGAAGACGATCTTCACGTGGAACAACGCACGTCGCGAGGTTGAGAGCAAACCTGGGGCCCACCCGCCGCGAAGAAGAAGGAGAAGCAGCCCTCCCCGCCGAAGATCAACGGTACCCCCGTCGGACTTGTCCGCCAGCCCCACGAGCACTTCAAGCTCCTCGGGGTATACATGAGCGCAAACCTGAACTGGGATCGTCAGTGGCAGTACATCTGCGATCAGGCGCGGGGCGCAGTCGCGCTGATAGAACGCAAGAAGCTCACCGCGAACGAGGCCTGCTACCTTGTCGAGGCCGTAGTACAGGCCCGCATCTCGTACGGCCTGAAGCTCATGACCCTGAGCGAGAGTCAGTGCCAGGAACTCGATCGTATTTGGATGCGGGTCGTCAAGCACCACGGGAACCTCGCTGCCTCGACGACGAATTACGCGATCTGGAGCCACGGGGGTACAGCCTCAAACGAACAGCCCACCTGCAAGCGGAGGCGCAAATCACAGAGGCTCAGATCCGGCTCTGCGCGCCAGAGGGCTCGCTGCTGGCCCGGGTTGTACGGCACCGGGTGCGCGCGCTGCAGGAGAAGCTTGGGGTGCCTCTGCTCCCGACCGAGTTCCTAAACGCACCCGTCTCCAGCGACCTCGCCCGCAGAAACGCCCTGGCGGCGATCATGCCGCAGATGCAGCGCCGTAAGTACCGGCTGATGTCGAATCACGCGCGCTACGCGGCGTTCCGCACCTTGCCCGGGGCGAAGCCTTGGCCTGACCCGGAGCGCCTCGACCGGCGCTACGTCGTGGCAATGCACATCCCAAGAGCCGTCTTCAGCGTCGCGGCCCCTGCCTTTACGGGGCGGGCGTGACGACCATGGACGCGGTGACAGCAGCGGACGGCGAGACCTTGCGAACCTGGCAGGACCTGTACATGGGCGCGCCCAAGGGAACGCTGCAGAAGAGCGAGCCTGCGTGGTGGCGTGAGGTGGCGAACGCGCTCACGGTTGACGGGAAGAAGCTGCGGCACCCGATGCGGCGGGCGGGAGAGCGCGCGTCAGCCATGGCCTCGCTCCCCAGCGGGGCCCGGAAGGTGAAGTGGACGAAGGGCGCGTTCGTAGCCGTGTTTGAGGCGGAGCAGCTGCACGACGAATCTGCCGAGCCCCACGTGGGCGAGTCATTACGTTCAAGTCCGCGACGGGCAGCATACTAGCGTCGGAGTACCTGCTGGAGCACTGGGTGCCGGTGCCGAAGGGCGCGGACCCCGACGCGGAGAAAGAGGGGCTCTACTGCCGGTGTGACGGTCACTGCCGGCACCCCGAAATAGAGGGGCAGACGAGCACGTACACAGCAGTGCAGGGGACAGGAAAGCAGTACTGGCACCATGACGACCGGTGCACGCGCAATGCTCCGTCGCGCTGCCCCGAAATGAGTCAGTGCGACGGCTCGTGGGCGCACGGGAAGGGCTGGTGGGAGGAGGAGGATACCCTCCTCGCCTTGGAAGGCGAACCGACGGAGGAGACGCCGGCGGTAGCGGCGGGGCAGGAGACGATGTCGAAGCGCGGGCGCAAGCAGGTCGCCCTGCGACCGACCTTGGAGTACTACGACCCGGGCCTGCGCACGCAAGACGACGAGAAACGCAGGGCACTGCTTCTCCAGGCCCGCGTGAAAGCCGTACAGGATGGTGACGAGCGCTTCCTCCGTGAACAGCTGAGCCAGGAGGCCGAGGCTGAGCTGCAGGCCGCGCTGGAAGTAGCTGCGGCGGCGACGCCGGGCGCCGAGCCGCGGGACGAGGCACAACCTGTGTCAGATTCAGCAGAGCAGAGCGAGCTCTACTACGCGGGCGGAGCGCCGCGCCACTGGGACTCCCGGGCGGCGCAGGAAGGGGTCACCCTCACCGTTTACTGGCAGCACATGCTGGCAAATTGGGAGCAGATCGAAGAGGCGGAACTCGCGAAGCTCGGCCGTCGCCCAGGCAAACTCGAGCAGTGGATATGGACGGACGGGAGCCTGAAGAAGGGTCAGACGGAAGGGGCGCACGCCGGCCTCGGCGTCGTGAGTCCGGCCGAGTTCCCGGACGGGACCGTGGCGAACCACCCGGAATGGGCAGGCACGTACGTCGGCCGGCTGCGCGGGCTTCAAGAGAACAACAAGGCTGAGCTCCAGGCTGCGATCGTCGCCGACGTGCTCGCGGCGCAGGGGGTGCGCCTGCACACGGACAGTCAGAACGTCTGCACATGGTTCGATAAGTTCGTGCTGAATGCGCACGATATGCACATGCGAGACTACATCCGGAACACGTGCAGCGCTGAGCTGTACGCGTGGTCCAAGTTCCGTGCCCTGGTGATGGGACGGGATCGGCAGCGGCCGGCTGCGGTTATCAAGGTCAAGGCGCACAGCGACGAGGATATGCACGAGCTAAACGACGCCGCCGACAGAGCGGCCGATCAAGGCGCGCACCTGGAACAGGAGGAACTGGACGAGAACATCTTCCTGCCGCCCGAGTTCAGCATGCCGGCAGTGCTGACGATCGAGGGACCGACCGGGATAGTCAGGCGAGTCGAAGGCGACCCCCGGCGGCACGCCGCTGTGCTTCACGCGCACCACACGCACTTCGCGTGGACGAACCAGCTCAAGGCCGGGGAGTGGCTACGGCTGCCAGTGGACCATGGGGCCGTGTACGATCAGATGGCTATGGGGCCCCGCCGAGTCGGGGTGAGCCGGGAGAGCAACTGCTTCCGGGGTACGCACATGAAACTCGTGATGGGTACGGTGGCGACGGCCCTCGTCCGCAAGCGAGACGCGCCCGAGCTCTACAGCGAAGTGAACCCGGCAGGACTCTGTGCGCTCTGCAGCACGCGGGAAATCGATGGCGAAGGCCGGCCCCGGCTTGTGACTGGGCCCGAGGAGACGCTGGAGCACGTCCTCACCTGCCCCAGCGCGGTGGCGACGGAGGCGCGCACCGCTGCGGAAGCACGCATCGCAGCGACGGTCAGCGAGGCCCTCGAAGGCGCGCAGAAGCGATCAGTGCCACACGCGCTCTCCAGATCCCTGAAGGTCACGAGAGTCAACGACCCGACGCTCACGGCGGCTGAACGGCAGGCGCAGATGTGCGTGCTACGGGGGCTGCCCCGGCGGGCCTCACCGACATGGTCCGCGAGACCGTCCCGGACGCCAAGAAAGCTGCCCAGGTCGTGCGCAAGCTGGCGACGGCCATAGGCGAGCAGGCCCATAAAACGTGGGCCGCCAGATGCCAGGCGTACGCGGAGTGGGAGAAGGCGTGCGGGATCACGAAGGTCATGAAAGAACGTCGCGCCAAGGCGAAGCGCACTGGGGCGCGCGACCGCGAGGCCGACGCGCCGCCTGACGATACGGCTGGCAACGCTCGCAGGAAGCGCGCGGATCCGGAGCCCCGGCAGCGGGAACGCTGCAGGGAGTGCGGTGCCTCGAGTCCCGCCACCAGGGCGGGGAAACCCTAGCCCTCTCACACCTGAGCTGCCCGCCAGACGACTACGGCTGGGTCCGGGCTTCGGCGGCCATGCAAGTGTACGACCATACGAACAGGTATGCTTGGGGCGTGGGCACAAAAAGGGCGCGCCCGCGCTAGAGGGAGACACGGGGGATTGCGGTCTGGGGCGGGGCCGGAGGACGCAACACCAACAACTGGAGGCGGCGGAGGCGACGGCAGGAGGCGGCCAGTAGCCCAATCTACTGGGGCTGGCGAGGAGCCTGGCACACGGCGCGGCGAGGCCCTTGGGCAGCGCTGGCGGCGGACGTACCATGATTGGGAGTCTTTTGTAGAGATAGGACCTCGTAGCCGGGAGTTTAGGTTAGTTTAGAAATCGATACAGCTAGCTTCCACATCATTAGTATTAGGTAGAAACCTCCTTAGCTAGATATCTAGACACGAAACCTTCAAACCTTTCGTTCATTTTGTACTTTCTAAAGCACAGCATACGACGGTCCTCGATAGTATCTAGTCGGAGAGATTTATTGGGCGATGTGAAACTCATTGTAGTTGTGTTGTGTGCTAATGCAAGAGATCGGCGATTCGGGCGGGGGGGCCTTTCGAGCTCCGTAGGCTCTTTCTAGACCCCGTCTTCTCCCCCTCCGCCACCCAGTCGGGCCTCGCGTCCTCCGCCGCGGACGCCATCGCGGTGTCCCTCGACCCCGTCTCGGGCCGGCTGGTCCTCCAGGCGCACTCCGCCTCGTCCAGCACCGGCACACAGCGCGAGCAGCTCGCCTTCCCCGACCTCCTCCTGTGCCTTCAGCTCCTCGCCTTCCAGATCTCCACGGACACCATGCTGCCGGCGGAGGAGCGCTGCCGCCGCCTCGAGGCCCTGTCCCGGCTGCAGTACGAGATCATCGTCCTTGCCCGCACGCTTCCGTGGGAGCGGGTCTTCCCGTGGGTGCAGCATCACCTTGCTGACGCCCTCGCCTGCGCCGAGGACGCCGACGGCCGGTACCGCGCCCTTGGCCACCACAGCATGGCTCTCCTCGCGCGCAGCCTGCCCGAGGGGGGGCTCGGGCTCGGGGGCCCCCTCCCCTTTCACGCCGGCAGCATCGTGGCCTCGGCCGCCGCCGTCGATGCAGCCGCCCGTCCGGCCGGCGGCGGCCGGGCGTCGCGCGCCAGCGCCGCGGCGCGCCCCGCCGCGGCCTCGGCGGTCGCCGCGCTCGCGTCCCCGCCCGGCACCGCGCCCAGCGGCGACACTCGGGCCGCCTCCGGCTCCGGCCGCTCGCGGTCCCGGGCCGTGCAGGATGCCCTCGACCGTGGCGCCGTCTGGCACACCGAGGACCCGCGCTACTTCGGCGTCAGCCCAGCCATCTGTTGGTGCTTCAACCAGGGCATCTGCAAGAACGCCGTCAGCGACGGCGTCTGCTTCTTCGGGCGCCATATCTGCGCCCAGTGCCACAGCCGGGACCACCCCGACTGCGCGCGCCGTACCGCCACCGGCGCCGGCGCCGTCGGCCCTTCCTGAGCACCCCCCGCAGGCGGCCGCAGTTCCCGCTCCCTGCGGCGCGCCAGACGCGGAGCATCATAGGAGCCCTCCGGAGGCGGTGGCGCCCCCTCTGGCGGCAGCGGTGCGCCCATCGCCGCCGTCCCCGCCTCCGCCCCCTTCGGTCTCGGTCGCGGCCCTCCCGCGGCTAAGTCCGATCGCCCCCCCCTCGGCATCTTCCCCCCGGGCTTCGCCCATCCGGGCACCCGGTTTTGTACCGGCGTCCGCTGTCCCGGGCCGTTGCGTCCAGCGGCCTAGCGGACAGGACGTCGTGTCTGTTGTCTCCGAGACCCGCAGTTCGAGTCCGACCGGGTCCACTTCCGCCGCTTCGATTCCGGAGAGGCGCGTTTCCACGGCGACCGCCGTCGACCCCCCCCACGACCCGCGCTCGATTCCCGCCGGGTCCTCTTTCGCTGCTTCGGCTCCGGAGCGGCCCGTTTCCACAGCGACCGCCGGCGCCGCCGCCCACGCTCCCGACCCGCGCTCGATTCCCGCCGGGTCCTCTTTCGCCTCTTCGACTCCGGAGCGGCCCACTTCCGCAGTCGCTGACGCCGCCGCGCCCGCGGGCACGCGCGCCCGCGCGCACACGCGCATCCGCAAGCAACCGCTGGCCCCCCCTTTCGACACGACTGTCCCGACCTACCCCACGAGTGCTGTCGGCGGCGCCCCGCTCCCGTCGGGACTGGCGCCCACGCCGGTGCACCTCCCCAACCTTCTGGCCGCGCTGGCCGACCATCCAGACCCCACGCTCGCTACCCGCCTGGCCCAGGGCTTCACCCGCGGCTTCCCTCTGCTCTACCGCGGGCCGCCTTACTCGGCGGTCCACAGGCCCCATCCCACGGCGCTGGAACATCTCGACGCCGTGCGGGCGGACGTCGCCAAGGAGCGGGCGGCGGGACGCATGGCCGGCCCTTTCCCGCATCCGCCCTTCGCCCCCTTCGTCGCCTCGCCACTCGGCGCCGTGCCGAAGAAGCGCTCCAACCCACCCAAGTGGCGGCGCATCACAGACCTATCTTATCCCCGGTTTCGCGGCTTCAGCGTCAACCGCGGCATCGACAATGCTCCCCTTCACTACACCTCCCCTTCGGTGGCAGACGCGATCGAGCTCATCATCTCCCTGGGCCGGCTCACGCAGCTGGGCAAGGCCGACGTGCGGGACGCCTTCCGCCTCCTGCCGGTCCGCCCGGAGGACTACTGGCTGCTGGGTGCCGCCCTCCCCTCCGAGGATCCCGCCCGCCCCGGCGCGTACGACTTCTACTACGACATGGCTCTCCCATTCGGTGGCCGCTCCTCCCCACGCACGTTCGAGGACCTCGGTCAGGCCCTCGACCACGCCCTCCGTCGGGGGGGCGTCCTCTTCCTGCGCTACGTCGACGACATCCTCGTGCTCGGGCGCCCCGGCACTGCCGAGTGTGCACGGTCGATGGAGGCCCTCCAGGCCATCTGCTCCCACCTGGGCATCCCGCTGGCTGCGGAGAAGCTGGAGGGGCCCGCCTTCCGCCTCGTCTTCCTCGGCATCGAGCTCGACACCGACGCGATGGAGGCGCGCCTCTCGGCCGGCCGCTACGAGGACCTCGTCTCGCTCCTCGGCAGCTGGGAGGGAAAGCGGCACGCCACCCGGCATGACCTCCAGGCCCTCGCCGGTCTCCTCACCTCCGCCACCGCCGTCATTCCCCCCGGCCGCTTCTTCCTCCAGCGCGTGCTGAGTCTCATCTCTGCCCTGCGCAAGGACCACCACCGTGCCACGCTCCACCCCGGCTTCCACGCAGACCTCCGTTGGTGGCGCTTCCTGCTTGCCGAGCGGCACGGCGTCCGCCTCCTCCCCGCCTCAGCCCGCTGGGCCGACTCGCGGGAGCTACGCCTGGAGACTGATGCCAGCGGCGTGGGCTTTGGCGCCGTCTTTGGCGACGCCTGGCTCTTCGGCGCCTGGGCCGACCACCCCGACATCCCTGCCAGCATGCCCTGGCGCGAGCTCATGGCGATCGTCATCGCCGCCGTCACGTGGGGCCCAGTGGCACCGCCGGCGGATTAACTTCCACACCGACTGCGAGCCGGTTGCCCTTGCCATTGCCAACGGCTACTCCCCCCGCCCCGGCTTCGCCACCCTCCTCCGCACCCTCTATGCCCTTTCCGTCCTCCACTCTTTCGAGTTTCGCGCCACGCACATCGCTGGCCTGTCTAACGTCCTGGCCGACCCCCTCTCCCGCCTCCAGATCGAGCAGTTCCGCCGACTGCACCGGTCAGCGGATTCTTTGCCGACCCCCGCCTGCTGGCCGTCGATCGACCCCTTGCCGCCCTCGCCACGCACCTCTACATGTCCGGCTTAGCGGCCAGCACCCGCAGGAGCTACTCGTACCCGCAGCGCGAGTTCATCGAGTTCTGCCTCCAGCGGGGTCTGCACGACAGGCAGGGCTCGGTCCTGCCGGCGTCGGAGGCTACACTCTGCTTCTTCGCGGCGCACCTCTTCCGCCGTGGCGGCGTCGCCCCGCCATCCATCCGCACGTACATCACGGCCGTGCAGTCGCTGCACGTCGACTCCGGCTTCAGCACTTTCTGGGGCTCCATGCCGCGCCTCGCCCGGCTCCTCGAGGGCATCGCCCGCGTGGCCGACCCTCGCCCCAAACTCCGCCGCGACCCGATCACGCGCGGACAGCTCAGTGACCTCGCCCAGTATGCAGCCGCCCACCCATCACCTGAGACGCGGCTCCTCTGGGCCGCCTTTTCCACCGCCTTCTTCGGCTTCTTCCGCTGCAGCGAGGTCTGTGCTGTCCGCCTCCCTGTGCCCGACCCGGCCCGGCTCTTCCAGCGCCGCGACCTCCGCTTCTTCACGGACGAGGGCGAGAGCTTCGCCCGCCTCCGCCTGAAGAAGTCGAAGACCGATCAGCGAGGCCAGGGCTGTGACGTCGACATTCCCCATGTCGGCGGCCTGGAGTGCGCTCACTGCGCCCTCGAGGCCCTCGCCCTCTCCTGGACGGGCCCCGCCCGCCCTGACGCCTACATCTTCGCACATGCCGCCACCGGCCAGCCGCTGACCCGTTCGGAGCTGCATGCCGCCCTCCGCAACTGGCTCCACGCCCTCGGCTACGCAGCCGACCCCCTGCTGCCGCACAGCTTCCGCATCGGCGCCGCCACCGCGGCGTTCGAGGCCGGCCTCCCTGACTACGCTATCCAGCTCCTCGGCCGCTGGCGGTCCGACGCTTTCCAGCTGTACATCCGTGCGCGCCCCGAGCTCGTCCGCCGCCAGCGGGGCCTCCTCCTCGCCAGCAGCCACGCGCCCCCAGCCGCAGTGCCCTCCAGCTGACCTTCATTCATCACACACCTCTCTCCATGGGTGCCAGCGCGCGGCGCCCACTTCGCAGCCGCCGCCCGCCTCGGCGCCTTGGTCCTGCCTCTCCCCTGCTTCGCGTACCCTAGGCCAGACTGCCGTACCCAGGACAGGTGTTGCGAACTAGCCCTAGTTCACGTACCCCTCTGCCTGCTACGGACTCTAGCCCAGTTTCACGCTCAGGATTTTCACAGGCCCGAGGCAGTCCCCTTCTTGGCACCCATTTCGAGTTGTGTATGCATATACTAGATTAGCATATGACCATGCTAGCGACGCAGAGCTCACAGCACTGCGGGGAGTGTACCCCTCTATTGCTAAGAGTAAACTCGCTAGGGTTGATTGATAGTAAAGTAGTTTACTTAGGTCAACCCGCGAGTAGACGTAGAGCAGCTGTACCCGAGGCACGACTGCCCGCCCCTCTTCAGTTGTTGTACCCCGAGTGCGCCGTCGCGCCTCGAGCTCTCCCACCCGACCCTACCCTATGTATACGGCGCCTTGGTCCTGCCTCTCCCCTGCTTCGCGTACGAGCCAAGGCTGCCGGCGCCAAGCCGGCCAAGGCTCGCCAAGCCGGCCAGGGGGTACGGTACGGTACAAGCCGATCAGGCACGCGAGGTCCCGGGAGTCGACCCCAAATTGAGTGAACATGCAAATGGAGGTCGCCCAAGAGCGGGAGCGCAAGCGGGCGCGAGTCGCTAGCTCGAACCCCGCCAGCAGCGCCGAGCGCGTCGAGCTGCGCCTCGATGCTCTCCCCGACGAGCTGCTGGCGCATATCGTCCGCGCGATCGGTCTGAGAGACGTCCTGATCGTGCGCTGCTCCCATCGAGCCGCGCGCTCTGTGTTTAGCTAACCCGGTCATTCTGACGACGTCGACCCGGCGCAGTGCCGCCCGCACCATGTGTGCCGCCGGCTGCGCGGCGTCCTGCGGACCATCGTCTGGGACGAGCTGGACCTCGCGCCCTCCGAGGCGGAGATCCGGGCGGCGGCGGAAACAAGCGAAAAGGATCGGCAGGTACCGGTGTCGGACCAGCACAAGCAGTTCAACGCGAGTCGCATTCGGAAGCTGAAGGGGCTGCTGGCCTCGCTGCACCCGGAGGCCGGCTTCGCGGCGTGGGGCAGCGCGCGCGCCCTGCGCCTCCGCTTCAGCTCCTACGGCTACGAAGAAATGATCGAGGAGGCCTTCACGGCGATCGAAATCGCGTCGCGCCTCGCGCTCGCCTCGCCGTCGATCGCCGCGGCGCGCGTCGAGTTCCGCGAGGCGACGGCGGGGGAAGATGAAGCTCAGGTGAACATTTTCGACCACGGACCGCCGCACGAGTCGATGTACCCCCGCATCGAGGCGCTCCTCGCAGCCCTCGGCGCGCTGCCGAACCTGACCAGGGTACGTCCGCCGCCGCGATCGAATTCTAGTGCCGCCCTCTTCCGTATCCCCCCTTCCCTCCCCCTCCTTCCCCCCACCTCCCCCGCCTTCGCTGATCCAGCGTACCCCGTCGGCAGCTCGAGCTCGGCGGCGACATTTGGAGGAACGGAGGCTTCTTCTGCTGGAGCAACATCCTCTCGCTCGGCCCCGGGGACGCTGCCGACTCGGCCGTCGCCGCCGCCCTCGCGCCCTTCGATCGCCTCCAGCACGTCAGCCTTCCGTTCACTGTCGGCGCCAGCTATGCGCGGGCGCTCCCCGCGCTCCTCCCGGCGCTCCGCTCGCTGAGGATCACCGTACCCTTCGACCACCTCCCCCGCGCGGCTCCGGCCCTCCTCACTGAGCCGACGACGGCCCGCATCGAACGCCTCGAGCTCGCCCTCTACTCTGGGGTACGATACCGACCTTCCATATGTGAATCGATACCGGCCTTCGCGGCTTTTCCTCTCCGACCTTCCCCTCCGATGCGGGGGTACGTGGACGCAGGGCTCGCTGCTGTTCAATGAAGCCGGCGACGCGGCCATCGGCCCCGCGGACGCTCTGCAGGCGCTCGCCAACTGCGCTCGCGCCCCGCAGGTGACCCGATCTGACCCGATCTGACCTGATCTGATCTGATCAGATATCATTTGATCCGTGCAGGTCGTCCGCGTGCTGGAAATTACCGGCGGCGTGACTGGCGCTGTGAATTCGAGCCCCGAGGCCGCCGGGCGCTTCTTCGAGGCTCTCGGGCGGCTCACGGGGCTCGAGAAGCTGTCGCTGATGGTGCGTCCGGCTCGAATCCGTCCGGGGCCCCTCCACGCTTCCGGGCTCTAATCCGGTTACAGACATGGCGCGGACAGGTGTTGTTTCTGCACCATGCCGCGCCCCTCAAGCGGCTCACAGGGCTCAAGGAAGCCTACTTCTGGTTCGATTCCCGGCCGACCCCTTTTTCCACGTACGCAATTGAACGCTGGCCGCTTTTGTTTTGCAGCATTTACGGGATCTCCTCGAGTCTCGATCCCCGGCCGCTCGCCGACGCGCTGGCCTCGCTTCCGAGCCTCGCAGTAGATCTCGTGGTCCGTATCCCCCGCCGGACCTCCTCTCCTCTGCTATACCCCCCCCCCCCCCCCCCGATGGCAAGAGTCGCCCACCGTACCCTGCGACTCAGGTTCAACCGCTCAACCGGAGCGACCTGGAACACGCTGTCAACGTTGTCGCGCGCCTGCGGCCCAAGCTGCACTCCTGCACCATAATGGGGGTACCGAGCTTTCCTCCTTGTCCCCCCCCCCCCTCACAGCCTGCCCCCCTCGCAGTCCGCGGAGATTGCGGGGGTACGGGCGGTGGCCGCGCTGCCGCCCTGGCCCGGCCTGACTCTGGCGGCCGATCTGAAGGGGGGCGAGCCTTCCGAGCGCCCCGCGCTCCTGCGGGGCCTCGCCGGCGCCCTGGCGGCCGCGGGGCGCCTGGAGCTTCATTTCCTGGCCTCTCGCGACGCGGACCTGGCGCTCCTGCCCCTCCTCGCGCCCCTCCGCCGCCGCCTGCGCCTGAAGCTGGAGGTCGCGCCCTCCTCCCGGCGCCTCTTCGACGACAAGGACGAGCGGGAGCGCCTGGGCCGCACGGCGCGCGCCCTGTTCGGCGGCTGCCTCGCGCTCTCGGAGTGCAGCCTCGATCGGCGCGAGGATCACGAGGCCGGAGACAGCGACAGCGTTGGAACGTTGCCCCTCGACGCAGATATCGATGTGTAAGAGACTGTTCTTGCAATTTTAAATGTTAATGAAAATGTACTATATGATTTTCACTAGACAGCGGATGACAGGTGCATGTTAGAAGACAGCTAGTTCTTAGGGATGACATGTGCATGTTGTTTAATTTGAGGTGTGCGATATCGATCGACGCCGCTCTTAAATATATTATAAGAGACTGTTCTACGGTTCTTTTTATGATTGTACGCTCGATAATCAATAATAGGCGCGAGGGTGTACGTGGCCGGCGCCGCGCTTTGTTCTCAAGGGGGGCCCGCGACCGCGCGCGGTTACCCGGGGGAGGCCTAGGAGGGAGGAAAAACAGGGGCACATCGCGTCAGTCAGTCAGCAGTCAGCAGCAGCGCGCTAAAACGTTGAAGCAGCCCCTCGTTCGTTGGCTTCGTTTTCGAAAATAATACTCGTTTCGTTTTCGATTCACTGTAGTCAGGCTCGCAGCCGGCCATGGCCAGCGACGATGATGAAGGGGGCGCTGCCCCTTCGCCTGTGCTGGCCGCTCGCCTTCGCTAACTTGGGCGTCGTGTACTTGCACTGGCGAGGGGGGAAGGAGATGACTGGTTGGGGTTGGTGGTGTGGGGGGGGGGGGGGGAAGGGGGGCGGGGGGCGGGCAGAAGAGCGAGGGGTAGGGGCACCTTCCGGCACCAGCTCACGTAGAAGTCGACGGCGACGAGGGTGCCCCCCCCCTCCCCCTCCTCCCCCCCCCCCGCCCGCCCCCCACCAGGGCGTTGAACTCCTCCGGGGTACGGATATGGTACGGATCTCCGTCACTCGGTGCTAGAGCAAAGCGCGTGAGGAGAGGAGGGAAAAGAGGGGGGGGGGGGGGAGGGGGGGGCATCGCCGCGGGGACGGGGGTACGGACTTCGGGGGCAGGGGAGAGGGATGGGGTGGGGGACGTCGTTTTCAGGCTGCCGCTGATCCGCTCCGCAAGCGACTTGCAGCCTGGAGAGGGGGGGGGGGGGGGGGACTCAGCGGGGTACGGCGCGGGCAGAGTGGAAGGAAAATCGTACCCATGTCGGCCTCTTCCTCGGGGGGTACGCCGCTCGGGAAGGGGAGCTGGAGAAGGGGCCGGGGGTACCGATCCGCCCCGCCGCCCCGTGCGTGCGCGGACGCGCCCGTAGGCCATCTGCAGGCGCTTCGCGCCTGGATGGCGACGCCTCCGCGCCCCCTCCCACGCCGGCGCCGCCCGGCGTCGGGTACAGCGAGGCGGGCCCCGGGGCCCGAGAGGCGCCCCCTCCTTCTGCGCTGGTCTCGCAAGCTCTGCGGTGGGCCGTCAAGCCGGAAGCGGCTCGAGGCTCCAGCTTGTCCACCAGACCTAGATCGAGAGGCGGCGCGGTGCGGGGCGGGGCGGGCGGACCCTTTACTCGCGGAGAAGGCTTCACCGGAGGCGCCGCGCGCTCGCACGAGCGCCTCATATGAGCTCCAGGACCTCGAGGTCGCCCATCGCCGCGAGGGCCGCGGGGGCCTCCGGCCCGCAGGGCACCGCTCCGCCGTCCCTGGGGCGAGAGGGCAGGTCAGGGGGGGGGGCCGGGGGCGCGGGGGGTACGACGCACATGTGGCGGCACGCGAGAAGGCGGAGGGAGCGACCGGCGGGGCCGGCGGCGAGGGCGGCGAGGCCGTCGCCCAGGACGCCGGGCCTTCGCGCCACGCAGCGGAGTTCTTGAAGGCGGGCCAGCGCTGCGAGTCCATAGAGGGCGCTCCAGTCGTCGAGGTTGATGGCTAGGGATTGGAGGCGCGGGAGCGAGGCCGACAGCGCCGCGCAGCCCGGCGCGTCGAATACGCCCCAGCCCGAGGCGTCGAAGCGCTCGAGGATGGGGCCCAGTTGCTGGCCGCGCAGCGCGGCAAGGACGGAGGGCGGGGAGAGCTCGGCCCAGATGGCGGGGGCGAAGGCGAAGGTCAGGTCGGCGAGGCCGGAGGCGCCGGAGGCGGGGGCGGAGGCGGAGGCGGCGGAGAAAGCTGAGGAGACGGCTGCGAGGACGGCCTCCACGCGCTCGCGCTGCAGGCGGCAGAGCGCGGCGCTGGGGCAGAGGCCGAGGCCGAGGCCAAGGGCGGCGCCGGCCCGCGCCGCCTCGCGCTCCAGGTCCTCGGACGCGACGCGGGCGGAGGCGAAGCCGAGCCCGGCGTCCGCCGCGGCGGCGCCCACGAGACGCGCCGCCGCGCGGCTGAGGGCGGCGGGGGCCGCCTCCGAATCGCTGAAGCTGGGCGCACCATCGCGAGGCGCCGGCGCGAGGACGAGGTGCAGGGCGGCGCCGCCGCTCAGCCGGAGCCGCCGCTGCCGCAGGATGGCGTCGAGCGCGTCGAGCTGCTCCGCGCGCGCCGCCCGCACGCGCAGCGCCGGCCACGGCCACGCGCTGCCCTCGACCGCGGCGCGGAAGCGGCGGCACACGAGCCGCGCACGCCAGGCTCCCTCCGGGCCAAGCCGCGCGAGGATGCCGCCGAGCACCGCGTCGTCCAGCGCGTCGAATGGGGCGGGCGCGGCCGGCGCGGTGCAGCTGCTGCGGGCGCCCATGCTGCGCCTTCGCGGAAGTGGAGCTCCACCGCTCCGCCGCTGAGATGGGTCAGATGCAAGGCATCGTCGCGCGACCTCTGGATCCTGCAGCGAGCGCAGCGACACGATGTGCGGGGCAGCTGTCGAAACGTCGAACCTTTCGAGGATTCGACGAGGAAGCGGTTAGGGGTACGCTGTGCGATTCGGCCTCGGCCAGCGCCCGGCGATGCCGGGATCCGGCCGCGGAGAGGAATTCGAAGCCTTGGGCGAAGATCGGCAGACGAAGCGGATTCGAATTCGCAGCGAGCCGATTGATATCGCAACCACATCAGCGGCCGCGGGATCCGGAGCGTTCGAATTAATATATTCATGATATCGATCGATATCATGCTCCTATATATATATAGCTTTGTGGCCGCGATTCGAAATGATACTCATACTTTTTTTTCCATCCACTTGTACATGTTCCTGATGCCACATCCCCCCGGGTCCACACCCACCCCTCACGAGCCCCACCCCCTATAGCTACGCCTCGGGAAAATCTGTGTCGAAGAGGGGGCGCCTACGCCTATGACAGGGCGTAGGGACTTTGATCATGAGAACCTGGAGATATATAGCTAGCTATATAGATCCTGCGGGGCGCGCGTGTGCCGGTGCGACCTGCTCGCCCTCAGCCGCATGCGCATGCCGACCTTGCATTTTAATTGATCATGATACGTATATACCATTGATCGATACTCAGTGACTTTAGCAATGATACCGATAGGAATATTGCACGAAGTCTCCCAGATCTAAATACCTGTGTTCTCAAAGCTCATACTATTAAAGGGTGTACAAATTGAATACCCAAAACATATTCTGGGCTCTGATCATGATAGCTACACATTAGACATTAAAGGGCTTCATATGCATGATAGCTACAAAGGGCAACGCTACGTATCGAATGCTCGAGTTCAAGCGGCTGACTGAAGCGGAGTGTACACCTGAAAGCGTGCTAAAACTGATGAAAAAGGATCTGCGCATCTGATCTGATCTGATCTGATCTGAGGGGACAAGGGCCGCCCCACGGGAGGCCTCGGATGCCTGCAGCCACACGCTGCTACCACACACACATATTCAAACATGGGGTACAAGACAAGACGGCGCCGGCCGGCCGGGCCCTCTCACGCCGAGAAGCGGTCGATGTGCTCCTTGATCGTCGCGTCGAAGTCTGCGGTGGGCGAGCGGGCGGGCGAGCGGACGGGCGTCACTGGGGGCGGGGGTACGGGCTTCACTATGGGGCGGGGAGGGGGGGAGGGGGGGGCGAACCGTTCGGGGCCCCCTCGAACCCGCCGAGCTTCTCCCCCTTCCGCCAGAATTGGAAGGAGGGCATGACCTGGGTACCGAAAATTAAAAGATCTGAGATAGACAGGGCGGAGGGGGGTACGCCTGCCTTGACGCCGGCGTCGGAAGGGATGCGGGCCACTTCGTTCACGTTCACTGCCGCGAACTTAACGTCCCTGTGCCGGGCGCTCGCCTTCGCGAACTTGGGCATCGTGTACTTGCACTGGCGGGGGTACGGATTAACTTCTTTCGGGGGGGGGAGCAAGGGGGGTAGGGACACCTTCCGGCACCAGCTGGCGTAGAAGTCGACGGCGACGAGGGCATCCCCCCCTACCAGGGCGTCGAATTCCTCGGGGGTACGGATCTCCGTCACTCGGGGCTAGAGCAAAGCGCGTGAGGAGAGGCGGGAAGGGGGGGGGAGGGCGAGGGGGAGCGGGAGGGGGGGGGGGCATCGCCATGGGGACGGGAGTACGGACTTCGGATTCGGGGACAGGGGAGGGGGATGGGGTGGGGGAAGTCGTTTTCAGGCTGCCGCTGATCCGCTCCGCAAGCGACTTCCAATCTGGAGGGGGGGGGGGGGACTCGGCGGGGTACGGCGCGGGCGGGCAGGAAGAAAGCGTACCCGTGTCTGCCTCGTCCTCCGGGGGCGGGGCGGGGACGGCGTCCTTTGCGTCGGCCGGCGGAGCGAAGTCGGCGCTCCTGCGAACGGGACGCTTAGAGGGGTACGCCGCTCAGGAAGGGGGGCTGGTGAAAGGGCCCGGGGTACCGGTAGGCCTGCACGGCGTTGCGGATGTGGTCTTGGACAGCGTCACTCTTCTCAGCGCCGACGTACGATTCGACGACCTTGCCGTCCTTGATGAACACGAAGGTCGGGAGCAATTTGATCTCGAAGCGTCCAGGCAGGTCCTGCGCGGCGGGCAGGTGGGTGGGCGGGCGTCGGGCGCGCGGATGAGGCGGTGCGTCCAGGCAGATAAGATCGCTGCGTGAACGCACGGCTACGGCGTTGACGTCCACAGTCACGAAGGTAGCGTCGCTTGCGAACTCGTACGAGAGCCGCTCGAACTTGGGCGCGAAGGCCTTGCCTGCGAACGGATGCAGAACAAACCATCAATACACAAAGAATAGATGCAAAGAGAGCGAAGACTGCATGCGCATGAGCCGCGCGACTCTCGCTGGCCAGTTCGAGTTCTATCATACGCGCGGTATTAGGGCACTCACACTTGCGGCACCAGCGGGCGTAGAGATCCGCAACAATTACGCCTTTCGTCGACTTCACGAGAGCGTCGAACTCCTCCGGCGAAGCGACAGCGAGCGGCTTGCTGGCATCCGCCTCCGCGTCCCCGCGGGCCGGGGTCGTCGCCACGGGCGGGATGGACGTTGCCACCGTAGGCTGCACATGCACCGGAGCGACCTCAAACCTGCAAGAAACTGCCCGAGACGCCGACGGGACGAAACGCAGGGTCCCGGCGGAGAACCCGCTACGGACAGACGCGAATGCTGAACTTGCTGATTCTCCGCTAGTAAGCTTCTTGCGTGACGGGCCGCCCGCCAGAGAGGGGCTGGAAGCGTGCGGAGTCGCCGTTGGGCACGCGCTGCCGGCCGGCGTGCACTGGACGCCGGCGGGGCCGAGGAGCGCCGCGAAGGATGCCACGAAGCTCATCTGCAGGTTGCTGCGCGTCTGGCCCTCCCGCTTGCGAGGGCGCTCGAAGACCGAACGAAGTGTCATCTACCCCTGCAAAGCCGAGTTCGATGTCCCAGCCCGCCGGGGGCGACGAGGACGCACATCTGCTGGACGCCCCGGCACCGCGCTCGGCGGCTGCGCCGCCGGGCGGCCTCGGTCGCCCAGCAGATCTTCCCGCCGCGCGTTCAGCGAGGGTGCGCGGTCAAAAGCGCCCTCCGTTCGAGCGCACGCACAGGCATACACACGTACAGAGCATGCATACGACTAGCCTCTCTCCCGTTCTCTCGGCCGGGCTGCCTGACCGCTCCGCGCTCTGACATCGCCGCGTGCGCCGCCGTGCAGGCGGAGGACGCGCTCCTGCAAGCTGAGGAGGGCGTGGCAATCGCCCCAGCAGCGGCGGGAACCGGTTTAGGCGCGTGCGAGACGTGCCGATGCGGCGGGCGCTGCCGGGAGCCGCACGGCATCGATCGGCCCGAGCTGATCGCCCGAGCGCTCTCCCCGGTAGGCCTCGGACCGCCACCGACGCTGGGAGCCCGGCGGCGCGCGGTGCTCATCGGCTGCACGGTCGTCGTCGTCGTCGTGGTCATCGTCTTCTCCGGCCTCTTCCTCGCCGGCTACTTCAAACCGGTGCGCGCGCCTCCCGAGTCTCCGACTTCAAGAGAACGAAGCTCGGCTTCGTTCGCAGCTGAAGAGCATCTCGCGGACGCCCCTGATCCTCGTCTCCCTCGACGGCTTCCGGTTCTCCCGCCCTCGAGCTCGCCGCTTCGCTCCGTCCGCGAGCCGACGCGCCGCGGCCGGCCCGACGGCCGCGGGCAGGTGGGACTACCTCGAAAAGTACCACGAAGAGTCCAGCAACCTCCGCAGCATCGCGCGCCGCGGCTTCCGCGCGTCGAAATTCGTACCCGTCTTCCCCTCCAAGGTGAGGGGGTACCCCTCCCCCGGCCCACCCCGCCTCGCCCGGCGCCGAGCCGCCCCTACCCCTCCAGACCTTCCCGAACCACTACACGATCGTGACGGGCCTGTACCCCGAGAACCACGGCATCGTCTCCAACAACATGTGCGCCCGCGTACCCTCCCCTCCCCCCCCCCCTCCCCTCCATCCCTCTCTCCCTACTCCTTCCCATTTACCGGCCCCAGGTACGATCCCGTGCTGGGCCACTTTACGCTGTCCGATCGGAACGCGACGGACGACGGGCGCTGGTGGGGCGGTACCCCCCTCTGGGTCAGGTGCGGCGTACCCCGCCCGGCGGCGGCTGCCTGCCTTTAAACGGCGCGCGCGCAGCGCCGAGACGCAGGGCGTCCGCTCGGGTACCGTGTTCTGGCCCGGCAGCTCCGCCGCCATCAGGGTACCCCCCTCCGCCTCATTCCCGCCCCCCCCCCCTCCCCCCCTCTTACCCAAAGTAGGGCGTACGCCCCTCTCTCTGGCTGCCTTACGACGGCGCGATGTCCATGGAGAAGGCGCGCCGTACCCCCCTTCCCTCTCTCCCAGCCCGAGCTGACCCCGGGGTACGCCCGCAGCGGGTGCAGCAGGTGCCTCCTCCCCTGCCAGCTTCTATCGCCTGTCTCGGGGTCCCCCCGCCCGCGCGGGCCCTCTGCATCTTCTTCAAGCATCTTTAAGCATCTTCTTCAAGCATCTTCAAGCATCTCCTTTAAGCATCTTTAAGCATCTTCTTTAAGCATATTTAAACATCTCCTTCAAGCATCTCCGACATCTGCATCTGCTGGTAGTCTCAGGCCCCCTCAGGTGCTGGCGTGGCTTGACTTGCCGGCGGCGACGCGCCCCTCCTTCCTCACGCTCTACATGGAGCCCGTCGACTCGTGCGCCGCCCGTACCCCTCCCATTCTATTTCGGGACGGGTGGGGACACTAGCCAGCATCTCTTTCCCCTCGAGCTCGCTTCGTGCGCCCGTGCCCCTTTTAACCTGATTCGAGTCGGGACGCTAGCCAGCATGTCCTTCCTCCTCACCCCTCATAGCATATTGGAACTACCATATTGGATCTAGCTCAAATTGGGCAACTAGCCCCCACCTGGGGCTCCCCCACCCCCGCTCCCCCCCCCCCCCGCCCCCCTCCCCGCTCCCCCGCCCCGCCCCCCCCCCCCCCCCCCCCCTCCCCGTCCTCCCCTTCCCCTCGAGCTCACTGTCCCAGCTCTAGTCTCTAGTCCGCTCTATTCTCTAGTTTCTGGTTTCAGCCTCCCCTCAAGCTCACTGCCGGGGGGCAGGATGGGGCACGAGTTCGGGCCGAACTCCGAGGAGGTCCGGAGGGCCGTCCGCCAGGTGCCCGCGGCCCGTCCCGAGCTGCTTATGCGCGCTTGAGCTTGTGCTCTTGAGCCCAACCCCGAGCTTGATCTGCTTAAGCCCAACCTTTTTTTGAGCATCGAAGCCTCTGATCCATCCATCCATCCATCCCGTCCTCGCAGGTGGACGACGCGATCGGGCTGCTGCTGGTGGGCCTGCGGATCCGCGGCCTCGCGGACAAGGTCAACATTCTCGTCGTCTCCGGTCCGCACGCCTCTCCTCTGTTCTGTTAGGAAAGCTAGAAACACTAAGTTTAGGCTATCTCTATTAGCTATCTAGCTATCTGTTAGCTATCTCTTAGGCTATCTTAGGCTATCTACACTAGAAAACCTAAGCTATCTGTTAGCTATCTCTTAGGCTATCTTAGGTCAACATTCTCGTCGTCTCCGGTGCGTATGCCGAGCTAAAAACTCTAAGTTTAGACTATTTAGCTCGGCATACGCGAGCGTTGCTCGCACGCCCGTCCGCAGCTGCTGCTGCTGCTCGCATAGATTTGGATAGTCATCGGATAGGGCTCCGGCCATCCCGCCGGGCGCGCGCGGCCCTATGGCGCCTTCATTGCGCCCCGGCGCCGGCCGGGCTCGGGTCTTCCCCGCCCGGCGGCGTCCCCTTCTAAGACATGATTTCCTCCCTCGCTCGCTCTGCTCCCGCTCGGCCGCTGAGCCCCGGCCCGGCCCGGCCCGGTCCGGTCCGGCCGGGCGCGCAGACCTTAAGCCCAGAACCTTCGCTAGGCTCCCGCCTGGCCCGCTCGCCTGATCGATCCGGGCGCGCAGACCACGGGATGACGGCGCTGAGCCCCGAGCGCGTCGTCACCCTCGACTCCTACCTCGACCTCGGGTGCTGCCCCCGCCCCCCCCCCCCCCCCCCCCCTTACCGCCCCCTCTTCCCGTCCCCCCAGTCCCCCCCCCCCCCCCCCCTGTTCCGACTGGCTCGTGAGCTCGAGCGTAGATGGCCGCCCCTAGATGTATGTAGAGGAGGCGCCTACTTAAGCTTGGGCTCTAAGGTCTTACGCTTTAGCTCCCCCCCCGGCGACCGCCTAAGGCCGGTCTAAGGCCTAGGCGACCGCGCCCCCGGCCCGGCCCCGCGGCTCGCCTCCCGTCCCAGAGACATTCTGTCCTAGGCGGCCGTCTCTATCTAGCGCCCGCGGGCCCGCGGCTTTCGCCAGGTCCTAGTCTCCTTCGAGGTGAGGTGAGGCGAGGCAGGCCTTGCTCCTGGTCGAAGTCCTGATTCTGTCCTAGGCCCCCGTCTCAGACGTTTCGCAATAGCCACTAAATCCCTCAGCTTGATTAGCTCAGCTTGATTTTCGATCCCTGAACCCCTCGATCCCTTGAACTTAGGCTCCAGAGCCTATCTCAAAAAACGAACCTGACCACGCGCCCCGCGCGCGCGCGCAGGCCCTCCTCGGGCCTCTTCGTGGTGGACTGGAGCCCCGTGCTCGCGATCAAGCCCAACGGGACGGCCGCCGAGGACCGCGCCTACGCCGCCCTCAAGGCCGTGCGCCTAAGAAGACTGTATTTCTTCTTAAACCCTTTATAAGAAGACTGAATTTCTTAAGCCCTTCTTTAGAAGCCTTTGATCCCAATTCTAGATGGGACGGCCGCCGAGGACCGCGCCTACGCGGCGCTCAAGGCCGTGCGCCGCGAGCTTCTTAAGCCTCTATTTCTTACATAAGCCCTTCTTAACTAAGAAGACTGTATTTCTTTTCAAGCCTGAATTTCTTACTTAAGCCCTTCTTAACTTAAGAGGCGCCTACGCGGCGCTCAAGGCCGTGCGCTACAATCTCCTGTTTGATCTTGGGCTCTCTTTCTTCAGCTCTTTTTAAGAAGCCTGTTATCTCAATTCTAGTCTCTCCTGTTCTATCTAACCGTGGGCCCTCCTTCTTAAGCGTAGACAAAATCGAGACAGAGTCTAAGCTCTGCGTCCGCTCGTCCTAACGAAGCTTCGTTCGCTCGCGCAGGCGCACCCGCGGCTGGTGGTCTACGAGAAGCAGATGATCCCGGAGCGCCTGCACTACCAGAAGAACGTTCGTTCGCCCCCGGGACGACCCAGATCAGGTCTAGGGGAGCTGTCGCCCTAGAGAAAAGAACGGTCGCCCTAGGAGCTAAGATTCGGCTAAGATCGCTCGCGCCCTCATGAAGCTCTGGCCTCACTCACGCCGACCGCGCCCCGTCCCCGCAGCCGCGGATCCAGAGCTTCATCGGGATCGCGGACGTCGGCTGGTCCCTCACCGACTCCAAGACCGCCGCAGCGCACCCGGAGGCAAGCCCAGAGGAATCTAGATCTAGATCTGGATATATATAAGGCTCAAGCTCTTTTTAGGCTTTAAACGCTCTCTCGAGACCGCTCTAAAGCAGCCGCGCGCGCAACCGCTCTAAAGCAGCCGGCGAGTTTACTTACACTGTATCTCCCCGCAGTACTTCAGGGGCGGCCAGCACGGGTACGACCCCCACGTCGGCAGCGACATGGTACCTCGCCCCCGGGCCCCCTTTTCCCCTCCTCTGACCCCCCCCCCCACTCCCTAAACTGCCCCTTACCCCCCTTCGCCCCCCCCCCCCCTCATTTTCCCCTGCAGCACGGGATCTTCTTGGGACAGGGCCCCGACCTGAGGGCCGGCGGCGCCGACGCTGGCGAGGTCCGTCCCTCCCCGTTCCCCCCCCCTGTCCCCCCCCCCCCACCCCTACTGCCCCCCCTACCCGTCCCCCCGGCCCCCCGGCCCCCTCCCAGGTAGGACCGCCCAGCGACCGCCCAGGCCTCGGCCCCCCCCCCCCCCCCTCCCCCCGGCGCCGACCGAGATTTAGGCTTTCTAAATTAAATTTATAATTATATAAGGCTCTAGCTCTATAAAGGCCCCCGGCCCCCCGTCCCCCCCGGCCCCTTCCAGAAAGATCGATCTAGATTTGGTCGGCCCCGACTGAGATCCCCCTCCTCCTCGAATCCGTCCTTCCCCCCCTCCTTTCCTCACGCCCCCGCCCTCCCCCCCCCCTTCCTACCCCCCCGCCCCCACCCCACCCACCCCAGGCCTCGACTGACATCCCCGCGCTCCGCCGTCCCTAGCCTCGCGCCCCGCCGTCCCTAGGCTCCCCCACCACCCCACCGCCCCCACCCCACCCCAGGCCTCGACTGACGTCCCCCCCCCCCCCTCCCCCCCAGGTGCGGAACCTGGACGTGTACGGCCTCGCCTGCGCGCTGCTGCGCGTGGACGCCTCGCCGAACGACGGCGCCCTCGAGCGCGTGAGGCACGTCCTCGCCGCCGCCTAGGGCTCTGGCTATTGGTATTGATGTTTGGCGCGGATTTATGTCATGTTCTTGAATTCCGCTATGAGGCTATATATCTCAAAGGTTTCGTCCTCGAGCTCCAGACGGCGCCCTCGATCGTGTGAGGCACGTCCTCGCCGCCGCGTAGGGCGCTATATATTCTGTCACATCGCTTCTTATTCCTCCAATGCATTTATTGGGCGCGCTTCTTTTTTATCTCTTGCCACGCCTCTCAAACCGAGGCGAACCGGGTCACCGGGTTGAACGTTCCTTTCGCTCGAAATTTCGCTCGAAACGCTCGTTTGAATTGCAGCGGCGCGATCGAACTCGATATCGATATCGATGGTGTACATTGGTCATGATCATGAGCTCGTGTGCAACAACGGGACCGTCCTGCTCCCGCCGTCGCGCATCCTCTTCACGCAGGCGATGATCAGCCGCGAGTTCAAGCCGCTGGGATACGGAATCCGCCTCTATGAGGCCCTGCGGGACCGGTTCCTGCGGGTCGCGCGCGCCGGCGACCCCGCGCGCGAGCTCGTTGAGATCGCGTGCTCCTTCCCCGCGATTCTGGTCCGCAAAGTCCGCGTCGCAGGTGCGATCTTCATTATAATTAATTCCAAGCTTAATTACAAGCTTAAGTTGAGGCCAGACGACGCGGCGGGGCGGTACGCCTACGAGAGCCTCGACAACCGGCGCCTCTGGCTCTTCAGAAGGCTGGAAGAACTCTGCGCGTGGGCCGGTGTAAGCGGGCGCGTCTCGAGTTCCGCTAATTTAATTTAATTTAATTTAATTTAGCTAAGGCCAAGCTTATTATAAGCAGGCGCGTCTACGTCCGTGCCGAAGTCGTCTCGCCGGAGGACTTCGTTCTGATCGCGGAGCGGAGGGGCCGCGAGCCCGCGCAGTTCGAGGCGGACAGGGCGCGCTACAGGCGCCTGGCGGCGTGCTTATCGACCGTGTTTCTCGGCTCTGGCCGCTGGGAGGACCGTGCGTTCCGTGATTAAAATTAGATCTGATCTGATCTGATCTGATCTCAGAGTTTGACTCGGTGACTCGCGATCGCGCGCAGAGCGAGCCGTGGAGAACGCGAAGCTCGCCTACAACGCGTACGTGGAGGAGGAACGGGTCCGAGAGCAGGCGCAGCGGAGGTACCGCCAGGAGGTGCTGGCGATGGATCGCGAGAGGCGGAGGGCCAGGCGGGAGGAAGAAGAGCGGCTGGAGAGGCGGCGCAGGGCCCGCCGGGAGGCCGCTGCGCTCCTGTGCCTGTGCCTCCTCGCCCTCTGGGCGGCCGCGGTTTTCCTTTGGCGCTAATATAATTATAATGACGCCCCCCGATGGCGAGGCCCGATTAATCCGATGATCAAGTGAATTTGATTGCAACTGCAACTCCACTGATCAATCCGATGATTAACTCCACTGCAAATGCAACTAAACTGACTGTACAAGGCAAATTATATAATTATGATATATTATGGGAATGGGGGCTGGGAGGCCCTTGCCAAATTTATTAAAGTTGTGCTCCTGTGCCTGTGCCTCCTCGCCCTGTTGGCGGTCGCGGCCCTCCTCCGGCGCTGCGTTATTATTCTCTCGAACTCCTCCGCTAATTCAATCGAACTCTGCATTATTATTGAAATGAAATCGACTCTTAATTCACAACTGATCATGATATCGATCTAAGCATGCGCATGAGCACTGCGCATGCTCCAAATTAAATGCAACTAAACTGATTGTACAAAGCAAACGGAATGAACTGCACCGCAACCTAAGCTGTAGAGCCTTGGCTAAGTCGGAGCGGCCGCGGGGGCCGCTGCGCCGAGGAGGGCCGGGGGCGCCGGCGAGGCGGCCTGGACGCGGATGCTGGGGACGCCCTCCGCCGAGGGGCGCCGCCGCTTCTCCCCGGGGCTCTGCGGAAGAGGGAGAAGAAAGAAGTGAGAAGAAAGTTATAGGACCCATGGCCAGTATTGTCTCGTAGAGCTGAGAGGGAGCTTTTAGGCCTCTTGTTTCGCGCGCCCGGCCGCGGAACATCGGACGTGAATCATTTAATTAGAATTGTAGAAACTTCGGAGCCTCAACGTTCTCCAAGGGCGGGGGGGCGCGCGCGGACCTCCTCGTTTGGCGCGGGCTCCATCGTGTGCGAGTTCTTGCGCCGGGGCCCGCCCTGCATGCCCGCCCGGTGCACGATCAGAGACTGAGCTCAGAGGGTCTGGTCTATTCAGTTAGCGAAGCTTAAGGGCCGGCAGAGGGGGCGGAGGGCCAGTCTAAGACGACGGGCGGAGGGCCGGGGCGGAGCGGGAGGCAGGGTGGTGGTGGAGGGCTTAGAAAAGGGTGGGCGGGGAGGGTGGGGGCGGGGGCGGGGGGGGGGGGGGGGGGGGGGATGGGCGATGAGGGAGGGGCGAGGAGTGGGCGTGAAGAGCCCTCGGAGGGAAGGAGGCAGGAGCAGGGCTGGCGTGGGGAGGTAAGGGGCGGAAGGGGGGGGTAAGGGGCGGCGGCCCGCGGACAGGGCCCGGGCGGGGATGAGGCAGGAGCAGGGCAGGGAGAGGGAAGGGACCCGGGGGGCGGCTCGGGGCCGGGGCCCGGGCGGGGCTGGGGGGCGCGCACCGGGGAGTCCACGGAGATGGGAACCGCCGAGGTGGCCGGCGGCGCCCCAGCCGCCCCGGACTCTGACGACGCCTCGTGTGATCAGACACGACCTCAATTCAAGCTAAGGCCCCTAGGGTATTATCTAATTTATAAATTCATTAGCCAGTGAAGCTCTAAATCAGCTTAGCTCAGCTTAGCTTTAAAAGCTCTCGTAGTCCAGGCCTAGGCCCTCGGGGTTCGGAGCTCGGAGCTCGAGCTCAGCTACGGGTTGGGCGATCTCCAGCTCCAGAACTAGGAACTGTAGAATTTTAAATTTACAGGCACACAGTAGAATTGAACCTACATAGCAGAATCTGATAAAATCTAATCCAGGTATACGTACATAGTAGGATCTATAGCTAATCTGGCGCACGCATGGGCCGGCTGGGGCTCGGGCTCGGGGCTCGGGCTCCTCGGCGCAGGCGGCGGACCTATAGCTAATTCAGGCACATGATAGAATCTAATCCAGGTGCTCTGATCCAAATCTGATCTAGCACGCACGGGCCGGCTCGGGCCCCGGCTCGGGCTGCCCCTCGGCGCGGGCGGCGGCGAAGGGCGCCTCGTCGTGCTCGTCCATCGGGCACCACCTGCACCCCGAAAAGAAAGGCTCCTCAGGGGCGGCGGCGGCGAGGGGAGGGGAGATGGGATGAGGGGGAGGAGGGGGGGGGGGGGGGGGGGGGGGGAGATAGCTATAGCCGGCGGCGAGATCTTAAGCGAAAGCTTAAAGCCTCAGCTGGAGCGAAGTAGGAGAGTGCAGCCGGACGCACGCCTTAAAGTGACTAAAGCTTAATCTTGTATTTGTTAAGCCCAGGTTATTAAGAGAGTTCAAGGCCAGGCGGCGGGACGCACGCGGGCGGGTTGAAGTAGCGGTGGGGGAGAGGAAGGAAGGAAACGCTAGAGAATTTAAGCGCTTAGCTCGGCGAGGATAGAATAGACCTGGAATAGAGCGAGGATTAAGGCGACGGGACGAGCTTATATATGTAGCCGAGCTCATAATAATGCAGTTCAAGGCCATAGCTAGGCGGCCGCCGGGGCTAACTAGCTATGGTTTGAGGCGGCCGCCTAGCTATGGCTAACTAGGCGGCCGCCGGGGCGGCACGCACGCCGTAGTGGCTTAAGCTTAAGCTCTAAGCTCTCTAAGCTCTCTAAGAGTTCCAGGCCAGGCGGCGGGACGCACGCGGGGTTAAAGTAGCGGTGGGGGCGCCGCGAAAGCGCCGAGAGCGCCGCGGCGTCCCCCGCCGGCAGCGCCGCGAGCCGCAGGCACTCGCTGCGAGCAAACGAAGTTAGGGGGGCACGTTAAGTTCGTACGTGTTTCTGAAAGCGGGAGGGGTACGTGCGCGCATGGCGGCTCGGATCTCGTCCTGGGTACGGGCCGCCAGGAGCAGCGGCGAGTCGGGCGCGGTCTGCCGCGCGTGCACCAGGAGGGCCTGGGGGATACGTGAGGGGAGCGCGGGGGGGTTACGGGGTGCGCGGCGCGCCAGCCCGGGGGATACGCCGGCGCGGCCGGCGGCCTGCGTCACGGCGGGCTCCTCCAGGAGGCGGGGGGCCTTCGGGGTAGCCTCCGCGGGGCCCAGGGGGTGAAGGGCCGCCAGGACCACGCCCTGGGGGGTACAGTAGTCAGGAAGGGGCGGGGGGCAGCGGGGGGTTCGCGCTCACCTCTTCCTTGCAGAAGTCGAGGAGCTGCCGCTGGGGGAGGTACGGCGTCCTCTCGACCTGGCGGGGTACATCAGGGGGGGGAAGGGGGCTGGGGGGGGGGGAGGAAAGACCAGGAGGGCGGAGGGGGGTATGCGGCACGAATCGAGGACATCGGCGACGTGCGCGGGGGCCACGTTTCCGAGCTGCGGGGCGGGGCAGGGCGGGGGGTACAGCAGTGAGGATGGGGGTACGATCCGGCGGATCGATAGGGGGGTACGGGGACGCACGCCGATGGCGCGGGTGAGCTTGGCGTCGACGAGGGCCTCACATGAGCGCCACGTGTCCGCGAGGGGTACCTGGGCGGCAGTTGGAGAAGGGGGGGGGAAGGGGTGGCAAGAGCTCGGAGGGGGATACGGCGCACGATGGAGTCGGTCATGAACAGGTTGCAGCACTCGCAGCGCGCTGTACCCGGCTTGGGCAGGCGCCCGTGCCCCGTCTTCAACGCGACCGGCCACTGCGCGGCGCGGCGCCGGCGCGGGCGCCCGCGGCCGTCAACCGCACGGCGTCCGAGAGGCGGCGGGCGAAAGCATTGAATGACGGGTACCGAGACGACGAAGAGGTCGAAGCGCTTCGTTCGCAGAAGGTCGAGCGCGTGCTGGCAGGCGGCCCGCACCCGCTCCGGCGCAGCGTCCGTGGGCCACTGCCCCCGCGCGCGCGCGGCGCTCAGCGGTCCGCTCTCGCTGAGAGACGAGAGACGAAGGGATTGCAAGCGAACGCACGAGGCTCCCGATGAGAAATACGTCCTCCCGCCTGATCCCGTACGTCGGGTCTCCGAAGACTTCGGAGAGCGCGGCGCCGGCCGCCCGCAGGACGGCGTCGTCCCCCTCGAGGTGGAAGAGCCTGTAGTTCGCCCGCACGATCGCGTACTTGACCGCAGCGTACGCGTCCTCTGCGGCGAATCCTTCCGTCCTGCGAAGACAGACGCGCGGCCCTCGAGTCAGCCGTCCGCTGGCCGGGGCGGGCGCGCGGGCCGCGCACGAGAGGCCGAACGGCGGCATACGGAAGAACGAGCCGTCCGGCGCGCGTCTCTCCGTCGTTCCCGCCATGGGCCCCGCCGGAGCTTCAACGTGCGAGCGGCGCCGCGGGCTTGCCACCGCGCGTCACCGGGTCCTCTTCGTGTGCCGAAGCTCGAAGCGTGTGCTGCGGCTCGCCCGAGCTAGCGCTGGCACGACGCCTGGGCGCCGCTGTACCCTATAGCTAAGCGCGAGCCTTGTCAGTACCCCCCACTGCTCGCGAGCTGTCTGCTCGAGAGCGCGATCAAGGCGAGCGGCCAGCAGGCGCCGCGGCCCGCGGGGGCGCGGCCGTGCGCCTTGCGCGTGTTCGCGTCGACGCCGACTCGACGGTTGCTCTCCCGGCGTTCGACATCGCTGCAAATTATAATTAAAGCTTGCCAGGCTTGAGCGCTGCTGCTGAACTTCTTGAGCTCGGCGGAAGTGCCGCGGAACTCGAAGTCGGAGCTCGCGATCGGGGTGAGGTCGCGCCAGTTGCAGACGCGTCATCTCTTCAACAGCAGCTGCAGCGAGCGCGGCTGAAAGCACTGCATTGCAACTGCAGTTCGACGCCGTCCAGAAAACCAAGCTTCTTCAGCGATCGGAATCCCAATCCTCGGAGTCGGAGGTTCCGGCGCAGCTCGCCGCGGCAATGGCGGGCGACGTGCGGGTCGTGGAGCTCGGAGACCAGGAGCAAGGCCAGCCGGGACAGGATCCATGGCCGTCGCCCGAGCAGCTGCAGCACGCGGACCCGGCGTTGATCTCGGGCGCTGCCTCGTCGGTTTCGAATTCCGCCTCCTCGGCCTCGTACGCGTACGCGTACGCCCATGGCCAGCAACAGCAGCACGGCGTCCGCATGCGGCACGCCTCCCATTCGAATTCCGAGCGCGGCCCGGGCCCCGAGGGGCCGCCCGCGGCCGCCAGCCCGCCTTACGGCCAGAGCTCGCACGCGTACGGAGCCTGGGCGTCTACAGCGCCGCTGCAAGACGCGGCGTCGACGACGGCGGTGCGCGCCGATCTGATCGGAGTTGGCGCATCTCTAGATCTGACGAAAGCGGCCGACCGCAGCTGCAGGCGGCCGGCTCCGTGAGCGCGGGACCGCCACTCGCGAGGGCGCGTCGGGGCGCGGCGGGAGCGGGCGCGGGGGGCTCGAGCGCGGCGCACTCGCGCGCCGTGCAGGGACTGGACTCCTCCTCCGGCGTCATGCTGCGCGTCAAGGCCCGCCCCGCCCCGCCCCTGGATCTCATCTGAAACCTACGATCTCTAGCTGAACGACTTCCGAATTAGAAGCTGACCCCAGATCTCTTAAGTGGTCCCCCCCCCCCCCCCCCCCCCCCTACGCCCCCCACGACGGGACCACCCTGCCCTGCCGCCCCGCCGGCGCCCCGTGCTTGATGCCCGCGCCAACCCACCCCGCCCCGCCCGCCGCCCCGCCCCGCTCGCCCCGGCCGCCTAGTCGGCTCTCTTAGCCGCCCCGCCCCGCCCTAAAGCTTGGTGCTCGCGCCGACCCACCCCGCCCCGCCCCGCCGCCCGCCCCGCCGCCCCCCGCCTAGTCGGCTCTCTTAGCCGCCCCGCCCCGGCTAAAGCTTGGTGCTCGCGCCGACCCACCCCGCCCCGCCCCGCCGCCGCCCCGCCGCCCCCGCCTAGTCGGCTCTCTTAGCCGCCCCGCCCGGCCTAAAGCTTGGTGCTCGCGCCGACCCACCCCGCCCCGCCCCGCCCCTTCTTTGACCCCGCCCCGCCTCGCCCCGGCCCGCCTAGTCGGCTCTCTTAGCCGCCCCGCCCCGCCTAAAGCTTGGTGCTCGCGCCGACCCACCCCGCCCGCCCTGCCGCCCCGCCGCCGCCCCCCGCCCCGCCTAGTCGGCTCTCTTAGCCGCCCGCCCCGCCCTAAAGCTTGGTGCTCGCGCCGACTCACCCCGCCCCGCCCCGCCCCTTCTTTGACCCCGCCCCGCCTCGCCCCGGCCCGCCCTTGGATTTGATTTGGATGGATCGGAAACTGACTCCGATCCCTTTCAGATTCATTGGCAGCAGTTCTGGAAGGAGTTCGCCGGTGTTTATCCGCTTATTAATATTGCTTTCTTGTTTTCCAATGCTTCTCGTCAGTGCATCTCCTCTTCCCTGTCACCTTGCCCTACGTGCTCTTCTTTCAGGGGTACTCCGCCCTCAAGCAGGTATCCCTGTAGCCCCTTGCCCCCCCCCCCCCCCCACCCCCTCTCCCGACCTCTTCACTGATCATGATCGGAACCGATGCGCAGCGTCACTTCTGGGGGTACGCAATCTCCCGTAATGCCTCTCCCCCTCTTTCCGCCCCGTACCCCTCGCCCTCGAATGCCCTAGGCCTATATAAAGCTAGAGCCCTGAACCTATATAAAGCTAGAGCCCTGAACCATGTCTTTCTTTGCCCTTTCCTCTACCCCGAGCGACTCCGTGCCGCTGACCTCGTGTCCCGCCGTCTCCATCGCCGTCTCCTCTGTGCCTGCTGCAGCCTCTACTGGTTCGCGCCCCGCCCCGCCCGCGCGCCCTAGACTTAGGCCTGCCGCCGCCGTCCTGCGCATGCGGTCTGCCCCTGTAGCCGCGCGCCCACTGACTTACCTTCCGGTCTTCTCCACAGGATGACGCCCGTGAGCTCTAACCCCCCCCCCCCCCCCCCCCTCGCCCTCCCCCCCCAAATAATCGCCGCAGGCGATCTGGATCTTCCACGCGACGCCCGTCCTCGCCGTCTTCCTCTACCTCTTCCTTCTCAAGGCGCGCTCTGATCTGATCTGATCTGATCTGATCTGATCTGATCTGATCTGATCTGATCGGGCAGCCGGCGGAGCGCTCCGCCAAGTCCATCGAGTTCTACTTCTTCTTCGGCCTCGTAACTGCTTTAATTTCTGTTTCTTTTTCTCCTTCTTCGCTTCTCGAAGGCTTCTAAGGATAATAACTGCTTCTAAGGCTTCAGACCTCTCTTTAGATCTCCGCGCCTCTCTCAGTCTTTAGAGCTCCGCTTCATCGCTTTCTGTAGAGCGAACTGCTTCCGATCGCTTCCTCGCCCCGCTTTCATTTCTTCGCCCCGCTTCAGCTTCATCCCTTCGCTCCCCCACATTAAATATTCGTGCACGCAGCTCCTCTTAAGCTTTAGAGCTCTCTTTTCCTCATCCCTTCGCCGTGCACGCAGCTCCTCATCCGGACACCCCCCCCCCCCTCCCCCATCCCTTCGCTCGCCCACATCCCTTAAGCTTAAGCTCCTTAAGCTTCATCGCTTATGACTATCTCCCTCACATTCGTGCGTGCGCGCAGCTCCTCATCCGGACGGTGATGATTGCCGCTAAGTACGGCCTCCGCCCGCCCTACCTCTACCGCAGGTGATCACGATTATCATGCATATATAATTATCATGAGACGCGCTCCAAGTTAGATTGAGCACTTCTCGCGCGCCGGCGCCGGCGCCGCGCTAAATGAAAGTGAAGGCGTGCGTCTAAATCTCTGACTCGGCGAGGATGCTGCGGCCCGCCCCTCCCGCCCGGTCCCGCCTTCGCGCACTTCGCTTCGAAGCGAAGTGAAGCAAAGCGAAGGCATGCATCTCTGACTCGGCGAGGCTGCGGCCCGCGCGCGCATCCAGGTCGCTACAGGGGAGGCTGCCCCCCGAGTTCTGCCGCTCCGAAGAGCTCCTGTTCGGGTGCGCCGGCGCCCTAAGCGACGCTCTCTAGACAGCATAGCTATAGGCCCTGTCATACAAGCTATATATGAGCATGTCTAGATTGGAGAGATACAATTGCAAGCTGGCGCCAAAGACGGCGCTAATTATAAGCTAATCTTAAGATGCATATATAGATAATCTTAAGCTAAGCTAAGAGGAGGCTGCCCCCCGAGTTCTCACGCTCTGAGGAGCTCCTGTTCGGGTGCGCCCTCCGTCTGACAAGCAAGAAGCGACGCTCTAGATCCAGATCTCTAGCACGAAGCCAAATAAACTATATATGAGCATATGCAAATATATCTAATTATAAGCTGAGCTAAAGCGCGCACGTGCACCTAACGCTAAAAGTTACGCTGAGCTATGCATGTGGCCGGCGCCAGGAGCACTAACTCGCCGTACCTGAACCCTGATACGAGGGAACCTGAATTCAAGCGCGACCCTCCCCTTCGCGCAGGTGGCTGCCGCTGGCGCCGAAGACGGCGCGGGACGAGATCGAGGACGCGTGCCACCGCATCCGCGTGGACCCCACCCAGCTCCTCTACTTCAAGAACTCCCTCCAAGAGGTGCTTCATTGATTCTTTGCAATTGGGAGCTTATGATTAGAGGCTGGAAAGTTCGCGGTCCCTTTTATTAGAGTTCTTTAGACCCTTTTAGAGTCGGCCTCTTCTATAGAGTCCGGATCGAATTCGAAGGCGCCGCCTCGGGATTCTTCGAACGGGGAGGGCCCGGGGGCCCCCGCAGGTGACGACGGCGCTGGGGGCGGCGATCCACTTCAGCCCGGAGGACGAGGACGCGGTGCGCTGCTGGCGACCCCCCCCCCCCCACCCCCCTCCCCCCCCCACACACACACACACACACACATGTACACCGCCCCCCACCTCCGCCCCCCCCCCCCCCCCCACCCCACCCACCCCCCCCACCCCACCCCCCCCTCCCGCCGGCTCCCCCCGGGCCTCCCTCCCTCCCCCAACCCCCCAACCCCCCCAACCACCCCACCCGCCCCCCCCCCCCCCCCACACTCCCCCTCCCCCCTCCCCCCCCCACCTCCCCCCTGCCCCACCTCCCCCGGCCTTTCCCCCCCGCCCCTCCACCTCCTTCGATTATGAAATTAGAACCTAACATGCAGGAGCGCGCAGGTGCAGGTGGTGCACGCGGAGCCGCAGCAGGTCGTCGGTGTGCCCTTCCGCCTATGGCTCCTCCAGGTCCGATGCGTATGAGAAAACGTATGAGAAGCTCAAGTTAGATCTTTGTACTAGGTGATGCATATGGCTATGCCTTAAAGGTCTAGATAGCTAGCTTCTAGGCTATAGCTATACATAGGCCTCTGGCTCCCACAGGTCCGATCCGGCCCCGGAATTCGAAGCTTTAGCTTCCTGCAGCTGCCTGCCCCGGCCCCTTTAAATTGCCTTTCTGCACGAGATGCTGGACACGTCTTTTATACAATTAGAACCTAATAGTTATCGGGAATAAGTTATAATATTAATTGCCTTTCTGCAGGCGATGCTGGACACGTCGCCGGAGCAGCGGGAGCGGTACAGGCGCGAGATGGAGGCCGCCGGGCGCGCCGAGGCCCTGCCCCCGATGCTGGCGCGTGCTTCCCCACCCCCGCCTCCCTCCCCCCCGCCCCTTCCCCACCCTCTGCCCCCCCATATGCATGCTGGCGCGCGCCCCCCCCGCCCCCGCCTCCCTTCATCGCCCTTTCCCTTACCCCCTCCGCCCTCCCCGCCCCCCCCCCACCCCCCCTCCCCTCCCCCCTTCCCATGCCTGGCGCTCGCCGCCCTGAGGTCTGACACCGGTACCCGGGCAGCGCCTCTCGCGGCGGGCCAACTCGCTCCTGTTCGCCTCTGTGGATGTCCTCCTCCGCCTCGTCCTCACCGCCTGGCATGTGCGCGCTTCCGGCCCTGAAATTTATCTAAACTTGGTACCCTGAACATAAATGCTAGTACTAACGCACTAGCACCCCTCAAGTTTGAGCCTCCCAATCTTATTCTCTGCCTGGCATGTACACGCGTCGACGTCCGGCCCTGAAACTATGTAAACTTGGGACCCTGAACATAAATCCTAACTGTTGAACATGTACTAGCGCACTAGCACTTCCAATTTCGATCCCGGCCGGCGCCGGACCTTCCAGTTTACGTTTCTCCTTCGGCTTAATATGATCCTCATCCTTAAGCTTGAGCCCCCCAATCTCAATCTCAAGCTTCGACTTCGTGCAGGTGTCGCTCCCCTACGTGATCAGCGAGGAGGCGGGCCGGCAGCTGTGGAACACGTCGGGCCGCATGCAGCTCCTCTCCGCCAACATGATCGTCGGCGGCGCGATGGTCGGTCTAGATTTAGATTAAGCAATAGATCAATCTGGCCGCCCTCCTCCTCTGAGGCTCTGGATTTAGCTATAGATCTAGGGCCGCACTAATTAAGAGCCGCTTAGCTATAGAGCCGCGCTTTTAATATAAGATTTAGCTATAGAGCCGCACTTTTTAGATTTAGAGCGATGGTCAGCGCAGATCGCGAAGATCTAGATCTAGGGCTGCATTATATATTTAGAATATATTCCCGTTTCCTTCCCTCCCCCTCTCTCTCTTACTTGGCGAGTCGCGCCGCGCCGCGCCACGCCCCGGCTCAGGTGATGTTCAACTTCATCGCCCCAATCATGGTCACGAGCGGTGCGTGCCGTGCATGTAATGCCACGCCGGCCGCTGTTTACATGCATCTGATCAAATCATGGATCAAATCTCGATCAGTGATTGCGACGCGGCGGCGCTACAAGTGGCTCCGCGCCGTGGGCGAGGTCCGCTGCCCCTCCCGAGACTTAGCTTAACTAAGCTGAACTTAACTATATATGGAAGCCGCCCTTATATATAGAACTTACAGCTTAACTTATATATATAACCGGGCCGGGCGCCAGATCCTCTGCCCCGAGCGCCGTGGGCGAGGTCCTCTGCCCCTCTGCCCCGAGAATTAGCTTAACATATAATAATCAGCTCAACTCAGCTAAGGAAGCCGCCCTCATATATAACTATACCTCTAGCACTATTTAACTTAAGCTTATGTAACGGGCCGGGCGCCAGATCCTCTGCCCGGAGCGCAACGTGCACGAGGCGGAGCTCGAGCTCGCCGAGCAGGAGGAGGCCGCCATGGAGGCCGCCCTCAAGGTGCCCCTAGGCCTTGTGCCCCTAGGCCTTGACTTGAGCTTGGTACCTATATATAGAGTTAGCTTATATATAGATTATATATAGCGTGCCGGTGCCCCTAGCTGTATATAGGCCTTGACTTCAACTTAAGCTTGGTAACCCCCCTGACTAGGCCCCTTGGCAGCTTAACCTAGCTAATTATATAAAGTCGCCCTCAAGGTGGCTTTTGGCTTGGCATGGGCCGGATACAAGCTGCTCAAATAAGCACAACATAGCGCCCCGATAGCCTCGTTACGCTTTAATTCTATTCGCTCGTCGTTAGAGCTTGACGTCGACGTCGCTTGACTTGGGCAGGAACGGGCGCGGCACAAGCGGCGCCGGTCCGACGCCGACGACACGGCCGCTGGGCAGGTACCGGTCGCCGCGCTTGAAATTCGAATCTCCGCTTGAAGTTGACCTCTCCAGCCTGTCCTTAGGTCCTGGGCCCTAGAGCCTTCTAGAACCCATTAGATCCAATCAATTAGACCTGTCTAGCTGGTCCGAAGAAGAAAGAAAGTTAAATCTAATTCGGACCGAGGCTCTAGATCTCTTCTGAGATCTGAGGCCGCCGGGCCCGTCGCCCCGCTAGCGCTCGAAATTCGAATCGAAATTTGGAATTTCCGGACTCTGACTGACGGCGATCAATTCGAATTCGAAGGTGGAGCCCGGGGCGCATGCGCCCGGCCCCCGCGTCCCCGTCAAGATCCTCAAGGTTCGAGATCTAATACGTAGAAGTCTCGATAAGCTTAAGGTTGACCAATAGTAATTGCAAAACCTTCTAAAGGCCTTTAGGTTAGAGCCCGCGCACCCTTCGATTCGGATTCGGCACCCTTCAGTTCGGCTCTGGACGCTTTACTACCGAGTTAGCTGATAATTTTTAAGATTCTCTCCTCCATATTCTAATGAGATTCTTGATATATATAGGGCTAACCACAACACCTCTCAAGGCCCTTGTAATCAGGCTGACTGCACGCGCCCCTCGGCCCCGTGCAGGGCGAGGCGTCGGACCTCTCTAGCCTGTCCTTTGACTTAGACCCTAGAGCCTTCTCTTCCCCGTTAGATCTAATTCGGACCGAGGCTTCCTTCTGAGGCCGAGATCTGCTGAATTCGAAGCCTGACGTACGTGTGCAGGGCGAGGCGTCGGACCTCTCGCTGGACCTGAAGACCCCCACCAACATCCTCGCATGGGTGCCCTCCGGATCCGTTTAGATTTGAGCTTGAGCTCGAGTTTAAGTTTCAGACGTTAAGCTCAGCGGCTATAGCTTGCCAACATCGATATCCGCGCCTGCCCATGGGTGCACCAACATCCTCGCATGGGTGCCCTAGCCTAGTAGAGCTTTCGTTGCTTCTGCCCCGTTTAAATTTAATTTGTGCGGGATTCGAAGCTTCCGCTTGCCATCATTTTTTGCTTAGTCAAGGCAAGCGTGAGCCTCAGAGTTTGAACGGTTAGCTTGCAATAAGATTGCGCTCTGAAGCAGTTCGAGCCTCAAAGCCGATGAGCCTCGGAGGCTTGGAGCCTTGGATCTGACGCCGCGATCGACGATGTCGACCGCGCGGCGCGCAGGCGCAGCTGCGGCGGGTCGCCTCGCAGGTCGGGTGGCGCTTCACACTCCGCCTCTCCTTCTTCACCTCCATGTGCTCTCTCCTTCTTTCTCCCTTGCATCGCTCTCTTTCTTTCGCCCTGAAGCTTTCCTTCCTTCGCAGCATGGCGCTGTGCCTGCTGGGCCTGATGGCCGTCGTCCTGTACTCCTCCGTCTTCACCGACAAGAGCATCCCGCAGGTGGGATATAATCGATCCCACGCCAACAGCTCTTCTTCGATAGACGCGATGTTCCAGGCGACCGATCGGATAATAATAGACTTCTTTGGGGGGCTTCTTTTGCTGGCCAAGTACTAGTTAGTTAGTTTTAATGATAGGCGTGCTTAAGATCGAAGGTCCTCCCTTCTCTTCGAGATTATATATGGGCAGCTCTTGTTCCTGCTGTACATGTGGGGTGGGGCCCCATTGATATTCCCGTGCTCCGGATCCGGGCCGACGCCGACGCCGAGCGCGGCGCCTGGCGACAGTTACTTATAATGATAAGCGTGCTTAAGAACCAAGTTCCTTCTCTTATAAAATTAGATATCCAATCTCTTGGTTATAATTCATGTGTTAACCGCGGGCCGGACAGCTCTTCTTCCTGCTGACGGTCATCGACGTCGTCTTCTTCGGCTCCTGCATCGTCCTCGCCGTCCTCTTCGGCGCCCTCTCCAACAACCTCGCCCAAGAAGTGAGCAAGCCAGAACTAGAGACATTTTAAACCTCAACTCTGAAGTCATCTTAAACTCCAACTCTAGATCTTAAACTAGCTTGCCGCATGCTCTCCAACAACCTCGCCCAGGAGGTCAGCTGCAGTCAGTTCAAGTTCCAAGTCACACTAGACCTAGAATTAGCCTCGGAGGTCAGATCTAATATATAGGTTCGGTTTCTAGACCTAGATTGGATACGTTTTGCTCCTGCATGCATCGTCCTTTTGCTCCTACACGTAGCTATATAGATTGGATAATCCATCTTGAGCTTGATGCTTTCATTCTAGAACTAGAACTAGAACTAGAACTAGAACTAGCCCTAATGATTAAATCTAGAACTAGATTGAGTAATCCGTCTTGATGCTGATAAAGCTGATCAAACCTAGACCTAGCTAAAGATGCTTTCATTCTTTCTAAACTTAAGCTCTTAAACTAGCTTGCTGCTCCTGCTCGTGCAATAATCAAGCTTCGTGATCAGATCAAACTGACGGAATTCGCTGCCGCAGCACCGATTCCTGCTCGTGCACTTGCACCTTCAGCTGGAGCATGCTCCGGCCATCTCGACCGGCGCCCCGCACGGCTCCGGCGCCGGCGGCAGCGTCCACACTGTCAACGTCTCCAGCGCCGCGCTTGTTCACCCGAGGCCGGAACCGGAGCCGGCCGCGGGATCAGTATTCGGAGCTCAGCCGCCGCCGGCGCCCCATGGCTATGGCCAGCGGCCGGGGGGGCGCGAGGTTCTCACGCGCCGCGGGTCCCAACACAAGGCAATCGCTCGGCTTATATAATTACTGCGTTACTTCGCTCGGCTTATTATTAACCGCGCGCCCTCGCAGGTGTACCCTGGACCCGCAATGGCGCAGCTTTCGGAAGATCTAGAAGGGGGCGGCCTGATTTCGAACGGCGACGCCGAGGTGCGAAGTTCGGCCTTAATCTAGATCTAGATCTAGCTATATAAATCTCATGATCAGGAGTTTCCCATATATATATAAATATCGGTCCGGCATCGACGCCCCAGCGCAGCTGCAGGGAGCGGCGGCGGGCCATGGCCAGATGCAGCTTCAGCGGCGGGGCAGCGGGGCGGGCGCGGGCGGGCCGGGGGCCTCCTCCTCCTGCTGCGAGCTGTGCGGGCAGGTAAGGTGATGCGCGCGCGCTGCGCCCCCGGCCCGGGATGGTCAGATCTAGAAGGGGACACTGCTCGATTCTTCTCTTATCGCTCTGCCTTATCGCTCTCACCTTGTGAATTGACCTGCGAGCTGTGCGGGCAGGACCTGGACTTCTGCTCCTGCGCCCGCCACCTCCACCTCGCCGACGCCGCCGTCCGGGTGCGCATGCGTGCCTTCATATGTATTTATTTATTCGTTGTCCTTGATTACAAGCTTGTCCATGGCCATGGTGGATCCTTCTATGTATAAATAACAATTTGCTCGGATAGGTCCGGCCAGGCAGGGAGGGGGTTGCCCCCCCCCCCCCCCTCCCCCCCCCCCACGCGCCGCTGTTTCCAGCGGCTCTGCCGGACCATAGATCCTTCTATGTGTAAGCCGTCCGCGCGTTCGAGTTCGCGGCGTCGACTGACGAGCCTCGTCTTTGAATATAATCAAGCTGGGCCCTAATATAAGCCCTTACGCTTGGCCGGCAGGCGGACAACAAGCTGATGCCGGAGTCGCTCGTGGGCGTGCGCATGAACTTCGGTCTCCTCCGAAGGTGCGCAGGCGTCATGATCATGATCAGACCGCGCTTTGTATGTAGCTCGCTCTATAGCTCTGCAGCTTTTTATAGCTTTATAGCTTGCAATTGCGGTCGCTCACGCACGAGGGCTTCTTCCTTGCAGCGTGGCGAGCCTCGTCCTGTCCGCCTGCATCCTGACGATCAGCCAGGTGCCGTCGCATCATGATATTCAATGATTGATCGTGATATACTAGAGCTGTCGGGATGTGAGGCTGGCCCTCGAGACTGCGCATGCGCTTTATAGCTTGCAATTGATAGCTTTAATTTATAGCTTCCCCATGTGGATGATCTACTAGGGCTACTAGCACTGTCGGGCTGTGAGGCTGGCCCTCGTGATTAATCTCCCCAAAATCGCAGATTCGGGTGCACGACCGGACGGAGGTCGGCGGCCTCAGCCTCGGCGGCCTCGTGACTTGATCTCGACTCGGCGAGGCACCTTCTCAGTCTGGGCTACGTAAAATGCTCGATACATATTCCGCGAAAGATATCTAAAGAATTCGCGCGCTTGAATTTCCTTTGTGATCATGAAGAGGGGGCGCTTGCGCACTGCGGCAGAGTGCAGTAGGGCGATATCGATGCGCGCATGCCCATGCGCCACGCGCGAGGCGCGCGCGGCCGCGGCCGGCGCCGCAGCGCATACTATGATACATGAACATGCATGCGAACCTGCACACGTGCACGCCGCGTGCGCAGGGCCAGCTCTCCTGCAACCCAAGCAGCTAGCGTTAGCGCTAGCGTGGGCGCGAGCGCGATCTCACATATATGCATTGAGAAAGGCCGGGCCGCGCGCGGAATTTAAAGCGGCGCCGGCACCCCGCGTGGCGCCGGCTAGCGCTCTGCTGGCTCAGAGGCAACTGGATCCGGATCCGGAGTTGCGTACCCCTCTTCGCCCGGCGGCTCGCTGGCCGGAAGTTGGGACCGGACTCGCTGCTTCCAAAGTTCCCTATACAAGGCTTGGCGCACTCGCTAGTGCCATTCAAAGCTGGCCGCTGACGCGCAAGCTGTTGAACGCGCTCAGCCAGCCGAGCCCCAGCCCACGAGCTAGCTGGGAGAGCTTTCCATGTGCTCGAGAGGTCCGAACAGGTAGTGCAGCCGCTCCGCCGACCAGCGGAGATCGATTCAAGTTTGGCGCGAGATGGCGGGCCCCGCGGCCGCCGGCGCCTCTTGTGTCTCCCCGAGGGCGCTCGCGGTTCTCCGCATCGTCCTCGCGACGTACGCGACGAGCGTCGTGGTCCTGCTCCTCGCCGTCGACGCGTCCTCCACGCGATTCTTCACGACGTGGGCCTTCTGCCTCCTCGCTCTCTCCCTGGACCTCCTCGCGCTCGGCGGCGTGCCGCAGCTCCGGCAGCACCCGCAGCCCGCCAGCGAGGGCGCCGGCCCCAGCTCCGCCTTCGCGCGCGCCTGCGACCGGGCGGCGGCCGCCGGGGCGCGCCTCTTCCCGGCGGCAAGCGGCGCGGCTCTGTTCCTGAGCCTCGTCTACTTTTCGATCCTGTACGCCGACGCTCAGAAGTACATCCGGACGCCCCTCGACCTGTTCCTTGACCGCGCCCGCCACGGGGGCAACATCGCCCTCGCCGCCGTCGAGGCGAGCCGAGCCGCCGTCGCTTCATGAGCGTTAACGTACCCGTATCTCGCTGAGCCATCCACCTCGCAGATCGCCGCGGGCCGCGTGCCCGTCCCCTGGTGGCACGTCTTCTGGCTCGAGGGTGGGTACCCCCCCCTCCTCCCGAATCCCCGTACCCCGGGGCGCGCCCCCACGCCCCGCGCAGCCCTCGTGGTCCTGTACGCCCTCTTCGCCCGCGTGTACTACGCCGTCTCGGGCGAGTGGACCTACGGCTTCCTCGACACGTGCGTACCCCCCTCGTCCGCCAAACCCTGTACCCCCGGCTGAAGCCCCCCCCCCAGGTCGATTTCGTCGTGGCCGGCGGCCTACGCGATGGCTCTCGTGACCGCGGCGTGCTGCCACGTACCCGTCTGGGCCGCCGCCTTCGTCCGCGACTGGTTCGCGGCCCGCCGTGGGGCGGGGTACGCCCCCGTCCCTGTGGAGCTCCCCTTGTCCCCCGCCGAAATCGTCGGGGACCCTCTCTAGAGTAGTACTAGCTGACCAGTGAACCGAACTCGAACCGCGCAAATGCGATCTAAAAGCTTCAATCGCAAGCATATCCACGAGCTGTTGGCATTCAATATCAATAAGCTTTCGAACGCTCAACGCTAATATTGAAATAAGCTTAAGCTTAAGCTCCTCTACAAGCTCAGGCCGGCGCCACCGCCGCCGCCTGCCTCGCGCTCGAGGTACCAGTCTATGGCCCAGTGGGCCCCGTACACGAGGGGCGTCATAAGCACCGCCAGGACCAGCTTCGTCGCGTACCCCGCCGACGCCGTCACCACGAACTTGGGGGGCGAGGGGGGGGGGGGGGGGGGGGTTAGTCTCACTGGGTGAGCGTTCGTCTCAGCAAAGCGCTCGAGCTCACCTCTCGGAACGCGAACTTTCCGGGGAGCCAGAAGCCGATGGCCCCGATGATGAAGCTGTCGAATAGCTGGCTTATCACCGTCGAGCCTGGGGAGTGGGGGGGGAGGGGGGGGGGCGAGTGAGCGGGGGTACAGAGCTGCGAGGGGATGCGGGGGGTACCGGTGGCGCGGAGCCAGAGGAGGCGGTGCCCCGTGCGGCTCTTGAAGGCCGCGAACAGCGCCGCGTCAATGAACCTGGGGGTACGGGCGCGGCTCGGATGGAGGGGGGTAGCGCATTTCAAGGCGGGGGGGGGGGGGTACTGGGAGCAGAGGAACGCGACGAGCGAGCCGACGATGACCCACATCGACTGCCCAAAGACGGTGGAGTACACGGAATCTGGGGGTACGACTTTCGATGGGCGATGGGGCGCGGGGGGCGGGGGGGGGGAAGGGCACCGGTGAGGGGGGAGATGGGCGAGGCGGGTATCGAAACGAATATGGTGAGGAGGCCGAAGCAGTACACCAGCATCGCCGCAGCGATGTAGGTCACGAGCCGTACCCCTGCGGACGCCGGCGCGCGTGAGGCGGTACCCGGTCCCGGATGAAGCGGTACCCCCGCACCGGGGGGGCCGAAGTACTCGTTGAGGAGGTCGGTGCTGACGAAGACGATGGGCCACTGGAGAGAGCCGACGGCGAGGGGGATGGGCCCCACTTGGAAGAACTTGGATCCGGCGAGCTCTCCCATGAACAGGTTGCCCTGAGAGAGAAAGCTGAGCGCGCGCGCGCGCTCGGATTCGAATTCGAATCCAGATTCGATCGCGCACGATGAAGATGGCGGTCAGTGCGGCGAAGACTTGGAACGAGGGCGCGGCGGGGCCGGTGAGGCTCCACGCGAGAGGCGCGTGGCCGTGCCCGCGCCCGTGCCCCTTCGCGACCGACGCCTCCGGGTCCGCCGAGTCATCATCGCCGACGGTGACGCTCTCGGCGCGCGCGCCCGCATCGTCCAGCAGCTCATCGGCGGCTGCAGCGGGGCCGCCTGCGCCCGGTCCGCGCGGGGCGAGGAGGGGCCGCCCCCGCCCGCCGGGCGCGGGCATGATCGACGCGAGCTCCTCACCCGCGTGCTCCACATCGGCGCTCTGGCTGTGCCGGCGCTGCGGAACCGACGCCATTATGAGGATCTACGTGCTTGGAGCCCCCGCGCCGGCACTGAGCACTCGCTGATTCGGCTTGAGCGCGCCAGCGTTGCGTGCTTAGCGCTCCGGAGCTGTATTCGCTTGGCGCCGCTGCCGAGCCACGTGCACGCGCGCTAGCTCGACCCGACTGGAAATCGCGCGCCGACTTGCCGGTCGCGCAAACGAAGATTGGCGCTCGCGGATCTCTTTCGAAGCGCTCGCAGCCGCCCCAGGCGGGCTCCGAGCGCGCCGGTTGCGGAAACAAAGAAGTACCCCTGAGGAAGGATGCATCCGATGCAAAAGCCTTAGCTACGGCGCTGCGGGAGATGCCGGCGCACGCGATGCGAGGGGCGCAACGAGCGGTGCTCCTGCTCCTCGCCGTCGGGCAGGCGGCCGCCTTCGTCATCCGCGTCTCGGACCGAGCCGCCTGCCCCGCGGACGTCGTCATCGTGCAGTGGGACCGCGAGGGAGAGGCAATTCTGCCCGGCCGCGACCGCATGGGTGCCATGAAGCTTCAATCCCCTGCGCCAGCCGTGCCTCATCGCTGCGCCGCATGCGCAGGCCTGTATCCCCTGCGCGACCTGCCCGAGCCGCCTAGCGGAGACGAGGATCCGGACGACACGCCCGCGGCGCTGCCGGAGCCCGAGCCCGATCCGCCGGCCGAGACTGAGCCGCCGGACGCCCACGCGGCGGCGGCGGACGCGCAGCCGATCGATACGACGCTCTTCGAGCCGGTGCCGCCCTGCGCTCGCGCCTCAGCCCGCCGCCCGCCGCCCGCCTCGCATTTGATCCCGGCCCGCCCTACAGGTCGTCGAGTTCGCCATAGGCGCCGAGTACACGGTGCGCACAAGCCGAACTGGATAGAAGGCTTCGCCCTTAGCTAGAGCCGCGCGCTCGCGCGTGCGCAGGCCCTCCCCGGCGCGACTTTCTGGACCAGCGTCGGCCCCAGCGAGGGCCGCTTCGAGTGCGCCGACCGCTGCGCCGACGAAGTTCGAATCCCGCCGCTCGAGCCGCTTCGTTTGCAGATTCCGGGCCGTGCGGGCCCCCGAGGCGCCTGGCGGGGCGCCGCTGGTGCTCGCGCGCTCGGGCGCCGTCTCAGTCCGGCGCGCCCACTGCCTCCGCCTCGTCACGGACGCGAGGTGGGCGTACCCCCCTTTCCTCTTCTCCCCCTTCCCTGAAGGCACAACCCGCAGGGACCTCTGCACGAGCGAGGCGCTGGGGGTACGGTGGTCGGTGCCCCCCGGGGAAGCCTCCGATTCAGATCTGATCCGCATCGTTGACGTCACGCCGGGCCGAGACGCCCGCGAGGTCTCCGCCTTCCACGGTACCCCCCTCCCTCCGATCCCGATTTGCTCTACCCCGCTCTGCCCGGACCGACCCCGCGCCAGCCGCCGCACTGCCCGAGGACGCCGCCGGCCCCGTCCGGACTCGAACCATCGCCCGCGGGCCCAGCGAGCCGGGGCTCTACGAGGCCAGGTACCCCCCCCTTGACACTTCCTCCCCCCTTCCCAATCCGATGCAGACGGGTACGTCGTCAGGTACTACCGGGCGCCTCTGGCCGGCGGCCCCGACGCCGCGTGGGTCATGCGCAGCCGCCCCTTCCGAGTCCGCTTGAAGGCACGCGGCCCCGAGCCCTCCCCGTCGTTCATTCACGTACCCCCCTCGCAGGCCGGCTGCGGCCGCCCCGCCTTCTCCTCCTACCTCCCCTCCCAGGTTCGGGCCCCCCCCCCCCCCCCCCCCTGTACATGTACCCCCGCGTCTGAATTGACGCTCCTGTACCCCCAGCCCGGCCTTCTCGACGTCTTCCAGGCCGCCAACCGCGTACCCGGCCCCTCCGGCGCCCTCGCCCACCCCTCCGGCCCCTTCCCGGGTACCCGTTTCGGCGAGCTGGAGCTGTACCCGGACTGAAACAGCCCTTTCAGTCTCCCAGGATCTCTCCGGCCCATCCCCGATCGCCATGCAACCCGAGTACGGCATCACGGTACCCCGCCCGCGCCCTCCGCCCCCGGTACCCCCCTCTTTAACCCGCCGCAGTGGCCCCACGCCGAGCTCCTACCCCTCCCCGTCGCCGCCTTCTCCGTCTCCCTATGGATGTACCCCTCCGGCGACAGGTGCGGGGTACCCGGGCCCAAGCGTGGCCCATTGTTTTGATCGCCCGGCAGCCCCGGGGACTACGTTTCCGTTTTCTTTAAGGGTACGCGTCCTTTTTTGAGGCTTCCCAGCCGCCCGAGCCCGAGCCCGGGGGCGTCCGCAGGGACCGGCGGCTGTTGTCGTACCCCCTCCGCCTGGCTCCTCTCCGGCTCCCGCCAGCTCCTCGCCCAGGCGCGTTCCCCCCGATCTCCTGCCGCTCTACCTTGACCCCCCTCCTAAATCTTGCCCCCCTCAGCTCTCCCTCGACGACACCAACTACATCTCCCTCTACAGGTGTACCCCCCCTCCCGCTTGCCCCGCCTTACGCGCCTCATACCCCCCCTTTCCAGCACGGCGCGGCTGCCGCTGCACGCGTGGAGCCACCTCGTCCTCGTCCTCGAACCCGGCCGGTGCCGCTTTCCCTTCCCCTCCGCTTTTCCCCCGCCTCACTCTTTTTTTTCTAGAGGGGGACAGGCTCTCCAGCTGTATGTGAACGGCCGCCCCGACGCCCGCGTTCCTGTACCCCCCGGCCGCTCGGTCGCGATGAACGACGGACCCCTCTACATCGGAAAGAACTGGAACCGGGTACACCAGAACCATGTTCCGCCCTTTGGGCCGTCTGATTCTCATGTACCTCTTCAGGAGGGCTTCCGGGGTATGCTCGGTTCGATGCGAACTTACCTCCGGGCCCTGGGCCCGCGCGAGGTGCCCCTACCCCTCCCGCGCCTCGCCCCCTGCCCGGCCCGCCGACGCACTCCGTTCAGGCGGCCGATCTGCACGCGGCCGAACGCGGGATGTACCCCTCACCCTTCGCGGAGGTCTGCGGGTCGGGTACCCCTGCCGAGTACCTCGAGTCGAGCGGCCGCTCCCAGCAGCCGGCGTTGGGGCCTCAGGTCCGTACCCAGCCGACGGCGGCCGTACGCGTTCGCGTACCCCGCCGACCCACTCTTTGTTCGCAGGAGGCCGGCGCTGGGGCGCTGGAGGTACCCGGGGGCGATCTGAGGGACCCCGCCGCCGCCTGCGACGCCGGCCTCGACTACCTGGTACCCCCCACGCTTCTCCCCTCCCCTTTTCGTCTCTCAAGCCTTGCAGTGGGACCGGGAGGGTGATCTCGGGCTGCTGGCGCCCGCCGCGGCCCGCCTCCTGGAGCGATGCGCCTGCGGGGGTGCCGGGGCGGGGGCCGGGGGCCACCCCGCCGCCGGGCGGGCCCTCTGGTCCCTCGGACTGCTCCACGCGGCGGGGCTCGGGCTGCCCCGAAGCGTCTCGAAGGCGAACGAAAGAACGAATCCATCCTCTAATTTTCTTCTCCTTCTAATTTTGGCGTAGGCTGTAGCCTTGTACCGCCTGGCGGCCGCCCACGGCGAGTCCTCCGCTCAGATGGCGCTGGGGTACCGCCACTCCACCGGCTTCCAGGCGCGCTGCCGTACCCCCCCCGGATCCCCATTCAAATTTCTTTTCTTTCGCGAACTTTTCTCTCGCAGGCCCCGTACGACGCGGAGGCGGCGGCTTACTACTACCACGTCGCCGCGCAGAAGGGTACCCCGTTTCTATTCCTTTACCCCCCTCCGATTGAATTCTGAGGGGTACGTGCAGCCCAAGGGCACAGGCACGGCGGGGGAGGCGGCGTCGCGATCGACGGCAATTGGCTCAAGGACGTCTCGCGGGGTAAGCTCGCCGAGGGCCAGAAGGTCCGTACCCCCCTTTTCTCCTTTCCGTACCCCCGGCCGACTTCTTCCCCCCCCCCCAGGGGGAGGACGACGGTCTCATTCAGTACGAGAAGTACAAGGCGGACTCCGGGGACGTGGGGGCCATGGTGGCGTACCCCCCGCGGCTTCATCCCCCCTTCCGCTCATCTGAGCCTCAGATGAACCTGGCGAGGTGGTACTACTACGGGGAGAGGGGGCTACCGCAGGACCTGGCCGCTTCGTACCAGTGCGTACCCCTGTTTCACGATCCGGTCCTTTTTTTGTTTCTCCTGCCCGAGCGCCCGGCCGGCCAAAAAACAGATACTACGCGGCTGCCGCCGAGACGGGCCACGTGGGGGCTACCACGATGCTCGGGAACATGGAGGCGCGCTGTGCCTCCTTCCCTCCCCCTCACTCTCCCCGCTGACCCTGTATCCCCCACAGGTTAGGGGCGAGGGATGCGCCGTCGACTACGCTTCGGCCTTCGATCGCTTCACGAAGGCCGCTGGACAGGGGGATACCGAGGTTCGGAGGGGGGTAACCCCGTCCGATCCGGCAGGAACTCATCCGGGCGGGGCGCGGGGATACCAGGCGATGAACGGGCTGGCGTACATGCACATGCACGGCCTCCACGTACCCCAGGACCACAAGAAGGCGCGCGTCCCCCCCCCCCCCCCCCCGAACTCTCTTCTTCCCCCTCAATTCATTGATTTCCGGTACCCCGCCAGGCGTTGGCGGAGTTCGACCGCGCGGCGGTGCGCGGCAACGCGAACGCAGTCTTCAACGCCGCGTCCATGTACCGCGGTACCCCCCTGCTACTCCTTCCTCTTCCCCCACCCCTCTTTGATCCGTACCCCCCACAGGCGGGGTGGGTACGGTGGACGGGAAGCCGAACCCGGACACGGCCTACTACTACTTCGATGCCGTCGCCCGCGCGGGGTACGCTCTCTGGGCTTCAGGCCCCGTTTAAGCGTCCCGCCGCCCCTTCGAGCGTGGCTCCCGCCCGCCGGAGCCCGCCCGCGGCGGTCCCGGAGGTCGCCGGGCTTCTGAGCGCCGTTCATGCGCCCCGCCGCGGCCTAGAGACTCAGTAGTAGAGAGCCCTGCGGCCGCTTGTCGAGTAGAACATCTGATCCGATCGGAGCTGATCCGATCTGATCTGATCTGATCCGAGCAGGCACGTGGACGCTGTCTTCCACACGGGCGTCATGCTCCTCTCGGCCGAGGGGCGCCCCCGCAGCGCCCCCGCCGCCGTACCCAAGTGCGCCCTTCCTTTGGATTCGGAATTTCTCTAGGCCTGGCCCCGGCCCCGGCCTCGAATTTCTAGCTAGTGAGCCGCCATTTCCCTAGCGCGACCGGCGCCCCGGGCCCCCCCAGCCCGCCTCCCCCACGTCTCCCCTTGGCGCCCAGCCCCCGGCCCGCCCCGCCCCGCCCCGCCCCGCCCCGCCCGCCCCGCTCGAGCGACGCTTAGCGGACGTGCCTCTCCCCTTCGCTGCCTTGGTCCTCGTTTCCTCTGCATCCCCCCTTCGGCCCCGTTCGAGCCTTTAGCACGGCGCGGCCGGCCTCGCTGGCCGAGCCGAGTTCGCGCCGCCCGTTCCTTCACTCTTCTTCCCCTGACCCTCCTCCCCCCAGGCTGCGGCACGCGGCGGGGTTCGGCCCCTGGGCGCGCTCCGTTCGGGACGGATTCGGCGCCTACCTCGATTACCGGTGCGCCCGGGGACCGGGGGCGGGGCCGGGGCCGGGGCCGGGACGGAGGCCGGGGCCGGGGGCGGGGCCGGGGCCGGGACGGAGGCCGGGGGCCGGGGGCGGGCCGGGGCCGGGGCCGGGACGGAGGCCGGGGGCCGGGGGCGGGGCCGGGGCCGGGGCCGGGGCAGGGGCCGGGGTCGGGGTCGGCTTCTCTAGAGATTCGGTACCCGTACCGGTTTGGCTAGCTGGACTGATAACGGTACCCGTACTGGTTTGGCTAGCTGGGCTGATAACGGTAGCGGTACCGGTAAGAGTTCAGGCTGATAACGGTACCGGTTTGGCTAGCTTGGCTAGCTTGGCTAGCTGGGCTAGCTGCTAGCTTCAGGGCCGGGGCCGGGGCGGGGCCCGGGTCGGGGCCGAGAGGCCGCCCAGACAGACAGCCAGCAGGGGCCCCTTCCCCTAATCTCGGGCCCTTCCGGACGACCTTCGTGAGCTCGAGATCACCGGAGGGCGGCTAAGCCTGAGGCGGGCGCAGGGAGCACCGCGCCCTCCTGCACTACTCGGCGGTGCGTACCCACGTACCCCCCTCCTGCGCGCCCGGCGCCCAGCGGCCGCCCAGCGGCCGCCGGTCAATTCCCCGCGCGCCCCGCGCGACGCCAATCACGCCCGCGCGACGCAGGCGGCCGAGATGGGGTACGCCATCGCGATGGCCAACGCGGCCTGGATGCTGGATCGGTACCCCCCGCCGGGCGCCCTTCTCTCCCCCCCCCCCCCCCCCCACCCCATCCCCTTAACTTCTTCGTTCGCAGATTCCTGGGCCCGTCGGCGGTCTCCGGGCGGCACGGAAGGGCGAGGGAGTACAATGAGCGAGCCCTGTACGAGGGGCACAGGCACCTGCACCTCCCCCTGGGGGACTACCACTACTACGGGTTCGTCGGGGGTACAGTGGTTCACGATCCTCGCGTCCGCGGCTCACTTTCCGAAGGCGCGGCGCGCTGGATCCGCCTGAGGCGGGGGGTACCGGCGAGGGCCCGGACAAGGTTCATCCCCCCCCCCCCCCCCCGTGTCCCCCCTGCCCCCCCCCCCCCTCCTTTTTCTTCGTCCACCGAGCCTGTACGCAGGCCCGAGCCCTGGAGCACTACAGAGCCGCAAGCGAGGCGGGGGTACGGCAGGCGTCCTTCAACCTCGCCCAGGTCCGGGGTACCCCCTCTCCGGCACCCTCGCCCTGACCGGCCACCCGAAAAAGATGTACCACGGGGGAGATGGAGTTGGGAGGAACCTCAGCCGCGCCCGGGAGCTCTACCGGTCAGTACCCGAGCCCCGTTCCACTCGGTACCCCCCGCAGCCTGATTCCAAAAATAGACTGGCGGCCGGGGACGGCGGGGCGGATGCTGGGCAAATATTCTCCTCGTGGCTCGTGCGGGTGGCCTTGGCGCAGCTATGGGCCCAGGCGCGTAACCATATAGCACTAGAAGTAAACAAAGCTGAATTTGATCTCCGTAAACTGATCAGTTGCGCAGGAGCGGCTGCAGGCGGCGGCGACGCGCGCGGGGCTCGGGCGCCTGCCCTCTGACACGGCCCTCTTGGCCGCCCTCGCCGCGGCACTGGCCGTCCTTCTCGCCCTCCGCAGCGCTCGGCGGCGGCGGGGGGGGCGGGGGCGGCGCGCGGCTCGCGGCCCGCCCCCCGGCGCCGGCCCCCCTGCAGCTGCCCAAGGCTGAAATCAGATGACGTACAATCCGATGTCATATGAGTTGATCTAGCGCTGCCTGCTAAGATCTAGATCTAGAGCGCCGAGGTCTCCGAGGCTTCCAATGTTGACGCTATGTTCATATGCATGCGCGGGGAGACGTGCGCGTGTGTGATATCGATATATATCGATCATGACGTCGATCGCGAGAAAGTATACGTAGCTCGGAATCTAGCTTTGTACGCGTGGCGTGGCTCACGAAATCTGACTGACTAGTACTCGGTGAGGAATTTACCAATTAGTGACTTATATAAAAAAAAACTTAATTAGCTATAGCCTCGGAGCCTCGGAGCGCTAGCTTGAGGGCGACATGGCCCGGCGGCCAGGGCCCGGCCGGGCGCCGCCAGACTGCTAGGCTAGGCCTAGGCCCGGCCCTGCCAGGTTGAGGACCACCATATGCACTGCCAGGCTGCGGCACTGCGGCATGCCGCAGTGCCATGATGCGCAGGACTCCGGGATCGGGATCGGGATCCGGGACAGCAATTGCAACCGTATGCATGCGAATCAAACTCACTGAGCTCGAGTCATGATCGGATCATGATCATGATCATGATCAGCTAAATCAAAGATCTTGCCACTGGGCCAGGAACGTGGATTAGGCCTTCGAATTCACTGTCGTCAAGGCTTGACTCAGTGAAGCTTAAGTGCGACTCGGCGAGCCATATATATATGCGTTGATAATCACCGTACCGAGAATCGTTCAAGGTTACCATAACGGCGTATAGCTCATGCGATATATATCGATACCCCACTCGGCGCGTGCCACGGACCACGGCGGCGCCTGGGTGCCGGTCCCCATGCAGACTTCACTGGCAGATGCATATATATGCAGGCTGATACCGATTGACTGATGTTTTGTTCTCATGATCACTAATATTGAGCTCGACACTGTCCAGAAAGCTAAGCGAAATTTAAAAGATCTAGAGCACTAGAATACACTACACGTTCAAGCGTCCATCATCTTTCAAGTTTAGGGGTGAAGTGAACTACAATATACATCTGCCAAATTGTGAGCTGAGTCTCGAATCGCGCACACCACCTGGGACAGGAAAAGGCCCGGTCCGATTCAAAGAAGTACTGCTAGTGTTGACCTACAGTAATTCTGCACTAGAGCGAGATCTGCTTCTACACTTGCTTACGGGTCCAGGTCCACACGGTGTGCTAGATCGTCGACATGGACACTTTGCATACGGTTCTGAAGCTATATGCGAAGCTTGAAAGGCGACAATAATAGAGCAGCGCGAGCGACGACTATAACCGCGCTGCCAATAGACTAGTTGGCGCGAAACCAATAATAATAACAACAGATAGGGGGAAGAGCGTTGAAAATACCTTAACGCAAGCATCCCATTTACAAGCCCGGGTCCGAATCCGGATGCGAAGAAGAGCCACTATATTATACTTCTCTTTCGGAGTGGAGGGGGGGACGGCGGAACGGCAAGCCAAGGGTGCCACGTCCATCGACTTTGGGAAAGAGGGATGGGAAGGAAGGAAGGCAGAGGGGGGTATTGGTACATGCGGCTGTTTTTGCTTTGCTTGGCGCCGCGGGCTACTACTGCTGCTGCTACTGAGGGGCGGCGGCGTCGGGGCCGATGGGGACGTGGTCGAAGTACCCCGGGGGCGGGGGCGGCGCCGGGGGTAGCGAGATGCCGCCGTCGCCCGCCGGCCGTGCCTCGGCGCTGGCGGCGGCCCGCGCCTGCGCGTACCGACCAAACAAACAAACCGTTAGCATCATATAAGAACGCTTATATAAGAGACTATAAGAGAATTTGAATTACCTTTACGTAGCACGTGATGATGCCGGTGTTGCGCACGGCGGGGCGGCCCGGCGCCGGCTCGACGGTGAAATCGATGTAGAACCAGCGCCGGCCGTGGAGGAACTGCAGAACAAGGGAGAGGAAACGCGTTAAGAGGGAATCGAGCGAGAAGTTGACATCAACAAGGTTAAGCTCAAGTTCGCGGTGGGAACCACATTAAACGCGGGTTTGTTCGTTTAATTTGTCGTTTCCGGGCGAGCGCACGCACCGAGGTGGCGGCCAGGGCGAACGTCGTGTCAAGCTCGCCGTCTTCGTTGACCACACCCGACACGTCCGTGCACCAGTTCGGGCCCTGGAAAGCGAAGCGCGTCAGAGAAGCTTTTCATAGTAACGAATAGTAACAGTCTTCGAAAGAGGGCGAGTAGTTAGTTAGTTAGTTAGTTCGCCCCTCCTCTTCTTCTTCTTCCTCCCTCACCTTGATTCCGGGGCCCGTGGTGAAGCACGCGAGGGGCATGTCGCGGCTCGCAGAGAGCGGGTCGCTCCGCCCTTCCTTCTTCGACACGACCTTGGCCTGCGTCACCGCTGCCGCCGAGTTCGTTTGTAAATGAGACGGACGATACAAGAACCAAACCAAAGCAAGTACCGTAGCGGAGGCAGAAGGTGACGCGGGCGCCGACCCAGCGGGCCACGTCCGAGCGATCGAAGAGGCCGATGCGGTAGCGCTGCTCCGAGGTGAGGACGTAGAGGAGCTGGCCCGGGGCCAGCCCCGCCTCGTACGCGTCCGTGCTGCGGGGGGGCGAGATCAGATCAGATCAGATCGGATCGGATCGGATCAGAGAGGCAGGGCCGTGGATCAGGTCAGGGCCCACCTGAAGAACGAGTTGTTGACCTTGTGCAGGTGCCGCTTCATGATCACAAAGGGGGAGGGGTACGCGGTGCTGGAGCCGGGGGGCGAGCCGTGCGGGGCCATGACTTGCGGCAGGGCCTCGATGGGGTGGTGGACGGGCGAGCGGCGATCGCCCCCGGCGGCATTCCGGCGGGCCCTCTTGGCCGTCGGCTCGGACTCGCGCCGCGGGGCCTCCGGTCCCGATGGGCTCTCCCCGCCCCGCTTCTGCTTCCTGTCCGACGGGGATGTCTGCTGCTGCTGCTGCTGATGCTCAGAGGCCGCAGGGGGGCGCGCAGCCGCTGCGGGTGGTCTTACGATCAGTGCTGGCGTTCCAAAGGCGGGAAAAGAGGGAAGCGGGCGAGACTCACGTTCGCAGGGCTGGGGCTGGAACCACCCGTGCGGGGGGGCGTACGGGAAGCTACCGGGATACGGGGGGTACGAAGGGCGCGCGAACGGGGCCGGGGGGAAGAAGGGGGAGGGCGGAAACGCCTCGGAGTGGCCGTAGGCTGAAGGCGGGGGCGGCATCGGGCAGCCGAAGGGTGGAGGGGGAACGAGGCGTCCATGCGGGGCATCTGGGGGGCCAGTAGTTCTGCGGCGGGTACGCGCAGCCGCCGGCCGCGGCGGCGTCGCGGGGCGTCGTGCAGGCCGAGGCGCCGCCGCACCGCTCCTCGTCAACGCCGCGCGGCGTGTCGGCGCGCACCGACTCGTCGCTCGGGCGGCGGCTGCCGATGCGGCCGCGGGCCGCCCGCTGGGCGCGCGCCGCCTCCGATGCGTCCCCGGGCGAAGGCGACGAGTCCTCTTCCCAGATACGCGCCCGGCGGGGCGGAAGGCCGGCGGCGACGGCGGCCGGGCCGGGGAGGGTCGCGGCCATCGCCGGGTGCCGCAGTGGCGAGCCCGGGATGCGCGACGTGTCGTATGACTCGAGCGCGGCGAGGGCCGCGGCGGCCGCCTCCACCTCGACCCGGTCCCGGGGCGGCTGCTGCTGCTGCTCGGTCTTGGCCTCGCCGGGGAGCGTTACAGAGAGGCGGAGGGGCGAGGTGGGCGGCGGCGGCGCCTCGGCCGCGGGCTTGGGTGGCATCGCCGCCCTGAGGAAGGCCGGGGGCTCGAGCAGCTGCTGGGCGGTCGGCTCGGCCCTCGAGCGGTCACAGGGCTCCGGCTCCGCAGTCTTCATATACTGAGGGAGGATGGGGTCGGACGGGGGCCCAAAAACCGCGCGGGAAGCACAGAGCGCGTACGGGTCGGGTCCAGTCGCTGCTGGAGACGTGGGGCGGAGTCCACGGGCGTCCACAGGTGGAGGGAGGGGCCATCGAAGACGCGCGCGCGAAGTCCGTGGCGGCTGCGGGTCCTTAACGAAGGGAGCCACAGGGAACTCGAAGACACGTCAAGCGACCCAAGTCGCTGCGAGAAGGGCCCGTCCTTCGCTGTTCTGCAAGCGCATATGTGAGCCAATACGCTTCGCGGGCGGCGAGGATTTTTGCCGGCGCGTATGCGTACGCGCGAAAACTAAGTTGACGTTGTTGAGATTTCACGGTATCTGCGGAAACGCGCGCGAGCGTCAGCAGGTGAAGGGAGCTCTAGCGCGAAAGGAATGCACTTCGCTACAAGAATTAGATGTTCAAGCGAGTGCCGCCGGGCAGAGAGGCGACCGGGAAAGGTGGGAATTGAGAGAGCGTACGAAGAACCTGAAAAGTCCGATTGAGCGACCTGCTGGACTGCGAGGCCTGCTTGAAGAGAGAGGCCTAGCTCGCACGTGCACCCGTACGCGTCGTTCTTGTTGTGCTCCTGCGCTGCTGCTGCTGCTGCTGCTGCTTCTGTTGCTCCTGATGTGCTCGTGCGCTCATGCGCCCGCAGCGCAACGCGAGGTCGGAACGTGCTAAGCCTTTGAAGAAGAAGAGAGGAATTCGATCAAAGGGAGTAAAGGGTTCCGAAGTTCTCGCGTTCTTCGGGATGCAGCATTCCTCGTAAGCCGGAACAACGAAAAAGACCACACAAATATGGAATTCTAGATCGATATTTCAATTAACAGCTATAATCATGAATTTAAACCGTGAACAATTTTTAAGCTATATTAATATTCGACCGCTGCGCGCGCACATATGCATGCAAACGTTAACGTATATAACCGGCCTACCATGCAGTGCATGAATATTAGTGTACGCATAGTTCCAATTATAAAATTAGATTTTTAAAGAAGCCAGAAGAATGAAGAATTTAGAATTCGAAACGGCACCAAATAATAAATCCGCACAGGCGGTTGCGAGTGCGACGCTTGCGAGGTGCCTAGGCCGGCTCGAGCTCGACCTCTGGAGGTGCACCGTGCACGTCGCGCTCGAGCTCGCAATTATTGACAGTCGGAGTCTTCAACTCTCTATCATAGTATAGCTAAATGTCACATCATGATCATGATCGTGATGACGACGATCATGACGTGTGCGCGATCGATCGCGATATATATATATATATATCCAGCTGCGCAGAATCGCCGCAGATCTAGAATGCTTCCGAGTAACTTCATCATAGCGCTAAGATCATCATGTGATGACGCATTGATATTTATGTTTAATGATGTATTATGTATGAGAGTCGAAGGGGTGTTAGAATAAAAGCTGATCCAAATGATTAGCACGTGTTAAACCATGATGCTCATGAGTCATGAATCATGACCGGTTTCGACTCTCGAGCAACTTGGCAAGCAAAGCCAAGCTTACGACTCAAGTTACGAGTCCGCTCGGAAGGCTCATTCTGATTGAAGCGCTGTTGCAAGTTTCTATTGCTAACGCGGAGGTTTAGGTTGCGAGAGCAGAAAACATCAGGAAAAAAGGTATCCGAGCGAACTTTCAAGTTCCCAGCCACTTCCGAGTTCCCGGGGTTCCGAGCGCTTTTGAGTTTAACAACACCGAACTCGTGACCGAAGTTGACCGAACCGGCGAACCCTCGCAGTGACGCATGCGCAGTCGCGCGCGCGCGCGCGAGCGCTAGCCGCTGCAGGCTGAGCCACGCGCGTTAGAGCTTCGGCTCGAGCGAGCCTGGCTCGAGCGAGCCCGGCTCGAGCCGGCTCGTGGCGAGGGGCGGCTCGCTCGAGCCGGCGGCTCGAGCCGAGGGGGGAGGGCTGGCTCGAGCCCGGAGGGGCGCGCGAGCTAGGTCGAGCCGGCCAGCTAGGGCTCGAGCCGGGGGGGGCGAGAGGCGGCCTCTGACGAATTATAAACAGCTCGTTTCCGGGCCAGCGCGTGTCACCTTCCCGAGTCATCAAATTAAATACAGGCTAACCAGCCGCTATTCTCTGATATAACACGCATTTAGCATGTCCGCACGAGCTAGCGCTGGAGATCATATGCATGGTTTCTCCGCACGCCTAAGTCCGGGGCTGGGGTACTCCTCCCCGTAGGTCGGCTCGAGCCCGGCTCGAGCTGGCTCGAGGCAGCCAGGAGCGGGCCGGCTCGAGCTGGCTCGAGCTGGGGGTTTTGAGTTCGAGCCGCAGCTCTAATTTATAACACGAGCGAGTCTGCATTATACTGCATACCGGCGATGATACCGCAGCATACGCATGCGCATGACACCGATTCGATCGAGGAAGAGGCGCAAAATTTTGATGCGCGCTAACTTACGTAAAAGCTAATTATAAGTTACGCCGCTAAGTGTGACGTCACGAAGAACTCGGAAGTGATCCGCCGAGTCCGTGAATCCTGGGGGACCGTGATCGTGATCACGCACGATAGACAGGCTAAGACAGGCTTAGCTATAGACAGCCTAACTTTGCTGCTGCGGCCCGGGCAGTGGTGCGGCACTGGTGCCTAACTTAGTAAGACAGGTCCGACGGTCCATGCCATGATGACTCCATCATCCGATCAGTCTCCATGTACACTGTACAGGGATCCGGAGTCTCGTGACTCTCGTAACAGCCTACTAACAGGAGTCCAGGAAAATTCAGCAAGATTGCGGAGGATTCGCCCGATTCAGGAACCTCCATTTTGATAACGATATCGATGATGTACGTACGTCGAGTACGTCATTTTTCGACCACCAAATTGCAAATTATATATATACGGTATAATATACAACGGGCCAGTCACGAGTCACGACAGCAGCACCTGCAGGCGTGACGTGGCCCGGCAGGCGTGACGTGACCCGGCATTGAAAAAAATGTATACTTACGGGCGTTCAACGGTTTCGAATTCGAATTCGAATTTGACGAGGGTACTTGTATTGATGTTCATCGGCCGGGTACCTGTACTGGCCGACAGCGGCGGCGCGGCGGGGCCAGCAGCCGCGCGGGGGCAGCGGCAGGGCTCCAGCTGCAGCTGCAGGCCGCCGGGCGCAGTCTCCAGGCGGCGGCGGCGGGGCCGCGGGCGGCGGCGCGGCGTGCACACGTGGCTCTCGAGACGGGGCGGAGCAGTCGCGCGCTAGCGCTGAGCCTCGGAGGCGCGGCGGGCGGCGGCGGCGGCGCGACTCGCCGGTCGCGGCGCCGGCGCATGCGCAGGCGCGGCGGGCGGCAGCGCGGCTCGCCCGTCGGGTGGAGGCGCGGCGGGCGGCGGCGCGCGCGGCTCGAGCTTGTCGGCGCCGGCGCCCGGCCGGGCGCCGGCGGGGACGCGGCGGGCGGGGGGCGGCGCGGCTCGTACCCAAGCCCGAATATATATATATAGCTATAGCTAAGTCTTCTTCTAAGTTCGACACGTGCACCGCGGCGTCGGCCTGATCATGACTGGACTCGTCAGCTAGCGCTGCAGCTTCGATGATATAAATTAAAATTAAATAGCGATATCGATCCGATGATCGATCTCGAGCTACATCCTCTTGGCGCCGGCGGGTGGGCCCAGTGGCGTCTTGCGCGCGACCTTGCACTGCGGCAATTGCAAGTGGAGCGCTCGATCTCCGCCGGGCCCGGGGCCGAGATCTCAGAGTCTAGATCATGATCATCGCATGCTCGGCGGCCGCGACTGCGGCCGCGTATACGTACGCATGCATATGCGTCTGGGCCGCCCGGCGGCCTCCTTCGGCGGCTCGGGAGCCTCGGGCCCCGCGGCCGCCAGCTTGAAGCTGAAATTATTAATTACGAAGTTAAGCTTGGCCCGGGGCGCTGCGGCGGCCGCGGGCCGGCTCGGGCGGCGCGCGGCGGCGCAGCAGCTCGCCGGCTCCTGTTCGCGTCAGGTATAAAAAGAGCGAGCTGTACTTCGCTCGCCATTCATTTAGTACAGCTAGCTGCCGCGGCTGTCCTCGGCCACGGCCGCGGCTTGTGCCGCGCGGTCCCTCTTCATTGTGAAGCTGTTGCTCCCCACCACCGGGGTAGAGCCCTCCTCCACGAGAACGCCCCCGACTTGCGCCCATGCGGCGTCCAGATTCTGTGCGTACCCCTCCCAGATCAGCATATAAATTTGGTGTAGCCCCGAGCCTCAGATCTGAGGTCGCACCTCGATCGCGTTGTCCCGAATCGTCCCTTTGCCGCCCTCGTATACCCAGACTCCGTGCTGGCTCGAGCATCAAGCGAAATGATGTATAACGTTCGGGGCGGGGGGGTACCACACCTTCTCGTCGTGGATGTGATTGGAGATCACGAGGGGGTCCGCGCCTTTCCGAATCTTCGGCGGACGTCAGGGGTACGCGCGCGGGCCTTGGCAGAGGGTACACGCGCCTGAATGGCGGCGCCCTCGTTGCCCCACAGCTCGTTCGACTCCAGGCCGCCTCTCCCCTCGCTCGAGACCACGATTCCGAACTGGCGAAGGGGTACTGTATCAGCGGCGGCGACCGGTCAGGGAGGGGGGTACCGCACCTTCTCATCGTGGAACTTGTTTCCGCGCACGACGGGCTCGGCGCCGCGCGTAATCTGCGCGTACCCCACGGCGGGATCTCAGACCGGCGACTCCCCGCGGCCCTCGAACCGAATGAATTCTAAGCGGCGCGCGAGGCCGCACCTCGATGCCGGCCTCAGCGTTGCCGTACACGTCGTTCTCCTCCACGGTACCCCTCGCCTCCGCGACCATGATGCCTTTCGGCGCAGCGCATCAGGCGCCCCGTGACTCACCGAATCGGTGACTCACGCACCATTCTCGAGCCCGTCGCGGATTCGATTGCCCCTGACGACGGGGTCCGCCCGCTCAGTGATCTCTACCCCGCTCCACGCGCCTGCGCAGGGGGGGAGGGGGGGGGGAGGGGGGGAGGGGGGGGGAGGGGCGTGAGCCGCCTCGGAGTCGGCCGAAGAGGACGGGTGCGCAGGACGGGTACGCACAGCGGCAGATGTCGTTGCCCTCGAGTGTACCCCCCGCGCCGCCGTGGACCCAGATCCCCGACTGTACCCCCAGAATAAGGGGTACAGAGGGGACGCGAGCGGGAAAGAGGAGGCTCGCCTGGGTACAGTCGTGCACGCAGTTGCCGCGGACCGTCGGCGCGGTACCCTCCCCGCTGGCCTGGAGACACGCAAAGCTCAGGCAAGCTTGCAGGCAAGCAGAGCAGGGCTGGGCGCGCCTCGACGCCTGCAGGGCCGGCGCTGGTCACGCTGCAGCGCTCGAGGAGGGCGCGGGTTCCCTCCGTCAGCAGCACGGCGCAGTCGCGCTTGGATCGGCCCACGATGGTGAAGCCCCGGACCGTGGGCGAGGCCGGCCTGCCAGTGTGGGCGGGCGGGCGAGGCGCGCGCCTCAGCAGCAGCAGCAGCAGCAGCAGCAGCCGAGGGCCGTTCGTTCGTTCGTTAGCGTGCGCTCACGTACCCCCTGCAGACGAGGGCGGGCTGGCCCCCCCTGGACTCCAAAATGGTACCCCGCATGCCCTGTAGGTGCACCTCCTTGTCCAGCACCACGCTCTCGTAGTACCTAATTATAACAATAATAAGAAGGATGATAAGAAGAAGAAGACGTGAGATAGATAGATAGATAAGAAGAAGAAGAGTGAGGTGCGGACCGGCCCGGGGCGACGAAGACGGTCTGGCCCGGGGAGGCGCGCTCGACGGCCGCCGCGACGGAGGGCAGGCCGTGCGGCGGGCCCCGCGAATCCACCACCAGGTCCGGCTCCGGGCCGTCCTGGGAAGGGAGGGGGGTACGAAGTATTTCGTGAGGAGGGGTGGAAGGGGAAGGGGAGGGGTACGGCGCGCACGGTGGGCGGCTCCAGCGGAGTCGCGTCTGATTCCCGAGGCGCGGCGGACGGGCGCTCGGCGTCTGCTCCGGCCCCTTCGTCCTGCGCGGCCGGCCGTCGCCGCTTGATTCGATCCGCGCGAGGGGGGCCGCGCTCGCGCGCACGCGTACCCCGGCGTGCCCGTGCGCGTGATCGGGGCCGCCAGCGAATCGAACCCGCCGCATCAGCTCCTCCACGAGGGCGTCCTCTGAGGCCGCCTTCTGCGCCCGGACCGGCTGCGGGGGGTATCGGAATGGCCGGACGACGGGCGGGGGGGGGGGGGTGCGACGCGCGCGCCTCCGTCTCCAGAGCGGCACGGATGGCGTTCCGGATCTCGTCCTCCGTTGCGCCCCGCGGAACCGCGAGGGACGGGAGCGCGTCCGCTGCCGCTCGCGGCTCAGCGAAAACCGATGAGCGCCGCGGCGGGGCGGCCGCAGGGCGAACCGCGCGGGAGCTCAGGGACAGAGTCCGCGTCCCAAAGGACGATGATGCGCCGGCGGGAGCGGACGGCGGCGAGCAGCTCCCCCATCACGACCTCGCTCTCGAAGACCCCTGCGCGGCGCGAGCGCGGTCGGCGGCCGCGCTCGGAAGCAGCAGCGGCCGGCCGCACCCGGCGTGACGAGCAGCACGAAGCAGCGCGAGGCACGGACGTCGTCGGTCAGGTCGTGTGCGTTCGAGCCGCCCTGCGCCGAGCGCCGCTTCGCCCGCGGCGCGCTTCACGGTTGCGCACTCTGCTTACCGGAGTCGCGCTGTCCACTGCGCTGAAGACGCGGAGGTCGGGCTCCATCGCCTCGAGCTCCGCCTGCAGCCGCGCTGCGAGCTCGCCGCCGGTCGCTGTGTGGTTGCTGAAGAATACGTCGTACCTGGCGAAGCGCGGTAAGCGGGCCGGACGCCGACGAGCGCAGAGACTAAAGCGCACATGTCCGCAGCGCTGATGCATCCGCACGGCGTCTTGGGTGTGCTCGCCGATGGCGAAGTGGAGTTGCGCGACGCGCTCGGGATGCTCGCGGTCAGGGTTCGGCCCCTCATCGCTGGTTCCCACCGTTCAAAGATCGCGCGCTAGCGCAGCTGGGCCGATGACTGGAGCGCGCCTCGTTCACAGAGCAAGCTGGGCCGAACCCTCGGGCCGCGGGACGCCGAGCGGTTCCCCGAACTGAGATGAACCGGACCCTCTGGCCGCGGGCCGCTGAGCACTCTGCACACGAAGAAGTCGCGAAGCCGACGGGGGGGGGGGATAGTGAAGGGGTACATAGGCTGCACGTCAATTTCGTCTCGCGGGTTTTCGCAACCTTCAGGGAGCGTGCTCGTCATTCGGGAGCGTGTTGGCCACTCGGGAGCTAGGAACGCGCCGGCTGGGAAGCTAGCAGCGCGCCTTCTGCGAAGCGTAGCAAAGTTAGAAGTCGTCGCACATCATGACGACGCTCACCACAGTGCGTGCATCTCGCTGACAGTGATTCTTGCCGTAGCTAGCTTTGGGCGCCCCTGATCGCCTATGCCTTAGCAGGAGCAGGAGCTGCATGAGTACCTCAACAAGAAGGGTGCGTCTGGCGGGCCCCGCGCCTCTGGACTGTCTCTGCCCCAATGTATGGCTCACCCGCGCGCTTGCCGCCCCGGACCTGCAGGCGTGAAGAAGCTCCTCGAGGACATGCTGGAGGATGTCCTGCAGAAGCGCCCCGACGAGCCCGTGAAGCACATTTACAACTACTTGCGAAAGAACTTCGCGGCCCAGCTTTCCAGCCCGGATGTCAACCCGGTCGCCAACGAGCTAGAGGCTATGCTTGCGAAGACACTCGCCGACGCGCCGAAGGACGACGCTGGAGACGACGACCGGGCTCCTTCTCCACCTCCAGACTGTGCGCATGCTTAGATCCCGCGGGGCTCCCTGCGGCCGACGCGCTGACCCTCGCACAGCGCGGGCGCCAGCCGTGTCGCTGCGGCAAGGGATGGCCAAGAACAGGCGGAAGTCGGTGTGCGCAGAACCGATCACGCCGGACGATCTCTCGAAGAACTTCACGCCGAAAGTCTACCCGAAGAGCGACGAGGAGAAGCAGCGCATCAAGGAGGTCATCTCGCACAACATTCTCTTCGCGAACCTCGAGGAGAAGCAGAAGAACATCATCATGGACGCGATGTTCGAGGTCAACAAGGAGCCTGGCGACACCATCATCAAGCAGGGTGCGCACGCCTTCCTCGGCGCGGCCGCGCCTTGCTCGCGGAGCCGCGTTCCCGTTCGCCGACCCGCGCCGCGCGCGCCTTGCCAGGCGACGAGGGCGACAACTTCTACGTGATTGACCAGGGCAACTGCGACGTGTACGTGAAGATCGGCGGCGAGGACAAGCACGTCCTGGCCTGCGGCCCCGGAGACTCCTTCGGCGAGCTCGCTCTCATGTACAACGCTCCCCGCGCCGCCACCGTCAAGGCGCGCTGCTGCATCCTATCCCTTCACCCTTTCTCCTCTTCTTCTTTCTTCGTCCTGTAAACTCCGACTCTGCGCAGGCGCGCGACAACGCGCGGCTCTGGGCCGTGGACCGCCTCACATTCAAGTTCATTCTTATGGACACTACCATCAAGCAGCGGAACCTGTACGAGTCTTTCCTCGAGAAAGTCCCGCTCCTCTGTGCGCTTCCGCTCGCTTCTTAAGCTTCTTCTTCTCTTCCATCTCACCGCCCGCTCACTTCGTTCGCTCGCAGCGAACCTCATGCGGTACGAGCGCCTCACGGTGGCGGACGCGCTGGGGAAGCAGGAGTTCAAGGCCGGCGACGTCATTATCAAGCAGGGCGACCCCGGCGACCAGTTCTACATTATTGAGGAGGTCCGAATTAAGCTTGACTATCTTAGCTAGATTAGCTCAGCTCAGCTTCGCCTCGATTAACTTTGCCGCGCCGCGCAGGGCGAGGTCGTTTGCCTTCAGTCCCCGGAGCCGGGCAAGCCCGAGATGGAGGTGGGACAGCTCAAGAGCGGCGACTACTTCGGTCAGTCAGATAGACCCTCCTTTCTTTCCTTTCCTTCCTTTTCTGATGGCGGGGCGGGCGGCTCGGCGCAGGCGAGATCGCGCTCCTGACGAACAAGCCGCGCGCGGCCACGGTGAAGGCAGTGACCGACGTGGCGACTCTCTCGCTCTCCCGCGCCACCTTCACGCGCGTCATGGGGCCCCTGCAGGTCAGCTCGCTTGCCGCGCCTCTCTCCTTTCCTTCCTTTCTCGCCCGGCGGTCCGACTCTTTCCCTTGCAGGACATTCTGAAGCGCAACATCGGCGCGTACCGCTCGTACATCAGCCTCGTCTAAGGGCCGCGGCCGCCGACGCCGCCAGCGCCCCTTGCTTGCCCCGACCTAGTCTCTGTCTGGGCTGTCCCCCCTCCCGCTCCCTCCGCCCTCCATTCTCCCTGTCGTGTAAAGCTTGGAATCGATATCCCTCTTCAAACCTGGAGCCGAAGCCTCGCGCCTAGCGCTCGGCGCTGCTTCTAGATCAAGACCTGGCGACGGCGGCGCGCGCGAGCTCTGCACGGGATTGCGCAAGCGCCTAAAGCACTGCAGCCCACCATGGCCATTGTGTGTATATAAGCAGCCAGCTGCAGCGCGAGCTCGAGGCTGCGCCGTGAGCTCGCGGCGAATTCAACTTCGCGACCATACCCCCGCCGCTGCGGGTTGCCGGCAGCCGGCTAGCTAGGGCCTCGCGGACAAACCAGCAGCCTTGCGCGGCAGCCTAAGCAGCTTCCAACTGCGCGTGTGTTGTAGCCTGTAAGGGAGCGAGGCGCCAGCACGCGGCGACGAGAAGCTTGGCGAGCACGCGCGGCGCAGCGGTCAGCGGTTTAGCTTTCGCGAGCCACGGCCACAATGGACACAGGAGATGCCAGCTGCAGTGCGCCGGCCGCCGATGCGCCGGCGTTAACGTTGAGTCAGGAAGAGAAGAGCTCATCGCCAAACGCGAGCCTTCCGAAACGCGGAATCGATCTGGACGAGGAAGACGAAGTAAAATCGGAGCCCGAATCCGAGCCGGAACAGCCCTCGGCAGACAGAGAAACCGCGAAACCCGCGACCTCGGTGCGCTCGGCCCGCACGCCCGGCGCGACGCGCAGGAAGGCCGAGCGCTGCGGCCTTAAGCTGCTTTATGCGCGCGCGCGAGCAGTGCCGCTCGCACGCGCGACCGCTTACGCGAGGGCGCAGCGCGCCGAGGCGGAGAAGAAGCGCCCGAACAAGCCGGGCAATGCGGATATCTGGACCGTGGACGAGGACGACAAGCTCGCCGAAATCGCGCAGCGCTTCTACCGGGACGTACAAGGCGGTAAACTTTGAAACGCGCCCCTCCGCTCCGCCAGAATATTATTCTCCCCTCTTTGAGCCCCTCCTCTCCCGCAGGCGCCGAGGTGCCGGGCCTATCAGTCACAATCTGGTGCCGCTTCCGCGACTGGGTGGTCGCGAATAACCAATACGTGAGTCTAGCTTCTTTCCTGTAATGTAGTTCGTGCATTTTAAATCGACCATGCAGGTCCCGAATCGCCAAGCTGTCGGCATGCTGTGCAGGTAGGTTCCTCAACCGCAGCGCGTCGTCCTCTAGTGTTTCTGTCTGCGCGCGGACTTCTCGTTCTCTGACGCGCGTTCTTCAGGCTGCGGAGGAGCAGGACGCCGAGCGTGGTCGCCGTACGTACCCAGCTTTCCTCCGCGAAAGTGCCCCACCCCGTCGTCAAAACGGTGCGGCTGGCCGACCTCCCGCTCTGCCTGAAGTCTCCTAGCGTTCCCTAAGCATCTGATCACCAGGAGAAGCCTGGGGAGGGATCCGGCGCGACGAAGGTACCTCACGATTTCATTTCGTGTCGTACCCCACTCCCTCGACCGAGGCCCCGCCGCGCGCAGCAGCTGTACACTGGGAAATGGACCTGCGAGGAGGACGGTACCCCCCTCTCCCCCTGCCCTTCCCGCGCCCGGCCCCGCCAATACGTGTCGGCCCTCAGGAAAGCTCGCGATCGTCGCCCGGGCTTACCGTAGCCAAGTCGGGGGTACGGCCGCTTTCTGAGCCTACCCGCGTACCCCCGATGCAGCGGCGCCGCCGCTGACGCCCTCCGCGCAGCGTTCACCGCGGATACGTTTATGGGGTACTCATCAGCTTGCGCGATCTCGCCCTCCCTCCCCCCTGAGGGCCCTTGTACCCCCCGCAGATGGCTCAAGAGCCCCCCGGGCCTCCAGGCGCGTTTTTTGGCCTGGACGGGCCTTCCCATTCCTGTACCCCCCCCTGATCTCGGCACAGGTCAAGACCGAGAACGGGCTTTCGATGCGAGGCGATTCCGCCCTCTACCACCGGTACCCCCCTCTTCCACGAGACGCTGCGCCGCACGAACCGACCCGTACCCGGCGCGCAGCCTGAGCTACCAGGGCGGGGGTACCACGAGCGAGGCCCTGCGGGCGGAGTACGACGCGATCTTCAAGGTGCCATACCCCCCGCTCCCGCCCGCCGCCTCGCCTGTACGCCTCACCATCCCGAGCGGTCCTGTACCCCCCGCAGGCCCGCCCCTGGACGGAGGAGGAGGATGCCGCGGTCGCCGCCCTGATCAAGCGGTACGGGAGGGAGCCCGCCGTCCGGGGTACGTTTATAGCAAGCCCCGCTCTCAAATCAAAATCGACCTACTCGTATCCTACTCGTACTCGTATCCGATCCGATCTAATAGTGGTCCCAGACCCTTCCTGGCGGCTACGCACATAATACACATAACAAATTGATCCGATCCATTCCAATTCGATACGATCTAATCCAAACTGATTTCCGGTCCGGCCCCAGACCTCTCCTGGCGGCTCTTCTTCGAGTGGGTCAAGGCGAACCGGGGGAAGGACAGGGACACGGCGAGGCTCGTGGAGCGCAACTCGGCCGCCATCGAGCAGCGGTCCGCTCTTTCTTCCTTTCTTCATAGAGAGATATATATAGAAAGCCTGGAGTATAAAGAAGCTCAACACGTAAGAACCGCCGCAGCGCCCTCGAGCAGCGGTCCGCTTAAGTCCGGGATGTAGGAGGAATATAGGGAGCTTCTGGATTAGCCCGTAATAGGAAGGCTTAAACTCTCTTTAGAGGAATTAGTGCATGTTCTTAAGCCCTCGAGCAGCGGTCCGCTCTTTCTCTCTTTCTTTATAGAGATATATAAAAATCCTGGAGTTTTAGTGCATCCTCTTAAGCCCTCGAGCAGCCCATTAAGGCCCGCTCGCTAGAAAGCTTTAGGCTGTCGTTAATCTCCCGCCGCCGAAAGAAATTGCTGAAAAGTGAAACGTTCGTAAGTGAAGCTATCATAGTATATGGGTGCATCCCGACCGCCCGGCCCTCGACCAGAGTTTTAAGGATTACTTAAGCTTCGAGCACTCGTGAAATGTCCTTCGCCGCTCCTGACAGCGTTTCTCGTCTTCCTCCCTTTGTTCTCCTCCCCCAGGCTCCGCAAGTGCGAGAAGGGGAGCGCGATCGACAGGGCGCTGGGCCAGTTCAAGGACCGGACCCTGCCCAGCAGCTCGCAGGCGAGCCCGCCTCCGCCTCCTCCGCCTTCGGCTGCGGAGAAGAAGAAGCGGGCGTCCTCTTCTTCCGCCTCCGCGCCGGCGCCCGCGCCGGCGCCCGCGCCGGCGCCGGCGCCGGGTGAGGCTAAGAAGAAGCGGGGCCGGCCTTCCTCGTCCTCCTCGGCCGTCTCCGTCAAGAAGGAGGAGGGGGAGGGGGAGGGCGAGGGGGGCGAGGAGGGGGGGCCGAAGGGGAAGCGGGGCAGGCGGAGCGGTACCGCGCCCCCCTCCTCATCCTCGGAGGCTGCGGCGGCCCAGTCGGCCCCCCCTGCCCCGCCCGCCCGAGCCTCGGCCTCGGCCCGGGGTCCGTCTCCCGCTCCCGCTCCCGCTCCCGCTCCCGCTCCCGCGCCGGCCCAGGCGCCCCCGGCCGCGCTCGCCGCTGCCCCGGCCCCGGCCCGGCCCTGCCTCGGGTCGGCCCGTGAGGAGGAGCCGGACGCCGGCCCGGGGTCCGACGCGGACGTCGCGGGAGGTACGGAGTCCGAGGCGGGCGCCGGGGCGGACGCCGCCGTACCCCTCGCGGGCCCCGCCCCCCGCCCCGGCCGGCCTCCCCCGCCCGCCCCAGCGCCGAGGCGCCCTCGCCGGCCTCGGACCCGCCCTACCTCCCGCGATGCCGCCCCCGCACGCGCCCCTCCTGCCCGCCGCCGGCCCTCCCGCCGCCGCCGCCGCCGCCGCCGCCCCCTCGGACCCGCAGCACCCGGGTATGGGAATGTTTGCCCTTCTCCAGGCAGCGCTCCCCTCGTCCTCCGTCCCCGCGCATCAGGTATTAAATTCTGCTTTCTGATCGCGCCCTTCAATTTTTTCCTCGCACTAACTTTCGTCTATTTTTAGCAGGTGCGGGTACAGCTGCGCCGCATCGGGCAGACGCACTTCGGGACGGGCTTCGGGTTCGTCATCTCGCGCGGCGAATCGATGGACGAGATCCGCGCGCGCGCCTCGGCGCTGTTCGGCTTTCCCGTCGTCGATTTCTCGGGTACCCCCCTCCCCTTTCTCCCCCTATCTTTTTCTTACGCCTTTCTTTTTCATCTTTCTTCAGACAAGAACCTGGACACGCTGCAGTCCGCGGGCCAGTTCTTCGAGGGGCGGGGCGTCGTATTCTACGTCTCCAGCCCGGAGGACCTGGGGCTCTAAGATTTAAATCTAGGTCTTGTTAGGTTCGGGCTACCGAGACTACTAAGTAAAGGCGGTTCTTCTTCTGGGTTCCCTCTCCGTAGCTAGCTAGCTAGATCAGTTTCGGTACATGCAGGCTGCGGTGAAGCAATTCGAGATTAAACTGGGAAGGGTGACTGGCCCAGTGGCTGTACAAAGCTTTAAGCTACTGAGAGATCGGTTACAGACGATGGGGCTGGGAAGTGGGGCGGGATGCAAAACGGTTTAGATCTGGATCTCGGCTCTCATGATCAGAGTCCGACGGTCTGCTGAGGCATGTACATGTGCACGCGATTTCGCTATAGCTACACGACGACGTCGAAGTTGGGGGGGCCGCCCTCCCCGACGCTCGGGCGCGCCGGCGCCGCGGCCGGCGAGCTCGAGAGGAGCACCATCTCGACCGCGCGCATGTCGCCCGCCCGCCTGAGCTTCGGCGCGCGCGCCGCAGTCGAAGGCGCCGCCTCCGCTTCCTCCTCCTCCTCCTCCGGACCCTCGAGCTCCTCGAGCTCCAGATCGCTCTCGTCGGACAGGGAGGCGTCGACCGCAGCGAGCTCCGGGGCGCTGTGCCGCCGGCGGGAACCGGGGCGGAGGAGGCGGAGGAGGTGGGAGAGGAACTCGGAGCAGCCGAGGGCGAGAGCGGCCCGCCGCGGGCCGGCGGCCATGCCCAGGCCCGGGCCGCGGGGAAGGGGATCGCCCTTGACAGACTTCCAGGGCGTCTCGGGCTCCTCAGGAACGGGCGCCAGCGGGTTCTTAGGCCACGAGAACCGCGGAGCGTCGCCCTGCAAAAACCGCCGTGAGCGAGGCGCAGGCACAGGCGCATGCGCAGGCGCCCAGGGGTTTAATTTCAGATTTAAACGAACTGCGCATGCGCACCGATTTTGAGGCCTTCTCTGCGACGGGGGCGAGGCCCCCTGGCGGCGCCGGCCCTCCATTCCCGCGGATTCGCGAGACGGTCGCGAGCGCCTTCGCGAGGTTCTTGTGCGTGCGCTGCAGTCGCGAACGGCGTAACATTGAGGAAGATCTAGTTCGAGATCTAGAGAGGGCTCGGATTTGATCGGTCGCACCGTGCGCCGCAAATCCTCGCCCTTCTGCAAAATGCCGTGCAGCTCCTCCGTCAAGCTGCGAAAATGCTTGTGAGCCGGATTGAGAGATTTAAATATAGAGCGATCGCGTGTGCATATGCATGGGGCGGACCTCTGCCGGCGGGTCTGCCGGGCCGGGCGCCAAAATGTTCCGGTCAGTTGCAGCCGAGATCTGAAGCGCACAGAACGCTCTGAAGCGCACCTCCAGGTTCTTGATCTCGTTCACGATGCCCTCGAGAGACTCTTCCAGCCCCTGGCGCGTCTCGTCCTCGATGATGAGCGAGTCTGCTCGACGAATGAGTGCGTGCAGGAGCGAGAGCTAGCCCCCTGCGCATGCACGGACCCTCCAGAGAGGCCTTCCGACGCGCGAGCTCGTCCCGGTCGTCGGAAACTTTCTTGAGCTTGACCTGCCGAGCGCACCCTGGGTCAGCAGGACGGAATGAAAAGCTGCAAGGTTCTGGACAGCTGCAGTGCTCTTGGTGCTCACGTGGGCCTCGGTCGACTCCTTGCGCAATCCGTCCTCCTTCGTCCGAACAGTGGTCAGGGTTGCTCGCAGGGCCCTCCGCTCTCTCTGAAAGAGCTCGGACTGAGCCTGCCGCCGACGAAGTCGAAAGAAGTCAGCAGCGAGCGCGTGGGATCAAATGTTGTCACGCGCGAAATTTGGCCGGGGTGCGATTCTCGAGCTTTCCGGGGGTCGCTGACCTCGAGAAGCGTGACCTTATTGCGCGTTTCTTCGGCCTCAGAGCGCATCTTCATCATCTGGAGGGTGAGTGCCGAGATCTCAAGCTTGAGCCGGGTCGCCTCCTCGCTCGCGCTCGCCGGGACGCGCGAGGCCGTTGGGTGAAGTAGGGAGCCATCGCTCTGTGAGCGAGGCCGCCGAACGCTGCCACGGGCCTGCGGCATCGCTTGCCGCGAATTCGAGAATCGAGACGGTTTTGGGGGTACTGGCAGGAAAGTTGTTCGAAGAGCAACGAGCGAATGCCGGCCCCGGCGGCGAATTTAAAGGCGCTGGCGGTGGCGGGATGCGCGGCGGGGCGGTCAGCGCGGCCGTGGGTCCTCGCGCGACGGTCCCCGGCCTGCCTGCGGGCGGACGTGCCTCTGGGCGTGCGGTGGTGGGCGGTGACGGCGGCGGCGACGGTGACGAAGGCACCCAGCCGGCGTGCCGCGTCGACTACGGCGGCGTCCTCGACGGCGCCCGACGCGGGCCGCCGTACGCACGAAATGCTCGCGGAAGCGCGGGCGCTGCTCGACCGCAGCGGCGCGGTGCGCGAGGAGGACGCTCAGAGGGCCGTCGACATGCTTAAGGAGTGCGCCGAGGTCCGCGGGGACGCCAACGCGCTCGTCGTGCTCGGTGCGCTTCGTGTATGCTCCGCGGACCGGCGGCGACGCTCGGCCGTCCCCGGCCTCTTATGAAGCGCGCAGCCAAGATCTACGAGCACGGGCTGGCGGGATGCGAGGCGGACGCGTCGCGGGCCCTGGACCTGTACCGAAGGGCCGCCGCCCAGGGCAGCGCCGAGGCTCAGTACCGCGGCGCCCGCCTCGGTGCGCGGCTTAGCTTTCGCGTACCCCCCCCGCTTCCCGCGCGCCGCCGCGCCCCTCACGCCCGCTAGTTTTCTCGGGCGCTCTGGAGGAGGCGGGCGCGGGCGGCCCGGGCGGGGCGGCGGCGGGGGGTACCGAGATGGAGGTGGCCCGCGTCGACGACGGCCGCGTCATGCTCCTCCCCAAGGTGACCCGTACCCCCCTCTGGTGCCTGGGTACGCCACCCTCCGACCTTCGTTCGCAGGAGGGTACGTCGACGTCGTGCGGGCAGACGGAGGAGATCGCGAAGCTGCTGAAGCCCAAGCGGGGGCCCGGGGCCGAGCGGCCGCGGTCCGAGTCGGTGCCCCTCTCTGTACCCCCTACCCCTTCCATCTTTCGCCGTACCCCCCCTAACAAACGGGAAGCGGGCGCGGCCGCTGCGTGAGGAGGCGGCGCGGTGGCTCGCCGCCAGCGCCGAGGCGGGCAACGCCGACGCCCTCGTCCTGGTGCTGTACCCCCCTAACTCGATCCTCCGCAGCCTGACCGTTCCCCCAGGCGGCGAACCTTCGCGTCTCAGGCTCCGGAGCCCCCGAGGTGAACCGAGCCGTGGGACGCGTAGGGGTAGGGGGTACAATCCTCAAGCGGAGGGGTACAGGTCCCGGCGGACGCCCCGCGGGCCCTCGAAATGTACGAGGCGGCCGCGGCGCGGGGCCATGGGGACGCCCTCTTCAACCTGGGTACCCTATTCTGGGAGGGCGGGCCGGCCGTTCCCGCGGTACCCCCGTCCCGCCTGGCTTTTTCGCGTACCCTTTCTGAGCAGTCGCAGGACCGCCGCCGGGCGCTGGCTTACTTCCAGAGGGCGGCGGCCAACGGAGTGCGCAGCGCCCCGTACCCCCCCTCGGCCCCACGGGCGCTCATCTTCCCCCCCCCCCCTGCAGGACGCCAGCGCCGCGTTCTTCCTCTCGTGCGTACCCCTCTCCGGCTCTTCCCCCCCTCTTCGACCCCGACCCCAGAACGCTGTACCACGCCGGCGGGCCCGACGGCGTACCCCCGCGCGACATCGAGCGCGCCCTGAGCTACCTCGACGTATACCCCCCGCCCACCCCCCAAATCACGTACCCCCGTTTACAGGGTTACAGGTCGCGGTGGCGCAGGAGCACCCGGGGGCCATCCACTACCTCGCGCTGATGCACCGCGTCGGAGACGGCGTTCCCCAGGACCTCGGGGTACCCCTCCCCTCCCCCCCTCCCCCCTCCCTCTTCCTCCCCCCTCTGACTCTCTCAGCAGCGGATGCGGCGGCTGCTGGAGCGGGCGGTGCGGGCCGGCTCGCCCGAGGCGGCTCACTGCCTCGCCGACATGCACGCCGCCGGCTCCGACGGCGTCGAGCCCGACAGGCGCGCCGCCCGTCCATCTAGGCATGACTCTCGGCTGGCCTGGCTGCTCCGCGGCTGGCCCGCGGCTGGCCGGCGGCTGGACGGCCCTCTAGCTCGGCCGGCTAGCGTCCGCCGTCTAGCCTCTAGCCTCCGGCGCCGGCCCCGACGGCTTCGAGGCGGGCAGGCGCGCTGCCCAGCCATCACTGGCCAGCCATTCTAGCTGAGACCTTTCTAGCCGTTTACCTTAGGTCCTAGCCGTCTACTTCCTTCTAGCTTCTAGCTGGCCGTCCACCTCCTGGCCCGCTGCTGACCTTTCGGGCGCCGGCTCGAACGGCGTCGAGGCCGACAGGGGGCGCGGCCGCCCAGCAACTCTAGCTGTACAAACTAGACAAATTAGGCTGTACAAGCGGCTGACCGCCCGCCTTCTGGTCTGTGGGGCGCAGGGGGCGGGCGGCGGCGCTGTACCGGGCGGCGGGGGACGCCGGCGACGCCGACGCCCTCTGCTCCCTCGTCCGCGTACCCCCCCCCCCGCGCCCCCCCTCCTCTCAGAGGAACCGGAGCGGATGACGTGAAAGAAGCTCTAGCGCCGCCTAGCCGCCTCTGGGATTCGCGATCCCCCCCCTGCGCTGCAATCTCTCCACACGGTCCTCGCCTGATTCTCTCTCTCTCGTCCCCCCTCTCGCAGGGGGCGCTGGAGGTGGCGGCGGGGCGGCCCGGCGCCGCCTTCGAGGCCTACAAGGAGGCCGCCGCCCACGTGCGCTTTCTTGCATGCGATTTGATTAGGAGCGGTCTCCTTATAAATTGGGATTAGACTACATTAGGCCCTCTACATTAGACTTCATTGGAACCCGGGATTAGACTACATTAGACCCGCCTGCCCCGGCCCTACAGAAGCGGCTCTCTGTTTCTAGCGGCACTAGGGACCGAGAGACCCGACTAAGGCCCGGCCTGACCTTAGGCTCTTAGGAACTCCGCACCCCTCTCCCTCTCGATCCCCCCTTCCACCACCCCCCGATGCAACCTCAATCCAGCGCCCCGCGCACCCCCGTCCTCCCCCCCCCCCTCCCCCTTCCCCCGACGCCGTACCCCCCTGGCAGGGCCACGTGGCGGCGCTGCGGAACCTGGCGCACCTCTTCGCGGGCGGCGCCGGCGTCCCCCGCAACGACGAGCTCGCCGGTGCGCCTTCTAGATCTCCGATCGCGAAGGAAAAACCCCTCTTAGGAGGACCGCAGCGCGGCTCCTGGCGATCGCGGCGGGGATCGAGAAGCGGGCGGCGGAGGGGCCCGGGGGCCCGGCCCCGGGGACGGCGGCGTGAGCGCTAGCCTGTTGCTGCCAGCTAGCCAGTGTACTTCAGGGTGTACATTAATATATTGCACGGTGAGCATAACTCAGTGCACGTGACGATAAGCTACAAGCTTGAGATCTGCTAGCTAGAGCCTGCTGCAGCTGTACATGTGTGGAGCGGAGGCGTGCAACAGCGACCTCAATTTTAAAACGAAAGTGCTGCAGGCAGTACTAGTACTGCAGGGAGGCCGCAATTGCAAAGACGAGGTTGAGGGGGGGGAGGGGGGAGGAAGTAAGGGGAGGGGATGGGGGGGGGGAAGGGAAGGGAAAAAAAGGAAGGGGGGCTGCGGGACGGCCTCGTTCTTGCAGTCGAGCAGTTCCTTGTTGAGCCGAGCCGAGCTGCGGCGCCCGGGGAGAAAGCGGCCGGGGGGGACCGTAAAAAGACTTTCCTCAGGGTAAGTTAACTGACTCTCCAATGCATATGTGATTGGCTAGGGCGCACGGCGTCCTCCCACGCGACCGTGCTCGCGCCCGGCCTTGCTCTCGCTGTACGGAATGTCGAGCATGATGCGTGCGCATGCAACGACGTCGAACTGGTCTGGTCCTTATACCTTCTCCCTGTGCCTCGCTGGACCCCTTTTTGTCTCGGGTGTTGGTGCCTGTTCCTGGATCACCCTTTGGTCGGACGGGACCGGGAGACATGGTTTCGGGATCCCTGTGAGATGGGCTTTCAGGATATACCGCGCGGCCCGGGTTTTGAGGAGGTCGGGGAAATGGGATTTGGGGTAGGGTTGGGCCCACAGGAGAGGGACAGGGGAAGTGTTTTACCCTTCCCCAATAATCAAGCGGGATCACGATAAGGGAAACGATCGTAAGAACGCAAAAGATAAGGAGAACGCCGTGACGATCACACTAGAACGACGAGGAGCACGGGGGCGCAGTAAATTGCAAGGGGGGAAGGGGGCCCCCTTGCTGGGAAGGGGGCCCCCTTGCTTCCCGTTCCCTCGCTTCAGCCAAAAGTTTTCTATGAGGCCGTTTTCGAGGGCCAGCTTGCAACGAAATTGTCGGTTATTCGCGATCCGATTGGCTCGGTGAACCGGTCAGCTCTCGACTTTCGAGCGTCGAATTCGAGGGGAAAAAGTGGTTTTCGAGGGGAAAACTAACTTCTCTCTAACTCCGGTCTTCGAATTCCTTGCGCGGTTCTGCATGGAACCAGTTCTCCCTAGCTGTCTCCTCTAGATTTCGGCTTCCTCGCATGCGCAGTGCGTCGACGTCGCGTACGCCTTGCTCTTCGAATTCGCTGCGCGGTTCTGCATGGAACCACTTCTCTCTACCTGTCAACGTCTCCGGGATCCTCTAGATTTCCGCTTCGTCGCACTGCGCAGCCTACGCCGCAGGGTACCCGTGCTGCGTGGACTAATTTTCATTGCATCCAGCTTGCACCGCAGCGAGCACGCGCCGCTGCCTGCAGCTGAGCACGTGCACGCTGCCGGCACTCGTGCTTGAGCTTGCACGGGAAAACCGGTTGCGCCGCTGCCTAGCTGGGCCGCTGATCGTAGCCGAGGACAGGCCTTCGAGACCGTGCTCTCTCGCTGCGCTCGGGACGCCGCCGAATTCGAGCCTATATTGTTTACGGCGAGCCCTCTGCAGACAACACCATCATCTTTTAGCCAGCTGTTCAGGGTTAGGGGTAGGCCGCGCGAACACAAATGATGCGCAGCGTTTTTCCGCTCCAGAACAATCTTTCATATACAGTGCGCTGAATCTGGCCTTTCATTCACACTTTTCTTTATATATTCGGTTAGATCGCAGCGTCTGCATATCAGCCCTTTTCTATTCTTTTCAATCATATATAATATCTTTACTACTTCAACCTGCCGCGCGCGCTGGGCCGGGGTCGAACTACATCTGCCCCGTGCATGTTCGTGCCACTACTACTCTTTCATTAGATCCCGATTCCCCCTTTGCACCCCCGGCGCGCCAAACGCGGCCGGGCCCCTAGTAAGGAGAACGAGCACTACGTATATACGAACTACAGTCGAAGATCCAGATCTAGATCTAGAGTTCAAAGACACGACAGTAATAGTCGCGCTAAAACTAGCAGACACAGGGACAAGAGACGAGGCTAGAAGACGTAGTCACAGGAGATCGAGGCGGCAGAACAATAGGATTGGCAGAACGAAGACCAGTGCAGGTGGACAGGACAACGCTAGACGTCAAGGTCCCACGTATACGAAAACGTATACGTTTATACGTACATATTAATAAATGAACTCTTACGCCCTCCGTCAGCCGGCGGGCGCCGCCGCGGGGTCGCGGGGCGGGAAGCGCTAGTCGAAGAGCTCGACGGGGCAGTCCTCGTCGAGCGGCTCCTCCCCGCCCCCGGCGCCCTCCTCGAACCTCGCGCCCAGCTCCTCGAAGAGGGTGGGCAGGCGCCCGCCCAGCGACGTCGTCCCGTCGTACTGCGCCGGTGGTTGGATGGGCGGGCGGGCAGTGGGGATGACGGGGGCGGAGGGGTGGCGCACGATGGCCCCCGCAAGCTCCGGCGGGGCGCCGGACGCCGTCTGAAAGATGCGAAGAGTACAGAAAATGGCCTGCAAAAAGGTGAGTGGATATGTCGAGAGAAACCGTTAGAGAACCTGGCACCGTTGCTTCAGAGACCTTATGCTCGTCCCACACCCGCACCGTCTTATCCGAGCTGCCCGAAACGATGCGGCGCCCGTCCTGCAGCCGCAGTGGGCAACCCCGTCATCTCACGCCCCCAAGCCGGAGCAAGAGCTTCCCACCCAGCGCCTCTCGGCAGATCAAGAGGCGCCGCCCACCCGGGCCCTCGGCAGAGCCAGAGGCGCCGCAGCCCGGCCCTCACCTCGGTAACAGCAAGGCGCACCTGCGACACGGCGATCGAGCAGACACGATCCGAGTGCCCCTCCAGGCGCTGAAGCTCGAACCCCGTCTCCGCATCCCACACCCGCACTGTCCCATCTCCGCTGCCCGAGACGATGCAGCGACCGTCCTGGGGCCCCAGCAGGCACGCCCATCAACGCGTGTCCCGCCCAGCGCTTCTCCACATGTACAGAGCAAGAGGCGCCACGGCCCCGGCCCCACCCGGCCTAGGCCCTCGCCTCGGGGACAGCAAGGCGTACCGGAGACACGGCGACCGAGGTGACCCACCCCAAGTGCCCCTCCAGGCGCCGCAGCTCCGACCCCGTCTCCGCGTCCCACACCCGCACCGTCTTATCGGAGCTGCCCGAGACGATGCGGCGCCCATCCTGCAGCACCGAAACACCCCCGTCACATAGCGCATCCAAGCCCGGAGCAACAGCTCCGGATCCCCGCCCAGAGCCTCTCGACGGAGCGAGGGGCGCTGCGGCCCCGATTCCGCCCAGCCTAGGTCCTACCTCATGATCAGCGATAGCAAGGCGCACCGGAGACACGGCGACCATGTTGACCCAAGACGTGTGCCCCTCCAGGCGACGCAGCTCCGACCCCGTCTCAGCATCCCACACCCGCACTGTGTTATCCCGGCTGCCCGAGACGATGCGGCGCCCGTCCTGCGGCCCCGGTGATACCCCCGTCAGATAGCGCAACCGAGCCTGGAGCAACAGCTCCCCGCCCAGCACCTCTCGACGGAGCGAGAAGCACCCCGGCCCCTGTCCTCCAAAGTCTAGGTCCTGACCTTGGCAACAACAAGGCGCACCGGAGACATGGTGACCGATGTGACCGGATCAGAGTGCCCTTCCAGGCGCCGCAGCTCCACCCCCGTCTCCGCGTCCCACACCAGTATCATCTTGTCACCATTGCCAAAGACGGATCCCCCGCTGCAAGAGACGATATGGCGCCTGTCCTGGTGCTCAGGCAGGCGACCCCGTCAGCCTGTGCCTCAAGCCCGGAGCAAGAGCTTCCCGCCTAGCGCTTCTCCACAGAGCAAGAGGCGCCCCGGCCCCGGCCCCACCCGACCTAGGCCCTCGCCTCGGGGACAGCAAGGCGTACCGGAGACAAGGCGACCGAGGTGACCCACCCCAAGTGCCCCTTCAGGCATCGCAGCTCCGACCCCGTCTCCAGGTCCCATACCCGTACTGTTTTATCCGAGCTGCCAGAGACGATGCGGCGCCCGTCCTGTGGCCCCGGCAGGCCCACAAGTCAGGGTGCAACCCGGATCCCGGAGCAAGAGCTCCCCTCCCAGCGCCTCCTGATAGAGCGAGGGGCGCTGCGGCCGCGGCCCTACCCAGCCTAGGCCCCTGGCTCAGCAACAGCCAGGCGCACCGGGGACAAGGCGACAGATATGACCTGACCCGAGTGTCCCTCCAGGCGCTGCAGCTCCGACCCCTTCTCTGCATCCCACACCCGCACCGTCTTATCTTCACTGCCTGAGACAATGCAGCGCCCGTCCTGCGGCCCCGGCAGGCAACCCCGTCAGCACGCCCCCCAGAGCCCAGAGCAAGAGCTTCCCGCCCAGCGCCTCTCGACGGAGCGAGGGGTGCCGTGGAAGCTCCCCGCCCAGTCTAGGCCCTCGCCTCAGCGACAGCAACTTGTCAGCTAGGCGCACCGGAGACATGGCGACTGAGTTGACCTTATCCGAATGCCCCTCCAGGCGTCTCAGCTCCGACCCCGTCTCCGCGTCCCACACCCGCACCATTTTATCCGAGCACTTTGAGACAATGTGGCGCCCGTCCTGCAGCACCGGCAAACACCCCCGTCAGCCTGCTCCCCCAGGTACCGAGTAAGAGCTTCCTTCCCAGCGCCTCTCTACAGAGCGAGGGGCACCGCGGTCTCCGCCCCGCCCAGCTTAGGCCCCCGGCTCAGCAATAGCAAGGCGCACCGGAGACACGGCAACCTCATGGACGAGACCCGAGTGCCCCTCCAGGCGACGCAGCTCCGACCCCGTCTCCACGTCCCAAACCCGCACCGTCTTATCCGAGCTGCACGAGACGATGCGGCGCCCATCCTGTGGCACCGGCGGGCACCCCCCTGAGCACGCATTCTGAGCCTCGAGCAGGAGCTTCCCGCCTAGCTTCTCTCGACAGAGAAAGGGTCGCCGCGGCCCCCGCCCAACCCAGCCTAGCCCCTCGCCTTGGCGACAGCAAGGCGCACCGGAGACACGGCGACCGATGCCACATACTTCGAGTGCCCCTCCAGGCGCCGCATCTCCAACCCCGTCTCCGTGTCCCACACCCGCACCATCTTATCCCAGCAGCCCGCGACGATGCGGCGCCCGTCCTGCAGCCCCGGCAGGACCATAAGTCAGGGCGCACCCCGGATCCCGGAGCAAGAGCTTCCCGCCCAGCGCCTCTCGAAACAGCGAGGGGCACTGCGGCCCCGATTCCGCCCAGCCTAGGCCCTCGCTTCAGCAACAGAAAGGCGCACCGGAGACACAGCGACCGAGAAGACCTGACCCGAGCGCCCCTCCATGCGCCGCAGCTCCGACCCCGTCTCCACGTCCCACACCCGCACCGTCCCATCAAAGCTGCCTGAGACGATGTGGCGCCCGTCCTGCAGCCCCGGCGGGCAACCCTGTCAGCGCGCCCCCCAGAGCCTGAAGCAAGAGCTCTCGCCCAGCGCTTCTCCACAGAGCAGGAGGCGCCCCGGACCCGGCCCCGTCCAGCATAGGCCCTCGCCCCAGCGACAGCAAGGCGCACCGGAGACACGGCGACAGAGATGACCTTATCCGAATGACCCTCCAGGCGTCTCAGCTCCGACCCCGTCTCCGCGTCCCACACCCGCACAGTCTTATCGTCACTGCACGAGACGAAACCTCCGCGGCTAGAGATGATAAGGCGCCCATCCTGGAGCTCCGGCAGGCACCCCCGTCAGCCCGCACTCTTTTGAGTCCGGAGCAACAGCGGCCCAGCAACAGCAAGGCGCACCGGAAACACGGCGACCGAGTTGACCGGGCCCGCATGTCCCTCCATGCGCCGCAGCTCGGACCCCGTCTCCGCATCCCACACCCGCACTGTCTTATCTTCACTGCCCAAGAAAATGCGGCGCCCGTCCTGTGGCCCCAGCAGGCACCCCCGTCAGCGCGCCCCCCAGAGCCTGAAGCAAGAGCTTCCCGCCGAGCGCCTCTCGACGGAACAAGGGGCGCCGACGCTGCTCCCCGCCCAGTCTAGGCCCTCGCCTCAGCGATAGCAAGGCGCACCGGAGACACGGCGACCGAGGTGACCTTATCCAAATGCCCCTCCAGGCGCCGCAGCTCCGACCCCGTCTCCACGTCCCACATCCGCACTGTCCCATCTCGGCTGCCCGAGACGATGTGGAGCCCGTCCTGCGGCCCCTGTCAGCGCATGCTGATCTCCATGATCGATCTTAAGCTGCATCGGGAAAGCTCGCACTCGGCTGATGGCCAGTGAGCTGAATCCTTCTTCGAGCCATCGCAGTGCGGGCCTGAGGGTTACCTTGCACGCATCGAGGCGCGCCCCGCGCAGGTTCGCCCCCCGCAGGTTGACGCCGTCCAGGGCGCAGCCCGACAGGTCAGCCCCCCGCAGGTCTGCCCCCGACGCCTCGAGGCGCTGCAGGTCCGCCCCTGCCACACGGATGCCCCGCAGGTAACTGCACGCAAAGGAGTACCCCGCTGCAGGGCGTGAGTTGCTCTTGCCTTGCATTGACATGCAAGACATCGGATGTCACCATAATTGAGGATCGTGATGGCGTTGGCTGCCGCCGTAATGTCCGCCTCGACCGCGTCCTTCCGACGGCTCTTCGAAAGCAGCCGCAGCAGATGCTGCGCAATTCATTAAGATCGGATGTCAAATCGTGTCAGCGTCAAAGAAACGCGAGTACGCTTCGATAGTCTGCATCTGCTCGACTCCGGTCGGCATGGAAACGAAGGATGCTTGGCTCGCCAACGAGAAGCCTGCGAAACTCACACACAAACAGTTCATCTCAGAGGATGTGCGATTCGATTCTCAAAGTCTCGTAGCCAGCACTCACCGAGCGTGCAATGTGCTCTCGGTCTGGAGGGCGTTCGCGTCCGATCGCGTCCGTGCGACGGGATCGGGTTGGGAGGACGTCATCTGCGGACGCCAATTTCGCGAACGATTCAGAATTCGTTTCAGAAACTAACAGTGCCAGTACTAGTGAAGGGCAAAAGACTGACGGCGTCGAACTTGGCGAAGTCCCCGTCCGCTACAAAGTACTCCAGGAGCGTCTGCCAACCAAAGCATGATTAAACAATCATCGCACGGCAGCGTTGTCATGGCGAAACGCGCCTTGTGCAGGAATCGAACGTGCACGGATTTGTGGACGTCGTTGGCCGGCGCGAAACGGAGCGGGGATGAGTCGCGTGCAAGCTTGTCGAGGGGCTCCTCTGTCATCAGAAGCTCAACACAGCGCGCCTCTGATGCAGGCACCGGAGTGGGGCCGGCTGCAGCTGCGGGCAGCGCGCCAGCCGGGGGCCGCGGGCGCCTAACTCCCATCTCCTCGTTCGATTTTGCAAGCTGGCAGGTAACAGAAGAGATTGCCGCCTGATTTCACGCAACAGCGCAAATAAATTGTTTGAAGTCGAAGTTTCTGTAAGCTTGGCATGACGCACGCTGTACATGTTCTCAGCGAGCTCGCGGCAGAAGTCCTCCGCATAGGACTGGAAGTTGCGCAGCTCCCACCGCTCTGCGCCACAGGCGCTGAGCGGCAGCTGCAGAACGAAAGCGGCGCGTCAATAAACCCATGGTCACCTGCTGCTTTCGGCCAAGGGGAGCTGCCGCGAGACAGGAGGAGCTTCTTCCACTGGCGCTCGAACCAATCCTGCTCTCAGCACAGTCAGACGTGTGCACTGTTTTGGCTGCCACGCTAGACCACGAAGCCACCTTGACAAAGTAGACGTACAGCTCCAGCACCGACACCAGGTCTAGATCTGTCTTCGAGTTCTTGGATGGATTGCCCTTGCGTGGAGCAGTCGCTTTGGTGCTGCGAGGAGCGACATCAATTTCGAAACTGGCCCATGGGGAATGAGCGAGCAACGATAAAAATAGTTGAACTCACCGTCGGTCGCTCGCAATCTGTGGCAGCACTCGGGCAACCATGCTGACGATCGCGAATAACGCTTGTTAGGAGTTATGATGAGGGCGAACTTGTGGCGGGAAAACCTGAGTGTGAACGGGTTCTGCACCAGCTTCGACGCCCCCGGCGTGGATTCGATGCAGCGCATATACTCGTCCGCGCCCCACGGGGAGCCGTCGCTCCGCCCGTGGAGCCTGACGTACTGCTGGAGGTAATCCAGAACCTGTGCAGGCGATTGCAAGTCATGAAATAAGAATAAAATGCGAAGAGCCTCGTGAAAAGAACCTGATCTCGGCCGAAAGTGTGCGTACAGAGCTCCACAAGACCAGAAGCACTTGCGAAACACTCCTGCATCGAACGAATTCGATGACGATTCGAGTGCAGTGCATACGTAGCGCTGGCGCCGAAAGAGGCGCACCCTGTAGTTCGTGAGGAGGGCGGTGTGCGAGGAGCGGCACGTGACGATCGCGGCCGAGGCCCAGTCCCCGATCTCGTTGGTGACCCAGAGGTTCGCGGCCTCGTTCAGCTCGTCGTACGCGTCCAGAAGCAGCACCAGCCCGCGCCTGAGAGAGCCGTTTAAGACCGCAGAGATGACGTTATAATAACGGCGCACTCTTTGTGCAGGGCGGGGAGCTCGCTGGGCTTGACGCCCAGCTCGTCCGCCACGTACTTGCGCAGGCCGCAGCGGGCGTTGTCCCTGCCCACGTTCGGCAGCCGAACCAGACAGGTGACCGGCACGGGCGCCGATCGCTGCACGGCGAGCTGGCGGCAGGCCTCGCGGTGGAGGAACGAGAGGAAGGTCGACTTGCTGGAGCCCGGGTCGCCCAAGAGCAGCAGCACGCGCGGCCCTTGCAATTGCTCTCCCGCGGCGGAGGCCGAGGCCGGGGAGAAGCGGCGGAGGAACTGCGACGCGTGCTCGAACAGGTCGACGACGTTCGTCCGCGCCGGGTCCGTCGTCGCCTTCGGCGGCACGTACAGCTCGAGGTCCTTCGCCAGCGTCTCCGACTCCAGCCAGCTTCGGGCGTACTGCATTCAAAGGTGAGCCGGCGAATCGCCCGTGAAGTAGCGACGATGGGCACCTGGGCGATGGGGCCCGTGGCGCTCCGCACGTCGATGCCGCACCGGGCGAGCACGTTCGCGATGCAGATGACGTGCGCCTCGCCGTCGGGTTGGTACGTGTCCGCCTTGATCTTCAGGACGCGTTCGAGCAGGGCGCGGGCCGAGGGCACGTCCAGGCCCACGCCCGCGAGCTCCGCCGGCGACGGGAGCTCGACTGTGGCGGCTGCAGAAGACGCGCGTGCGACGAAAGTCAGCGCGAGTAACAAGGTTCAGAGGGAGGCACGAGAACGAACGCGAGGGGAACTGGGGGATGCCGTTCGGCGGCTCGCGGTCCCTGCACGCAGGACGCGCCTCGTCGGACGAGAGACAGCGCGAGAAAAGCCGCGAGCGCACCACAGGGGCACGACGTTGACGCCAGCTGAGACGGCGGCGTTGAGCTCCTGCAGGACAAACTTGCTCTTGAACACGTCTGCGCGGCCAAGGCCATTCGGTCAGATCTGTTATGCATAAACCAGAACCAGCTGCAGCCGATATTGATTTCGAGTAACCTAGGCTAAGGTAGACCGGTACCTCTTGCAATTGCAGGAGCCAGGAAGGTAGAGCTAAAGACAGCCAGGAGCGGGCTCGCTAGGTCGACGTCGGGCTATTCCGCGCACCGTTTGTGAGGAACAAAAGTACGGCGCCGGAGGCTCGGATGTTGGCGCTGAGGTCCTGGATGTCGTTCAGATCGTCCCGGTCGAGGAAGATGCTGATCTTGATGCCGCGCTCGAGGGCGAGCTTCTCGGCCTGCGCGGATCCGTCAGTCAGATCGACAACGAACGGGCACGCGCACAGAGAGATGCACCATCGTCTTGACGGCGCGCGCGAGGTGCGTCGCGCTGGACTGCTTGTGCGAGATGAACAGGTCGTAGCGCTTGGGCAACGAGGACCCCACAGCTGAGGACGGCTGCGGCCTCGGAGCGGCCCCGTACGCGTCGCCGGTTGGGACGAGCTGGGCATTCTGCGCAGGGGCTTGCAGCTGGGCAGCTGCAGGCCTAGGTCTCGGGTCGACGTCCTGCGCGTACGTCCCGGCCGTAGGCCCCGCAGCACGCGAAGCTGCAGGGCGTTCTGTTCCGAGGACTACATTGACCTCGGCTGTCCTCGATGGCCCGGAAGCTGCGGCTGGCCGCGAATCGCGCTTGTGCTTGCCGGACTTGCAGCCCATCGTCCACCGACTCCGAAGTGCTGGCAGAGCTCTTCAACGCACTCTAAAGCAGGCACTGGTGCTCCGAAACGTACAGGAACCCGCCGATGACCGGACTGGTCACTGGAGCCGCTCGTCGCGCCGGCGCCTATAGCTACGCCCAGCGATTACTTCCAAAAGGGAACCCTGCCCTTCTGCACGATGCCAATGCTATTGCCGCGAGCTGCTTCGAGCTGCTCGTGGACCGGGAGTCGTGCGTACGCGTGGAGTCGACGCGTACGTGGACTCGTGGACCGGGTTGTTGGCCGCCGGGTAATACGGCGGGTATACGTATGCGTACGCAGAGCGATTGCGCCCCCAATTCATCGGGGATTCGCCGGGGAACGCCCGACCGCGGAGCCCTTGCTCAGCGTGCTCATGGCTCGCGATCGGGCGAGGTCGGAACTTGACTCGGAAGAACCCGGGCCGGCGAGCTTAACGTTCAGATCGGCCGTGCTCGAACCGATCGTAGGAGCCAGGAGCCAGAACCGATCGCGCGAGCGAATCGAAGCTTTAGCCATTCCGCGCTTCGCTGCGCCCTGCGGGCCAGGCTGCGGCCAGCGAGCATCCGATCAGCGCCCGCCACGCCCTCTCCACCCGCCATATGAGCTTCCCGCAATCGATGGAGCATGCATATATGCGCGGTGGGCGACTCTGCGGCTATCTGCATTGCTGAAATCGGCTCATCTAGATCTGCGGCTCGTTTCTGCCGAGGAGATCTGCAGCTGCGGCGCGCGCCGCGCGCGCCCTCGTCTCCGCTGAGCGCCCGCACGGCGCCCGCCCGCGCCCCGTCGAGCGTTCACGAGCATGCGCCTCGGCCCGGCTGCTCTCTTCAGCCCGCCCCCGCAGCTCGACTCCGGCGGTCTCGCGCAGGGCGCCCGCGCGCTCAGGGGCGGCCGGGGGCGTTGGGGCTCCGCTGGGGCGCGCAACGGCTTCCTCGGGGCCTCGCCGGACCCTCCCCCGCTGCACTCCGTCGTCGCCGGGTACGCCTCTCGTTCGCCTTCTCTCCGCCATTTTCTTTCTGAGCTCGTACCCCCCCAGCTTCCCCTGGGGAGGGATCTGCCCCGTTGCGTACCCCGGCGCCTCGCGCTGCCCCCGGCCCCCTTTCGGCCCTGCTGCCCTCGGCCGCGGCGCGCTGCCCTCTGCCCTTGGTACAGTACCCCTATACCCACCCCTTCGCCTTTCGCCCTTCCCCCGCATTCGGCCTTCCGACGCGTACCCCTTCGGACAGGACAGAGGCGGAGGGCCCGCTCCGGCTCCGAGAGCACCCCTTCGGTACCCACCCGTCCGCCCGCCCCCCTCTCCCCCCCTCCTTCTCCCCCCTCCCCTCGGGCCTCCCCTTCCTCCCTCCCCCCCCCCCCCCCTCGGCGCCTCTCCTCTCGCGGGCTTATCCCCCTTCCCCATCCGCTCTTTTCCCCCCGCTCCACCCCCATCCCCCCCCCTACGCGCTCCCCTTCGGACAGAGATGGAGGGCCCGCTCCGGCTCCGAGAGCACCCCGTCGGTACCCGCCGACCCCCCCCCCCCCTCCCCCTCCCCCGTCGGAGCCGTCGGCCCAACGCCGCCGCCGTCGCGAGTTTACCGGGGTACCCCCCTCTCCTTTTCGTGCCCAAGCTTTCCACTCTTTCTCGAACATATGTAACAGCGATTGAATCCTCAAAATTGGTTCATTCATGCTTTGCTTGCTTCAAACATTACACATCGGAGGAGCGATCGTCGCCTCGTGCACTGCGACAATTACCTGCCTGCGCCTGCGCTACCGCTCGCATGCATCTACCGCTACATTTAGCTATAGTGCCTGACTGAAAAAGCTTAAGGGGCAACCTTGAAATGGAAAGAATTCGAATTCGAAGAAGAAGAACGTTCGTCCGTCCGGATTTCTCGAAGCTAGCGGAGCGCCAGGGTGTCCGCTCCGCCCGCTCGCTTACTGTACAGGAGGAGGAGGAGGAGGCGGCGCGGCGTACGGCGGGGAAGCCCTAGGCCTAGCCAAGGGGCTGGAGCCCTGCCTGCACTCTCAGTCCGGCCCTGGAGGCGCACGCACGGAGCAGCCATGACCAAGGGGCCCGGCCGGCCCTCGCTGCTGCCGCTGCGCATACGCCTGCTCTTCACTTGCCCGGCCGCTCACTCCTCGGGGGACGTCCCGTTGGTGAAGACGTAGTGGCCCGCCTCCACGTGCGGGCACCGGATCTGCAAGGCGCGGGGCCGCCCCCGTTAGGAATGCGGAGAATGCGGATTCTTATCACTTCGGTGCTCTTAGAATGCGTTAAGTCTTATTCTGCTCCTATGAAATGCTTCTATGAAATGCTTCTATGAAATGCGTACCTCGACGACGGCCGTTCCGTTGCGGGCGGCCGCCCCGCGCAGCTTGGGGCCCCCGCCGCCACCACCACCACCGCCCGCGTGCGCCAGCGCCCGCGCGGGGATCAGGAGCGACACGACCCGCTCCCGCTCTGCGACACGCGGACCGACCGAAGGGTGAGCACAAATCAAAGAAACTTCAGAACAGAAGCTTAAGCCTCCTCCCCAAAGCTAGAAGAGCCCTTCTTTGTGGGGCGGGGCGGGGCGGTCCGAGAAGCTAAAATGCTTATGCGAAACCTTAAAGAGGCATGAAAGAGGCGGGGCGGGGCGGGGGCGGACCGAAGGAGGGGCGGAGGGCGCGGGCGGCGCCGGGCGGGCGGACGGCGTGCGCCCGCGTGCAGAAGATGTACGACGCCTCCTGGCCCTGCGGACGAGCGGAAGGGCTTGGGCTTGAGCCTTGAGCCCGGGTCTTGGGCGCGGGCGCGGGGTCCGAGCGGGGAGCCAGCTAGATAGGGTCCCCAAGGCGGAGGCCGGCGCGGGGGAGGGAGCTGGCAGACGGCGCGCTCGGGAGCCGAGGCTTAAAACGTATGGCTTATCGCTTATGGGTCTGGGCGCGGGGTGCGGGGAGCCTGAGCCCGGGTCCGAGCAGCTTGATTGGGGCCCCGGAATGCTCCGGCTTACGGCTTATGGCTTATAGGCCCGAGCAGCTGAATTGGGTCCCGGGTGTGGGGTCCCGGGGCTTACGGCTTACGGCTTATGGCTTCTGGCTTATGGGTCCGGGGCCCCGGGGTCCGAGGTGCGGGTGCGGGGGCGGATGCGCACGGCGCGCTCGGGAGCCGAGGCTTATGGCTTATGGATATGGCTTGTGGATAATGGATCCGAGCAGCTAGAAAGGGGCCCCGGGGCGCACGGCGCGCTCGGGGTCGCCGGCGTCGGCGGCGCGGATCTGCGCCACGATCGCCTCCGCCTCGCTCGCCGTCAGATCCGCCACCACCAGCCTGCGCGAAGCGGGAGGCGAGTTCAGTTGGAGGCGAGCTAGGGGAGCTAAGAAAGCTAAGACAGCTAAGAAAGCTCTGAGCTAGCTGGCCGCCGCGCTGAGCAGCGGCGCACTTCTCGGAGCCGTCGGCGTCCTCGGCCCAGACGGGGAGGGGCGGTAGGTCGCCGCCGCCACCCACGCGCGCCCCGCCGGCCCCGCCGCCGCCCCGGGGCACCCCCGCCGGCGACTCGGCGGGGATGTCGGCGTGCCTGCGGCGGGAAAGGCGAAGGGAAGGGGACAAACGTTAGCAGCGAAAGTTGATGCGTGATTCATTTGATGTGTCGTCATTCGATGCGACATATATTATTATTGGCCACACGATTTGCGCGACCTTGTTAGATCTTCCCGCAACAGTCGTCTATCCTTCTATCCCAAGTGGAAGGGGCGGGCGGGCGGGCGGGCGGATGCGAGAGGGGAGGGGCGTTCGGGGCGGGGCGGGCCAGGCGATGCCGTCCATGCTAAGAGGTCCATGCTAGTTAGTGCTAAGGGCGGGCGGGAAGGGGACAAACGTTGGAAGCGAAGCGAAAGATTAGATTAGATGCGAAAGGGGAAGAGGGGCGGGCGGGGCGGACCATGCGGACCATTAAATTCTATCTTTGTCCGATCACTCTAAGAGGTCCATGCTAGTTAGTGCTAAGAGATTCTATCATCTTTGTTATCGCTAAATCTAATTCATTCTATCGTCTTTATTATCGTCGCATCTTAATTCGCACCAGGCGATGCCGTCCATGCGGAGGAGGGCGCCCTCGCTGCTGGCGAGCGGCGAGACGAGCCCGAGGAGGCGCGCCGCCGCCTCGTCGGGCGACGAGGCGGAGGGGGAGGGCGGCGACCTGCCGCGGGTTGGTTAGGGAAGAACAGGGGAAGTCTTATTCTTATGGGGAGGGGGGCGGGCGGGTTCGGACCGCCAGACGGCGGCGCCACGGGCGTGCGGGCGCGCGGCGGCGGCGAGGTCGTCCAGGGTCCGCCCTGCGCGGGCGCCGGGAGGTGAGACGGACAGACCGATGGATAGACGGATAGATGGATCCTGAAGGCAACAGCCCCTCCCCCCCCCCACCCCCTCTACCCCTCCCCCTACACCCCCCCCCCTAACCCCCCGCCCCCTCCTCACCCGAGCGGAGGACGAGGCAGACGAGTCGGGCGACGCCCTTGAGCTCCTCCCACTCCCAGTCCGGCGCCGGCTCCCCCGCCACGCTCGGCGCCACCAGGCCAAGCTGCGGGGGAGGGGCGGGGCGGGTGAGGTGGAGGCGGAGAATGTATAGGTGGAGGGGGGGGCGTAGTTATAGGAGAATGTACAGAAGTCTATACGGACCTGGAGGGCGAGCTCGGCGAGCTCGGAGTAGCGCTCGCCGGTGGCCGAGACAAGCGCCAGGACGCGCGCCACCGCCCGCACCTCGTCCAGCGGCGAGCCTGCGGGCGGCGGTGAGGGGACAGATAGAGGGCGGGGGTGGTGGCGGGGGGCGGTGAGGAGGAGGAGGAGGATCAAGCGAGCACGCTATGTAGACTGACTGATGCAACCTTGTCTTAAACCTGATGTGGCGAGAGCGAGGTAGAGGCGCGCACCGGTGTTGCGGACGAGGCCGAGACGGCGGGCGGTGGCGGCGATCTCGGAGACGGGCCAGTCGGGTCGCGAGAGGACGCCCAGCACACGGACCAGCGCCCTGGCGCGCGCGACGGGTGAGTGAGACAGTGGAGGGCCGAAGTGAAAAGGCAGCTAGGTGAGAGGGGGCGAGGAGGGAAGACAGAGGAGAGCGGAAGACAGCTAGGACGGGGTCTTTGGGCTAGATTAGATCTCCAGCAGCTCGCTGAATCTCTGGGTCTCACCGGAGGTCCCGGGCGCCGCCGGGGGGCGAGGCGGAGAGGATGCCGAGCGCCCGCGCGATCGAGGCGATCGACTCGCGCGCCGCCCGCTCCGTCGTCCGCCCCGCCGCCGTCCCGCCCAGCACCAGCGAGAGCAGCCTGCCGGGGGGAGGGGGGGCGTCAAGGAGGGGGAATCAAAGCGTGAGGCAGAGGCGGCTAAGTTAGGTAGAGGAGGAAGCTACGCCCAGGAAGAGAGGAGCCGCGGGGAAGGGGAGCCTAAGCCAGCGAGGCAGGGGAGCCTAAGCCAGGGGAGGCAGAGGAGGGGGCTAAGCCTATGTAGACTAGTAAAAACTTTAGGTACACGGACCTGGCGACGGCCAGCCGCTGCTCGTCCTGGACGCTGGGGCCCTCCGGCCCGCCCCGTGTAGCCTGGACCAGGCCCCGCTCGGAGACCAGGGGCAAGGGCGGCGAGGCGGAGGAGGACGAGGAGTTGGAGAGGCGGGGGAGGCCATCGGCATCGCCCCCGGGGAGGGCCGACGCGCCGGCGCCGTCGTCCTCGTTCTCGACGGGAGCCACGACGCCAAGAATTCGATCCAGCGCCTTCTCGGGCTCGGACGACGCAGGGGCCTCGGAGACGAGCCCGTGCTGCGGCGCCACGCTCCCGTCCGCGCGTGGCTGCAGCCCGCTCTCGCTGGCCACGCCGCTGCCGCTGACGATGCCGTGTTGCGGCGCCACGCTCCCGTCCGCGCGCGCCTGCAGCCCGCTCTCGCCGGCCGCGCCGCCGCTGACGATGCCGTGCTGCGGGGCCACGCTCCCGTCCGCGCGCGCCTGCAGCCCGCTCTCGCCGGCCGCGCCGCTGCCGCTGACGATGCCGTGCTGCGGCGCCACGCTCCCGTCCGCGCGCGCCTGCAGCCCGCTCTCGCCGGCCGCGCCGCTGCCGCTGACGATGCCGTGCTGCGGCGCCACGCTCCCGTCGCCGCGCGCCTGCAGCCCGCTCTCGCCGGCCGCGCCGCTGCCGCTGACGATGCCGTGCTGCGGCGCCACGCTCCCGTCCGCACGCGCCTGCAGCCCGCTCTCGCCGGCCGCGCCGCTGCCGCTGACGATGCCGTGCTGCGGCGCCACACTCCCGTCCGCGCGCGCCTGCAGCCCGCTCTCGCCGGCCGCGCCGCTGCCGCTGACGATGCCTTGCTGCGGCGCCACGCTCCCGTCCGCGCGCGCCTGCAGCCCGCTCTCGCCGGCCGCGCCGCTGCCGCTGACGATGCCGTGCTGCGGGGCCACGCTCCCGTCCGCGCGCGCCTGCAGCCCGCTCTCGCCGGCCGCGCCGCCGCTGACGATGCCGTGCTGCGGCGCCACGCTCCCGTCCGCGCGCGCCTGCAGCCCGCTCTCGCCGGCCGCGCCGCTGCCGCTGACGATGCCGTGTTGCGGCGCCACGCTCCCGTCCGCGCGCGCCTGCAGCCCGCTCTCGCCGGCCGCGCCGCTGCCGCTGACGATGCCGTGTTGCGGCGCCACGCTCCCGTCCGCGCGCGCCTGCAGCCCGCTCTCGCCGGCCGCGCCGCCGCTGACGATGCCGTGTTGCGGCGCCACGCTCCCGTCCGCGCGCGCCTGCAGCCCGCTCTCGCCGGCCGCGCCGCCGCTGACGATGCCGTGCTGCGGGGCCACGCTCCCGTCCGCGCGCGCCTGCAGCCCGCTCTTGCCGGCCGCGCCGCCGCTGACGATGCCGTGCTGCGGCGCCACGCTCCCGTCCGCGCGCGCCTGCAGCCCGCTCTCGCCGGCCGCGCCGCCGCTGACGATGCCGTGCTGCGGCGCCACGCTCCCGTCCGCGCGCGCCTGCAGCCCGCTCTCGCCGGCCGCACCGCCGCCGCTGACGATGCCGTGCTGCGGCGCCACGCTCCCGTCCGCGCGCGCCTGCAGCCCGCTCTCGCCGACCGCGCCGGCGCGCCTCCTCGCGACTCCGCCCTCCGGCCGCGCCTGGACGCCCGTCTCGTCGTACCCTCCTTCGTTGTGGTGACGCGGCGTGACTCCGGTGACGGGCTCTAAGCTCGTTATCGTTGCCAGGTCCGCCGTCTGGTTTTCTGTGAAGGACTGAAGGACGCGACCTCTCCTGACCCTACGCAGAGCGAAGCAGAAGCGTGAGAAAGAAGCCGTGGGCGAACAGACGGGGTAAGACTACGCACAGGGCCGACCCGGTCGCCGGGTTGAGGGCCGGCGGGGCCGATATGACCGTTGAGAGGGCCGAGGAGGTTTCGTGCGGGAGAAGCGGGCCCGAGCCGAGCGGGACGGGGCCCAGATTGAACATGATACCCACAGAGAAGAGAACCATCTGCGGGGTACGCTTCAGCTTGGAGAGAACGAGCGGGAGGGGTACGTAGAAGGGCTTCGCGCACGAGTGCGAGGCCGGCGGCCCGGGTAGAGGGAAGGCGGACGGGGGCGGGTATGGAGGTCTGGGGAGGGGTAGGGGGGCCGGAGGAGGAGGCGGCGGAGGAGTTGGTGAGAGAGGGGGTAGGGGAGCCAGGAGACGCGGGGGCGGCGGCGCCCGCCGAGGCGAGCGAGGCGCGGAGCCGAGCGTTCTCCGAGCGGAGATGCGCGTTCTCCTCCTGCCGAAGCGAGCGGTGAGCGGCGCAGAGAGGCGCGAGCGGCGAACGCGGCCGCACCCGCAGCCGCGCGTTATCTTCCTGCAGGCTCTGCGCGGTCAAGTGAGCCGGCAGCGCGCGGGGCGCACTCGCGTAAGAAGAAACAAGAAGAACAGCATCGCTCGCACATCGACGGTGGACTGCAGCTGCTCGAACTGCGCCTTCTTCTTCTGCCGGAACTGGTGCGCGGACTCTCGGTTCTTGGCGAGCCTGCGCCGCGCGCATCGGACGACGCCGAAGGAAAGAAAGGAAGAAGCAAGGAAAGACACCTGCGGGCGCGCTTCTCCGCCTGCCGGCGCTCGGCGTCGGTCATGCCCGCGAACTGTTCTTCGTCATCGGTCGTCGCGTCCTCCAGCTGCTCCTTCTTCACGGGGCCTTGTGCGCCGCGCGTGCGCTTCGCCGGGGGCGGAGCCGAGGACGCCGGAGCAGGCGAGGAGTTCGCGGGGGGAACGGGCGCTGGGGTGACGGGCACGGCTGCGCTGCTGGCGTTCGCTGTTGCCGGAGCTGTGGGCGGGGCGCCGGGTCCGAAGACGACTGTGATGGGAACGGTTGCAGGCGCAGCGCCAATGACGATAGGAGCCGCCGGCTTGCCGATCGTGGGCGGAATGCCGGGCGGCAGCGGCGGGGCCGGCTTCGGAGCGCCAGGCGAGGAAAGCGCGGGGCTTTTCCGCGAGGGGGACGTCGGGTCGCAAACAGAGACGAGCTCCGGCGTGAGAACGCGATCCGGGGAGCGCTGAGAGGCCGCCGTGTCCACCTGCGCGATCAACCTGGAGAGACAGATGTCAGGGGGTGCGCGAACGACATCAATGAGGAGAAGAAATGCACCCAGGGATCGCCAGCGCCGCCGCTGGCGGCAGCGGCGAGGCCGCGTCGAAGCGGAGGACGTCAGCGCCGGGTTCTTCGAGAAGCACGGGCCCGAGAGAGGCGGGCGCGGAAGCGCCGCCGATGAGGCAGGTGGCCACGAAGTCGTCCCAGTCGGGGTCGTTCATGCCAGGAGCCGCCGCGCGCGGCTCGAGCTCCGGCGCGTCGACCAGGACGAAGTCCGCGTCGGGGTCTTCCATTGTGCCCCGCGGCCGAGCGAGGGGCTCACTGACCGCCTTCAACTGTCTGCCAACTTCGTGCTAAGTCTCAGCTGGCGGCTGAAGGCAGCTCAAGGCAGATGAACCTGTGCTGACGCGTCCTAGGGCTAGTTTGCAACACACCTAATCGGCCTACTGCGTGTTCATCTCCCGGAGGCACGGCGGCCCGCCGGCCCACAGTGCAACACCACCAGTAGCTGTAGCGGCGCTGCCAGCACGGATTCTTACAGAACATCGATCACACGCGGTGGCCGGCGCGCGCCGGCCAGCCAGCGCCGGCGCCGGCGCCGGGCGGGGCTGGCGAGGTCACTCGAAGCGCTCGAGGCCGCGCCCCGTCCCAGTGAAGTCCAGCGTGACCTTAGCCTTGGATGAAGCTGTCGCCGCGGGCGCCGAGCCCGAGCCCGAGGCGCCCGGCGCGGAGCTGGAGGGCGCGGATCCGCCAAAGGGCTCGGCCACGGCCGGCTTGGCGGGCGACGCCGGGGGGGTACCCCCGAAGAGGGGGAGCTGGAGGATGTTGGGGGGTACGGGCCCCCCGCCCAGGACCGCCTCGCCCTTGCGGCCCTCCAGGCGGTCTCGCACAGCGCAGGCGACTTTCAGAATCACAGCGACGTCCGTGTCCGCCGGGTACCGCTGCGAGGCAGAGCGGCTCGGTGATACGCGATCGCCGGGAGGGTACGGTATCCGGACCTGGAGGGTCTTGACGCAGACAGCGAAGTCTCCTCCCAGGAGCCGATCCCGCACGCAGCTTTCAAGGAACGTCAAAGTGGGCTCGGATCTGCGAGGAGGCGCGGGGGGGGGAGGCGGCTCACATGAGCATGCCGCAGCAGACGTAGAGGAGGAACTTGAAGCGGGAGCGGTCCGCGAGGACGGAATCCTGCGAACAAAGCTAAGCTGAAGGGGGCGGGCGGCTCGGGCCCCGATTCGATCTAGGAAAGAGGGAGAAGGGCGCACCCATATGCGGAGCACGTCGGGGAGGGGGAACCTGCGGGCACGGCCCTCTAAGACTGAGGATGCTGGCAGGGGGAAAAGAAGTTCGAGGGGGGTACGCGCACTCCTGGGAGAGGAGGAGGGTGACCCAGCGGAGCCCGAAGAAGTGGAAGTCGACGTTCAGCGAGGCCTGCGCCGGCGCGTCCGCTGTGAGCGGAACGGGGCGAAGGGGCGGGGGGAGAGGCGCGGGGGAGCTCCAGCGGGAGCGCTTGGGATCCCATCGCTGCAACTCGTCGCTCTAGAATCCCTTAGGCGGGCCGGCGGGCGGCGGGGTTGTGGGTGCCCTAGCTCTAGAGCGCCAACTTTCCTGCCCTCCCTCGGGAGAGACGCACGAGGTGGGCGGAGAGGTCGTAGTCGGCGGCGCGGAGGAGGGCCGCCAGCTCCGCCAGCAGGCCCCGCACCCCCGACGCCGCCGAGTCCATCTGAGGAAAGATGGGGGGAAGGAATGATGAGGAAGAAGGGGGGGGAGGGGGGGGCGAACGCCCCAGACTATCAGGGAGCGTGGAGCGGTCTCTAGCTGGCTAGCGAACGCGGAGCGCTTCTAAACATGAGCCTAGAAGCCAGGGGAGCGGCCGGGCAAGATCAGCTGCGGCGGCTGTGCTGCTCTATGCGTCTTAGGCTAAGGCCTAGAAGCCGGAAGCACGGACAGGCCACCGCTAAGGGCCGCTCAATACCGTTTAGCACCCTAGTAGGCGACGGGAGAAGGCGGGGGGGTACAGGGCGCACGGCCTTCGAGAAGCGGTCCCCGACGTCCGCGAGGACCGCTGAGAAGCAGAAGTAGGCGTCGGCCTCTACCCCCCGGGGGCCATCCGCTTGGGGGGTAGGGTGCCTCGCCTCGTCCTCCGCCTCCTCCACGCAGAGAACGTAGTACAGCGGTGCGAGCACCTCGTTCATGCCTGGGGGGGGGGGTAGGGAAATTCAAGGGAAGGGGGTTGAAAGGGTAGGAAGAGGGAGCGTCGTACCCTGGACGTATTTGATCTTGGGGTGCTGCTTGGCGTACAGGTACAGGATCCGCTTCAGCGACTCCTGGTGCGTCGCCTCGTCCGAGCTGCGGGTTCGGGGGTACGTGAACTCGGAAAATATCTGGGAAGGGGAGGGAACGCGGGTACGCGAAGAAGTTGAGCTCAGTGTGCGTGCGCGTGACGTCGAGGCGGATCTGCTCTATGAGATCGTGGTCTGCAATTCGAAATTCCGAATTCGAAATCAGATTTGAATCCGGTATTTCGAGGGAAGGCGGGCAGCGTACCCTGAAAGTAGGCGGCCCAGCGGCTGGACTTCGCGTCACTCAGCGGCTGCGCGGCGATCAAAAGACGGCCACGCGACCGACGCAGGCGGAGCGGGATTTGATCGCACGTGATCGTCCTCGGCTGCCTGCGAAGCGCAAGGGAGCGGGCAGGTTTTGAGTTCGCGCCGGAACGGCCGCCGCGGCAGAGCAAGCGTGCGGACCTCCTTCGAAATGCGGCTCGGGTCGATGAGGACCTCCATGCACAGGCGTCTGTACTCCTCCCGCCGCTTCCGCGTCTCCTCTGCCCACTTGCTCGGGTCCGGGGAGAGCACCTTCAGCAGGATCTGCGCGGTCGGCTGCGGCTCAGCGTCCACGTCGGCGGCTGTGCGTCGCGGCGCGGTCCGAAGCGCCGCACCTTCCAGTACTTGGCTCGCAGGCCCGCCGCCTTCGAGGACTCGGGCACGCCTGCGGCGGGGAGGGCAGTCAGCGCGACGACAGCACGCTCGAACCAGATTCGCCCAGGGAGCACTGCGGGCGCTCACCCTGCATCGCAAGGCTGCGTATCCGCTCGAAGCTCGCGTCCGGACCGCGCAGAGCATCCTCGTACGCCTGCACCCTGCGAAAGCGGGTCAGGAGGCCGCCGCCGCGCTCGGTCTCGTCAAACTGGTGCACCGAGGATCTTTGCGCGACACACTCGCCGCTGGGACGCCCAGGCCGAGGGGATCCGCGGCCGGCGCGGCTGGCCCGAGCATGTTGTTGCAAAGTAGCCTGTGTCAGCGCGGCGGATTCGAACCGCCGACTTCGAACCGCCGACTCGGATTTTGATCGCAGCGATGGGCGCGGCGCGGTCAGCTCCACTGGCGCTGGCGCGAACGGCGACGGTAATGCGAGCTTCTCCGACCGGCGCACAGCACCCGACCGCACTCGCGCTCCGGATGCGCCCGGGCGCGCTGCTCGGGCGGCCTGTGATACGAACGCTGGCATCGGAGGCCGCCGGGATCGGAGGGGGACCGCCGCCGGCCCAGGCCCGGCAGGCGCCCCGCTCGCCAGCCCGTGGGAAGTGGACGCAGCGGCCGCGGGGGAAGCCTGAGGTGTTCCGGATCAAGATCTTCTCTGAGGCTATCCGCCGCGGCGTCGAGGTGGCGCTCGCGTCGAGCCCCGAGGCTTTCGAGCCCGCGGTACCTTTACGCCGCCTCTCGGCCCGCCGCCCGCCCGTCCGCGCCCCCCGACGCGGCACGCCGCTCGCGCAGGCGCTGCAGATAAAGGCTGCGCTCGAGGAGCTTGTGCCCCCGCCGTTCCGCGAGGCCGTCGCGGCCAGGGTGGTGCGCAGCGGCCCGAAGCGGACGCCGCGGCGCTCGCCTCATGCGCGCGCGCCCCGCTCAGATCCACGAGCTCGCAACCAAGCACTCGGACGGCGCTCGCGCTGAGGCGCTCGTGCGCTCCTGTCCCGCGCTGGGCGTGAAGGTGTCCCCGCCCGCCCTTCCCAAGTCCCTTTGCCCGCCCCTGACCGCCCCCGCAGATCACCGCGAAGCACTTCCACCCCGTGATGTATCACTACGTGTGTCGGGACGACCCGGCCAGCTGGCGGAGGGCCGAAGAGTGGTCCGCTGCGCTTCGCCGTACCCCGCCCCGCCCCTATCCTTACGGACTTTCGGCGCAGGCTCGCCGGTGCTATCGAAAGGGGCGAAACGGACGCCAGCGTTCTGACCCCGGGTACCGGATCACGCCCTGTATCCCCCTGCGGCAAGGAGGAGTGGCCCCTCCTCCAGAGCCGCGCGGCGGGGTACGTCCTCCTCGGCGACTTCGAGACCGCGCGGTAACCCCCCTTCCTCGATCCCCGTACCCCCACGCGCGCCCTGAAATCGTACCCCCAGGCGCCAAGTCTCGTCCGTACCCGAGATCCGCCGCCAGGTGGACTGGGCCATGCTGTGCGTATCCCCCTCCCGCTCCTCCCCCGTACCGGTCCTTACGCGGCGCTCTATTTTTAGGTACGCGACGTCGGCGATCGTTCGGCGGGCTCTGGGACTGAATGGGCGCCGGTCCCGGGACCCCACCCCGCTTCAATCCCCCCCGGACCCCGAACTTGTCGAGGCGGCCCGGGCCCGGATACGCGCCATCGCCGCCCACTTCGTCGAGAGCGGGCCGGTGTACGGCAACACGCGAAACATGGCCCGCGACTGGGCCCGCCGCCTGTACCCGGCGCTCGTCCCCCCCTCCGCCATCGACGCCCTCGCGGACCTCGTCGTACCCCCCTTCGAGGAGGCCGCCCCGGGCCTGGGTATGGACCTCCTCGCCGGCTTTCTCCAGGCGCGCGCTACCCCGCCCTCTCCCCCCCCCCCTTACTAAACCTCCGTACCCCGTACCCCACCGCAGGGCGCGAGGAACGAGCTGGCGGACCCGGCGCCGGTGTACGCGACCCTCGCGCGGTTCAGGGCGCCGGGCTCGGGCCCCCCGCCGGCCCGCACCGAGTTCCTCATCGCCTCCGACGTCGCCCGGGTACGCGTGGCTGGGGGGGGGAGGAGGAGGGGGGGGGGGGGAGTCCAAAGCCCAGCCCTGGGCGCGAACGCCTCTAGAACATCGTTAGACCATCCAAGGCGCAGAAGTCTGCAGCGGGGTCGGGGTCGGGGGCCTGGGACCGCCGAGCGGAGCGGAGCCCGCTCCCTCCGCCTTTGCTCCCCTGACCTGACCGGCCGGCGCCCCCCCCCGCCTCAGACGATGCTGCGGCGGGGTACGGGGGGCGACCGCGCGAAAGCCGAGGTCATCACCCGCCACGTCCTCCAGGCGAGCCCCCGCCCTTCCTTGTACCCCCCTAAAAAGCGTACCCGTGTACCCTAAGGAGTACCCTCAGCGTACCTAAAGGCCGCCTTAAGTCGCCGCGCCATCGCCCACCCCTTACCCGCCTACCCTAACGAGCCCCTAAAGAGGCCCTGAGGAGAGCCCCCGCCCTTCCCTGCACCCCCCGCCGCCCACCCCTTACCCGCGTACTCCAAGGGGCCCCAAGTCGCCGCGCCATCGCCCGCCCCCCATAAGTAGAGCCCGCGCCCTGAGTCGCCATCGCCCGCCCCTTACCCGCGTACCATAAGGAGACCTAAGACGCCACGCCATCGTCCGCCCCTTAGCCGCGTACCCTAAGGAGCTCCAAATGGGACCCTAAGGAGCTCCCCCGTGCCTACCCCTTGCCCGTGCACCCTAAGGAGCCCGCCATCGCTCCCCCCCCCTCCCCCCCCCCAAAAAAAAGGAGCCCGCCCAAAGTTTTAGTCCCAAGTCTTTTAGTCTTTTTAGTTCTAAAGGATGGCCTAAAGGATGGCTGAAGTCGCCCCAAGCCGCCCCGCAATCGCCCGCCCCTCACCCGCGTTCCCCTGTACCCAGGCCGCGGCGCTCGTCAGCTCCAAGGCCGACGTGGACCTCGCCTGCGGGTGCGCCCGCCCGCCTGCCCGCCCGCCCGCTCGGTCCTCGCCTGTTTTAGCTGTTTCTAGCTGTTTCTAGCTGTTTCACTCTATCTCCATATCTCTATCTCCAGCTGTTTCTAGCTGTTTTCTAGCTGTTTTCTAGCTGTTTCTAGGCAGACGTGGACCTCGCCTGCGGGTGCGCCCCCCCGCCCGCTCGGCAAAAGACTAAACCAGACCAGACTGGACTAGACAGCAGTCTCAAGGCGAGGACCTAGCTGTTTCTAGCTGTTTCTAGGAGATTAGATCTGTCTGCTCGCCTGCTCGCTCGCTCGCTCGCTCTTCGCTTAGAGATCGTCTAATCTATACCGTGTCCGATCTCTAGCTAGTCTAGTCGTTCTAGGAGAACGCTCGGTCCTCGCTTAGAGAACGCTCGGTTTTCGCCTTGAGACTGCTGTCCAGTCCAGTCCAGTCTAGTCTAGTGTTGCCCCTCCTCCTCCTCCTCCTCTTCCTCCTCCTCCTCTAGCTAGTCTACTCTTTCTTGGGGAGTCGCCCGTCGTCTTTCTCGCCCTTTTTCTTCTTCTTCTTCTCCGCTCAGTCTTTTTCGGCGCAGGATGCTGGAGGACGTCCTGGCCGACCCGCTGCTGGGCCCGCCCCTCGCCCGGCGCCTCTACGAGGCGATCCTCGCGCGCCGCCCTTCTCCTCCTTCTTCGGCTTTGGCTTCTTCGGCTTCTTCGGCCCCTGCTTCTTATTGTGAGGAGGAGGAGGAGGACGACTCTCCGCCTTCTTCTCCTCCTTCTTCTTCTGGAAAGGCTGCGGCGGCGTCGACGGCTCCAGCTTCGACCCCGGCGGGATCGTCCCCTGCGCCTGCCGCCGCTCCACCCGCCGCTGCCTCTTCTTCTGCTTCTGCCTCTGAGGAGCCGGCGCCCATCGCCGGCGTGTTCGGGCGCGCCCCGCCGGCGCCGGCGCCCCCCGGTACCCCCCCGAGCCCCGTCGACCGGCCCGTGCTCGAGCCCTTCGACCTCTCGGGCTTCGTTCGCCGCTGGGTTCGCGTACCCCGGCCGCCTTCTCCCCCCCCCCCCGATCATCCTGACTGACGGGGCGGCCAGGTGAACCTACTCACGGCCCAACGGTCCCCTGAGGGGTACCAGGAGTGCTACACGGTGACCGCCTGCGCCACTTTGGCCTCTGGGCCTCGCCTCGCTCATTCTACCCCCGCGGCAGGTTTGCAACATGGTCCTCGCGGAGCCTGGGCTCGTCGAGTGCGCCGTACCCCCCTCGACGATCCGCGTACCCCTCCCCTGAGAGTTCCCGTACCCCCAGTCGGAAGACGGGTACTATCCTGCACTACACCCGCAAGACGAGCCGCATTGTCCTCGACCCCAACTCCAAGTGCGGAGGGGGTACCCCCTTCCAACTCGCGTGCCCCCGTCGACCTTCCCCCCCCCCCCCCCCCCCCCCCAGGGACTGGATGATGACGAAGATTCGGAATCTCAACGCGCTGCACGCGGAGGTACCCCCACCCCCCTCCCTCCTCCGGGGACCTATACCGTCCCCCCCCCCCCTATGCATCTGAATCGTGTACCCCAGGGCAAGACCGGCCTACCCGCGAGCTACTCAACGCTCGTGTACGCCGCCTCTGTACTCCGGGTCCGTATTCTTCCCCCCACCCCACCCCAACCCCCTACCCCCCTACCCCGAACCCTCTGAACTCCGTACCTCAGGACCCAGAGGTGCTTAAGGAGCTCGAGGCGTGCCTCCGGGGTACCACCCGCGTAGGCCGCGGCCCTATCTGGATCGAGGTACTCCCCCTTCCCCCCCACCTCCCCCGCTTTCGGGTTGGCCTTCGATTCGCGTATCCCGCAGGCGAACGTCGCGCATATGTGGCTCGCCGCCGGGCAGGACGCCCGCGCCTTCGTCCACGTCAGCGCCGCCGAAGCACGTGCGCCGCGAACGCGAGAATACCGTACCCCCCGCCGCCGCCGCCGTCCCCTTCGTAACCGGACGTACCCCCCTTCCGCCTGCCCGCAGTGTGGGACGGGAGCCAGAAGACAGAGGGAGAGCGTGGTTTCATGTCCTGGATGTACGAGACCCTCGCCTCCGTCCTCGTTCAGGTGAGCAGGGGGGAATAAAGCGGGGGGGTACGCGGCCCGCGCTGACTGGAGGCGAACAGGACGCGCCGGAGTCGCGCCCGGGTGCGCCGACGCCGGGGGCCAACCAGCGGCTCTCGGCAGCCGCGCAGGGCGCAGCCGGTCCGCCCGCCCTTTCGATTTCGCCCCTTTCCGGAGCGCGAGGTTGACCCGTTCCGACCAGACATGATCCGCCGGGCCGACCACCACCACATCCCGGTACACCCTATCTGCTTATCCCTCCCCTATTCACCGGCCCTGACCTCTCGCCCTCCCTCCCTCCCTCCCGCGCTCCAGGTCCGGGGCGCGGTGCGGACGCGGGTGGAGCGGTGCACGGGCCGGACGTTCGAGGGGCCCCGCGGCGTGGCGAAGGCGCCCTTCTTCGATCGCGAACGCTAGCTAGCCAGCCAGCAACTATGCTGGCAAGCGGCCCCGGCCCCGGCCCGCCCGCACCCGCGCCGCGTTTCCTCGGTCACTGTTGATCGAGGGAAAAAAATCTCTTGGAATTGCAATGATGCAATCATGCGCGAGCGACTGCAATACCAATCCTGGATCTAGAAGTAACGAACTGACGTGCATGGGGGCGGAGGGCTGCGTGCCAAATACTGGAACGGTAACTGCAAATGAATGATCTCATTGAAAGCTGAAGCTTGGGCTGAGAGCCGGCCGCTCTCTAGCTACAGTATCGATCGAAAAGCGGAGGGGGAAGAAAGGACGAAGGCTCATATGATCACAGCTCGAAGCCGAGGCCGAAGAGGGTACAGACGGCGGCGAGGACGCCGGGGCGGGTGAAGAGAGCAGGCAGGCCGGCCGCGAAGACGTGGGGGGGTAGAAGGCCCTGCGACGCCATGCGGAGGTACCGGCGGAGGTCGCCTGCGGTACCCAGCTTCCCTTCGTTCGCAACCTTACAGACGAGGTCGGCCTCCTCGTCGGCGGAGAGGGGTACGCTGAGCCGCGGGGCGACGTCCTCGCGCAGGAAGCAGTCGAAGGGCTTGGCGTCGTACCCCCCCTCGCGGAGGGCGAGGGCGCTGACGGGGCCGGGTACTCCCGCCGGCTCGCTCGCCTGCTCGGTCCCCGGCGGCGGCGTGGGCCGCAGCGGCCGCGCCGGCCCCGTGGAAGAGGCAACGATGGCCACCGGCACGGCCGCGGGCCGCGCTCCTTCCTCCACCGCCGCCGCCGCCGCCGCCGCCGCCGCCGTTGGCGCCGCCGCTGGCGTCGCCGCCGTCGCGGGCTGTGCAGCCGTCGGCAGGGCGTGCGCCGCGGCCGGGGCCGGGGCCGCGGCCGCGAACACGGCCGCCGGGCGCTCGGCCGCCGCCCGCGCAGCGAACGCCATCATCAGCTCGCCCTCCAAGACGCTGACGCTGGGGGGTACGCGCGCCAGCGCGAGGGCGCCGGGGCCCGCCGGCTGCTGCTGCTGCTGCTGCTGCTCCTCTCCGGAGGACGAGGGGAGCGGGAGCGGGCGGATGTGGCCCTGGCCCTGCCCGTGACCGCGGCCGACCCCGTCCCCGCCCTCGCCCTCCTCCTCGCTCGTGTCCTCCTCTTCGGCCATGGAGGGAGTGTTGGAGCAGCCCCACGTGGGAAGGGCGCGCCAGGGCCCGCCCTCGTCCATGCCGTCGTCGTCCTCGTCCTCGTCCTCGTCGCCCCCGGCGCCGCCCTCCCCGTTCTCCTCCTCGCCGCTCTCGTCCTCCCGGCGCCGCTTGCCGGCGACCCCGCGCCTCGCCCCCGCCGCCGCGCCCCCGCGACCCTTGCCCGCCGCCGCCGAAGCTGCTGTCGGAGCCGCTGAGCCGTCCGCCAGGCGTTGCTTCTTGAGCTTCCTGTGGCCGTACCCAACCCGCATTCCGCCGACGCCGACGATGCTGGCATCCCGCCTCCGCTTGACCGCGTTGAGCGCGGCGGCCGTCGCGGCGGCTGCCGCCGCCTTTGCCGCGACGTACGCCGGGTTGGACTTGGTGCTGCCCTTGGGCCGGCCCCGCCCCCGCTTGACGAAGGGGAGGTACGCCTCCGCGCCGGGGGGTAGGCTCTCGAGCGTCGCGAGGGGTATGAGGGTCACCGGGTCGATCTTGGAGGAGGAAGAGGCCTTCCCCGAGGCGGACTTCTGCTGCTTGGGGCCGATGGGCCGCGTCCGGGCCGACGTGCCCTCGTGCGGGCTCGGCGACTCGGACGGCGGCTCGTACTTGACCAGGGCGCGGGAGGACTCCCGGCGCCCTCCCGCCGCCGCCGCCGCCGATGACGCTCCCTTGCCCTTCCTCCCGCCGCCGCCGCCGCCGCCGCCGCCCCCGCCGCTCTGTGACGCCTCCTCAGCGTCCGCGTCGGCGTCGGCCTCGCCGCCGACTTCCGCTTCCGCCTCCGCCTCCGCCGCCTCCTCGCCCTCCGCCTCGCTGCCGCTCCCGCTCGCCTCGCTGCCGTCCTCGCGGTCCGGCGGGGTCGACGCGGCGGAGCGCCGGGGGCGGGAGGGCCCCGCCGGCCCGAAGCCAGAGGGCGCCGGGACGATGGCGCCCTCCGCCGGTTCCTCCTCCGAAGCGCCCATGCCGCCGTTGCGGGCGGCAAGGGTCGCCTGCCGCGCGCCGGCCGCCGAGGCGCGCGGGCGCCGCTCGCCGCGGCCCGTCGCCACGCCCCGCGGCTCGCTCGGCGGCCGCTCCTTCGCGGCCTTGCTCGCGTCCTTCTCCCGTGGCTTCCGTATTGCTGGCGGAACGTCGGGCGCGTCGGTTAGCGTCGCATCGAAGCGATCGGGCGGGCGGGCGCACTCGGCTTCGCGCGGTCCGCGCGGATCAGAGCGTCCAGGATGCTGCGCCGCGAGTAGCCGTCGAGCTTGAGGTCCGGCCGCACGAGCTCGAGCCGCTCGCGAAGCGTCGCCGTCGGGACCTGCAGCGGCGGAGGGGGCGGGGCGGGCCGGCCGGCCGGGTCGGCCCCGGCGGCGCGCGTGGGGGCCGGGAGCGAGCGCGCGCTGGCTCACCCGCTGCGTCTCCTCCTCTGTCAGGTTCCAGGGCTCGCCGACGGGCGGGAGCTCGGGCGTCGCTGCGGCGCGCCGAGTCGGATGCGGCGGCGGCGGCGCGGGCGAGAGGGGTACGCACGCAGATCTTTGGAGCGATCGCTGCTGGCAGCTGGCGGGGAGCCGGACGAGCCGGCGGGGGAGGAAGAAGAGCCCGGGGGCGAGCTGCTGGAGGGCGAGGCGCTGGCCTGCCGGACGACGGTCCGCAGCTCCTCGTACAGCGCTCCGCGGGAGAGCGGCTGGACGGAGCGCTCCGGCCGGAGGCGCTTCAGCAGCGCCTGCAGCTGGGCGCGCGTGATCCACTCCGGGAGGTCCCCGTAGCTCTGCGCAGATTTGATCGCCGCCTGAACGTCCTCGGTTTCGGCGGGACCCGCGTTGCGACGGATCTCTTCGAAGAGCGTGCGGCGCGACAGAGACGTCGTGATGCGCTCGGGCCGCAGCGCGCGCATGGCGGTCTCGAGGTGCTCCTTCGTGACGACGTCCGCGAGCTGCTGGTACGTCCGAGTCCCGAGGACGACCTCGATCGTCTTGCGAATCGGCTCCGTGAGCCGCTTCTGAAGCTGCGCCTGCGCCCCCTCGGGATCCTTGCGACCTGCGCGAGGCCGGGATCAAATCTCTGCAAAATCGCGGACGGGGCGCTGGCCGAAGCGCATTCAATGATTCTGCATTCGAAGAGTTTCTCTAGCGATCCTGCGATGCAATGGAGCGGAGGTGCGCACCCTTGCTGCTGGTCGGGCTTTCGCCGCTCTTGCGCGGCTCCGCTTTCACGGTGACCAGGGCGGATTCCGGTGTTACCGCGACATCTTCCGCACTCTTTTCCTGCGATTCGACGGGCGTGCGGGCCACCTTGCTGGTGGAAGCCTGCGGCGTTTTCCTGCCTGCTGGGCCATCGGATGCTGCTGGTTTCGTTGCCGTCTGGGATGGCGGGTCGCTGGTTGTCGTGGCCGGAGGAAGTTTAGGGCTCAAGCTGGAGCTGCTCTGCTTCGAGATGCTAACCCGCAGCTTGTCAGGTGTGGAGAGCTTGTTCAGACGGAGATCTGGAGACTCGGCTGCGAGTGCGGGAGGAGGTTCTGGTGGCTGGACCACTGCTGCTGGAGCCGCCATGAGGCGATTTGTGGGAACAGACGGGACGCGCCGACTCGCGCCAATTGAACAATCTACGCAACCTGCACAGCACAGCACGCGGTGGCATGAGAGACGCACGAGAAACGTTTGCTTAGACTTAGATAGAGCGATCTGGGGTTGCAGGAGACGAGCGTCCGGCGAATTGCAATGAAGCTGAAGGAACTCACGCCGTCACTCGGTAGGGGAGGCGCTGGGAGCGCGGTCGTTCGCGTAGATAATTCTCGCAGAGCGTGCTGGGCTCGCAGAACTCGCCTCTGCCGATCGCTGGAGGAAGACGGGAAGATTGCTTCCCACGTTTGCCGCGAGCAGGTTTTTCGTATGAGCCGCTTCTGGGCTCGTGCTGGCGCCCCGATGAGCACCTACCGGGTCCTACCCGCCCTCCTGGCTCGAGATCTCGCGAGAGCCGACGCGAACTACCGAATTTCTTCAGTCTGAATCCGAACCGGAGACTTTGAATTCGTGGGTCGCTCGCAAGTCGAGGCCGGAAACCGCGCGCCACAACTGGACCGTTTTGGACGTCCAGCCTGCAAGCTGGAGCTGCTGCAGCTGGACGCGCGTCGATTGGATCACTGCTGATGCTCGGCCTCGCCATCCTAGCCATCCACTGGGCAGCGTGCTAAAGCATCAGCCAGCGCACGCGCATGCCCGGCCTAGTCCCCACGCCTGCCCCCGCCGGCGCGCGGCTCGGCCAGCAAGTCGCCGAGGCGCTGGGCCGACTGCTGGGCGTCCCGCCGGCGCGGATCGAGCTGCAGCCCGTGCGCGGCGGCTTCACGCACGCCGCCTTCGCTGTTGCCGGCGAATGGTCGTGGAGGACCGCCGACGGGAGCTCGCGGCCGCGGGAGCGCCGGCAGCGGGTCGGGCTCTTCGTGAAGGCGAACGCGTCGCCGTTCGCGCGCGCGGCGTTCGAATCGGAGGCCGCTGTGCTGCGGTGCGCTCGAGCTCGAGCGGCCACGCACGTTCTGCAGCTGACGCGTCCACAGATGCATCGCAGCGACGGGAGCGGTGCGCGTGCCGGAGCCGCTGCACGTCGGCGCGCTGGACGACGGCGCGGGCGACGGCGTCGACGGCGCCTTCGGAATCTACGAGCGTCTGGACCTCTCCCCCCCTTCAGAGGAGGCGAAGCGGCGGCTCGGCGCCTCGCTGGCGCGGCTGCACTCCGCCCCGCCGCCCGCGGAGGCGCGCGCGGGCGCGCCGCCCGAGCTCGGGGACCGCGCGTTCGGGTTCGAATCCGACACGTTCCTTGGGAGCACGCGGCAGCCGAACGGCTGGAGCGGCTGCTGGCCTTCGTTCTTCGTCGAGCGGCGCCTCCGCGTGCAGCTTGAGGCGCTGGCGGCGGCCCGCGGGCCGCTCCCGCCGGCCCTGGCGGACCTCGCCCCTCCCTTCCTTGAGGCCGCCCGCCGCGTTCTGGCCGAGGAGGGCGACGGGCTGGGCCCGCCCCGCGCCAGCGTCGTCCACGGAGACCTCTGGTTCGGCAACGTGGCGGAGCTTTCTTCCTCCGGCGAGCCCGCCTTCTTCGATCCCGCGGGGTACGCGATTACTTCGTTTCCGATCCGCGTACCCCCCCCTTACTTCCCCCGAAAGATACCTGGGCGACCCCGAGGTCGACCTCGGGTACATGTCGCTCTTCGCCTCCTCCTTCGGGTCCGCCTGCTTCGCGGCGCACGCGGCGGCGATGCCGCCCCGCCCCGGCTGGGAGCGCCGCCGGTGCGCTCCCTAACAAAGCGAAATTGATCCGCTTCATTTATAATTAGGGCCCGGCCCAGGCGCGTGTACAGGGCGCACCACCAGCTCTCCTTCTGCGTGCTGCTGGGCGAGCCGTACCTCCGCTCCGCCGTCGCCGCCCTCGAGGGCGTCGCGCGCATGTGACCCGCCGGGCCGGCCCGTCCCCTGGCGAATTCCGTCCCCTCAAATGCAGCCCTAGCCCTGCGGGGGGGCTAGGGCCGGGCAGGGGGCACACGTCACGGCGTGTCACAGTGTTGCTCGAGTACGCCAATACTATGATACAACAAACGCTCTCCTCCCGCCCTTCGGGCCGGCCCAGCGCATGTGACCAATCATATCACTGGGCCGGCGCCGACCCGGCCCGGGCTCGCGATCGCAATCATATCACTGGGCCGCCGGGCGCAGCCTGGCGAATTCCCCCACGCATGAACCGGTAGCAGAACCGGTCCCGCCAGCAGATCTAGAGCTCAGTGCATGGGCGGGCAACACAAGCGGCCGGGGCCGGGGCCGGGGCCGCGGGCCGCATCGTGTTGTTCAAGTACACCGGTACAGCAAACGCATTCCCACTACCCTACCCTACCCTCAGCGGCCGCCCTTGCCCTTGCCCTTGCCCTTGCCCTTTGCCTTCTTCTTCTTGGACTTGCCCCACTCGTCGTCGTCCGGATCCGGCTCGCCCTCCCCGCTGTCCGTGCCCAGCTCGTCCTCCTCATTGTACGTCGGCTTCGCCTTTTTCTGCGGGGGGATCTTAGAGATCCAAGAGATCTTAGGATAGAGATCTTAGAGATCTTAGGATAGAGATCTAAGGATAGAGATCTTAGAGATCTTATGATAGAGATCTTAGAGATGGATGGATGAAGAATGGGGAGAGGAGGGGGCGGTGCGCACGGGGGCCGGCGCGGCGGCGCCGCCGCCGGGGGCCCGCCCCCGCCCCTTCTTCTTCTCGGCGCCCTCCTCCCCCCCCGCGGCGGCCTCCATCCCCGGCTTGGGCGTGTACGCCTTCTCCTCCGGCTCGTAGACGGGGAACCTGCGAGTGATTCAGCTAGCTAGAAGGATGCAAGAACCGAGTGTTTTTTTTGGAAGAGGGGTACACACTTCTCGAGGAACGCCGCGCCCGCGTCCGCGTCGACGACCACGAGCGTGTGCGACTGGCCGGCCGAGACCCTTTTTTCGGGGGAGTCAGGGGGATACGGGAACCTCGAGAAAACGGGAAGGGGGGGTAGCGCACGAAAGGGTGACCAGGCCTTCCAGCCCGTCCACCTGGAAGGGGGTACAGGTTAGGGGTGAAAGTGAAAAAAAAGCGGGGGGAGATGCCTTGCGGGGGTTCGCCGAAGACTTGGGGCCGCCGACGCCGAGGCTGCGCGGGTACGAGATGAGCTTCGGCGGGGAAGAGAGGCGACGGGGGTACCGCACCCGAGCTCGCCCGTGGATCCCATACCCCAGCAGATAGTGCTCTTGTCTGCCGCCACAAAGTACGTCGAGGAACCCGCGGACGCCGCCCTGGGTACGGCGTTGCGTCAGGGGTACGATTGCAGGGAGAGGGTGAAGGAGGGAGGGCGGGGTCACCTGGTGTCCCATCCAGCGAGCTCCGGGTGAGACTTGGGAGTCATCCTGGCGGGGGGTACGATGCATCAGGATGGCGGGCGGCGCGAGGAGGCGCTAGGCGCGAGACGCGCGCGCGGGCAGGCCGAAGCAGAGCGGAGGAGGGCGCGCGGCGCGCGCGCACCAGCTGTCGCCCGTCTTCTTGACCTGGCCCCACATGTAACACTCCTTCGTCGCAAGGATAGCCATCGAAACAGCAGCCCTGGGGTACGGGTACGGGATCAGAGGGTGGAGGGGAGGGTACGGGGCGGAGGGGCGAACGGACCCGCACGCGACGGCCTTGAGACTGGAGTACCCTGCGAGAAGACAGGCTCAGAGAAGCGGGCACAAGGGGGGAGAAGGGAGGGCGGGGTACCCTCGCGCGGCTTGAAGCTCTTGAGTTCGACCGCACTGGGCTGGTCCTTCGTGTCCCCTGTACCCAGGCGGCCGTACCTGGGTACCGGATTCGAACGAGTGCGCGGGAAGGGCGAAGCCGAGGGCCGCGGGATACGCGTACCCGTTGAATCCCCAGCTGAACACGTGGTTCTGGTCGTCCACCGCCACCTGGGTACGCGAATCAGCGGAGGGGGGAGGGAGCGGATCGCGAGACGGGGGTACCGAGTGCTGGTTGCCGCACGCTACCATCGTGATCTTCTTGCCCTCGAGGCCCTGGGGTACGTGCGGCCCACAACGTCGGCCCGCGCAGAAGCGAGCGCGCGCTGGGGGATTTGATGACGGGGAGTACGATGCGCACCCGCACGGGCTTGGGCGTTGGCTGCGGTGCGAAAGAGACTTTGTTCGTCTCTATGAACTGGTAGTCCGTCCCGTGGCCTGCGCGCGTGGCGGGTCGGCTCGCCGGGCGGCGCGGGGGCGGCGGCGGGCGGGTGGATGGGCGGGCGGCGTGGGGGTACCGAGGACGTTCTTCTCAGGGTGACCGAACGAGAACGCTGCGAGGGGGCATCGGAGACGACCGCGGGTCGCCGTACCCCGCGGGGCCCGCCGCACCGCGCCCCGCCTCATCGATGATAATCGTGAAGTAGTCCTGGGGCGAGGGGGCGGGTCGCGCGGGGTACAGGGATCGAGGTGGGGTACATCTGCGCACCCCGCACGCGACCTTGACGATTTTCGAGGAGATTTTGACCGGCGTAGGCCGCAAGACCTGGGGCCAGGGCTCAGAAAGGGGCGGGATTCGGGGCGCGGCTGCGTGCTCGCCTTGTCGCTAGTGTTGCCTGCGGGCGCGGCAGAGATCAGAAATGCGAACGAAGTGGAAGGAGAAGGAAAGGGGTATACCGATTCCGCACTCGCCGCGTTTGTTGAAGCCGAACCCGTACGCGGCACCGCTTTCAGTGAGCACCTGCCGCCCGCGCGTCGGCGGCGGCGGCAGGGCGGGGCGGCCCGGGTCGGCCCGGGCCGGGCCGTGAGGCGGGGGCAGTCACGCACGATGGTGAAGTTGCGTCCGATGCCGCAGTCGACGGCGCGCTCGCCGTTGGGGAGTTCGAGGGGCGTGGGGATGTGCCGCGGCCGCGTGTCCCCGAGGCCCAGCTGCCCGTCGTTGTTCTTGCCGAACACGAGGCACCTCCCGTCTTCGGTGATCAGCATGCTGTGCGACGCCGTGCCGCCGGTGACCGCCCGCCTGATCCGGGTCCCCATGAGCGGCTTGATGCGGTGGAAGGCAAAGAGGTTCCCGGCAGGATCCGGCATGTCTTTCCCAGTGATCGCCCACGATGTACAGCCTGCGGGCACGGCGGAAATCCGTCAGAGGCGCGTCCCGTGTGAGCCGAGGTCCGCATTGGCTAGCAGCGACAAGGTCGGTCATCGGGGTGGTTCGCGGAAAGGTCCGGTACACTAGAAATCGAAGGGAAGTCGTGCGGCAAGCGGATCGGGCAAGAGGTCGATGATAGGTTCATGGCGCGGGCCGCGGACTCAGTGGGGACGCGGGGAGGCCCGGATGTTGATCCCATATAGTGTGTACGTGGGTTTAGAAGCCGTCGAGAGCCCGAGACTGACGGTCGAAGCGGCAGGATTACGCGGGAGTCGGAAGCCGCACCTGCAAGCAGGACTTCGCCCGCTGCCGCGACGGGCGCTGAGGGAGCCGCCATCGCGTTGTCGGGGCTCGGTTGGCCGCTTGACGACAGGTGTGTCTGAAATGGCGCTGTACCCCTCGTCTCAAACAAATTCTAACCATGCCCGACAAAGTTCGCTGTGCGCACCTGCTAGTGAAGCACCGCGGCTCGCGGAGGCCGTCGTCGTGGAAGGAGCAGAATATTACCCGCTCGAAAGGTTCGTCGCGCTGACGCGAGGCTTGCGGCGTGCTGCGTCCTGGCTTGCGGCGCCATTTGGCGTTCTAGAATCGACAAGCACGCGTCGAACGGCACCCCACGCCGTCCAGCTCCCGTTGGCCTCTTCTGCCGCGCTGATCGCTGCCCGCAGAGGAGGCCATGCAGATTCTGCTCGGTACGCGTGTACGCCAGAGACGCACGTAACAATGAGCCGGGTCCCACGCCCAGCCTCTCCCCTAAGAGCCCCCATCCTGGAACTCTCCCGCGAGAACTTTGTCTTGAGCTCTCGAGCGCCCGCAGCACACAAGGCCCGGATCGATCGCGGGGAGGTCACTCTTCAGGATCTGGCGAAGACGGAGAGCGACTGCAGCTCCGCTCGCGCGGGCGGCGACCTCGGCTTCTTCGGGCGCGGTGCGGCTCGCACCGCTGGGTGCCGCGGCGGCTGGGCTCCAGTCTAATGGCTTTCGAATGCGCACGCAGGCGACATGCAGAAGCCGTTCGAGGATGCGTCTTTCGCCCTGCAGGTGGCCAAGCCCCTTCCTCCGCCAATTCGATGTCCCTGAGCGCCCCGCCGCCCCGCCGCGCAGGTCGGACAGATGTCCGGCGTCGTCGACACCGAGTCGGGGCTGCACCTCATCATCCGCCTTGGGTAGATATAGAGTCAGACGATCCTGTCCGCTGCTAAGCCTGATCATGAATTTGATGCTTGAGTTCCGTAATATCTGATGATCATCATTTGACGTCCGGATCCCTATCGCACGGCCCGGCTTTCCTCTTAGAGCACACGCTCAGCGCCCGGCAGCCGCGCCAGCGCCCCGTCCATGCGCCGCGGCCGAATTCGATTTTGAATTCGAATTCCAAGAGCTGCAGCCACTTGGCCTGGCGAAGTCCAAACCTAGGTCGGGGCCTTGGGCGTGTAGCGGCGCTGGATCCAGTCCCTCACGCGGTCCATGAAGGGGCGCTCGGACTCCCGCTGGCGGATCAGGTACGCGATCTGCCGGATCGAATTCGGATCGAATTCAAACGCGTCCGGGGCTTAAGAATGGGGACCCGCGCACCTTCGATGCCATCTGCGGGGCAGTGTAGCTCTTGCCGAAGTACTCCTTGAAATTGCCTGCGAGGGGAATCGAACCCGGACTTTGAGAACCATAACCGGAATTCGGGTACCCTCGGGGTCGACGAGGTACATGATGATCGAGTGGTCGACCAGGTAATCTTCCCCGACGACCTCGCCTGTACCCAGGATTCTCGACGCGTGGAGGGGGCAAAAAGCGGGGGGGGAGGGTTACGGACCCTTCGAGAAGTAGACGCGGTACGCCTTGGCGGCCTCGCGGACCTGCTCCACTGTACCCGTGAGGCCCACCATCCGCGGGTGAAACTCTGCGGGCGCGTGAGCGCGCGGCGGGGGGCGCTGGAAGGGGGGTACGCGAGAACGCGCCCTTGACGTAGGTGGCGACCTGCGTCACAGTGTCGCGCGCGGGGTCGATTGAGATGAACATAGGCACGACTCGGGGACCCAGCTTCTCGTCCAAGTCTGCGCCGCGCCGCGCGTCAGGCGGCCGCGGCACGAGCCGGCGGGCGCGGCGGGCGGGCGGGCGCGGCGCGCCGATGATGTCGACAGCCTGGCTGAGCTTCTCGAGCTCGTCGGGGCAGATATCCGGACAGTTCGTGAAGCCGAAGTAGATCAAAAGCCAGTCGCCGAGGTACGAGTCGGGAACCGTGACGGTGCGGCCGTAATGGTCGAGAAGCTGGAAGCGTCCGCCGAGAGCCGGGGCGCCCGTCGAGCGAACGCCTGCGCGAGCGCGCGCGCGTGCATATGTACGTTAGCACCGCGCCACACGGCGGCGGCGCGCGCTCCCGCTCGCTCGCTCGCTCGCCTGTGCGGTGCTCGTCGACCTGCTTCTTCTCGTCGTGGAAGACGTAATACAGGCCGCCGCTCACAGCGCCGAACATGAGAACGGAGAGGAGTGTCATGCGGTTCGCCTGCGCGCAGCGTCGGCGTCGGGCTCGGCGGAGCGGGGCGGGGCGCATGACGTCGCATCGCCCACCTGCTTCGTCGATGCGGAGAGCTCCTTGACCGGCGCGCTGGAGCCGGAGCCAGAGCCAGAGCTGGAACCGGAGCTAGATCCCGGTGTGGGGCCGCCGGCCGTCGAGTACGCCGCACGCGCTGCGGCGGAACGTCACGCGCGGACGGCGGCGCGGCGGGCGCGGAGCACCCGTCGCGGCGGCCTGTATGCGTGCTGCCGAGCATGGCCTCGTCAGCCGCAGAGCGGCCCGGCTGACGGAGGCGGCGGCTAGGCGTCCCAGCATTTCGTTGCGAACTTGTCGTGCGGTCGTACCCGGGCGAACCAGACGAAACACGCGGAGCGAGAAGAGCGCATGCACGAGCCAGCATGAGCAAGCGGTGGCGCGAGCCGGACGAGTGCGAGCTCGAGGGGGTGCTCGAAGAGGATGGCGTGCGAGTGCCGCGGCAACAGCGCCAACGGTGCGCAGCGGGCGCCATTCCTGGTGCTGAATTAGGGCCCGTTCCTTCCAGTAACCTCGCCTGCAGCGCGCTGCCTCAGCGAGCGACGTCGCCCGAGATCCCGCGCGGGCCTAGCGGGGTCTCCAGCGAGCGCGGCGGTGACGGAGGCGCTGCGGGGGTCTCCAGCGATCGCGGTGGTGAGTTTCCTGAGGTTTTTTCACGCGCCGCCGCGCGACCCGCCGACCGGCCGTGCAGCGCCAACGCGGTCGGAGCGGCCGCCGCCTCCGTACGAGCGCGAGCGCGTTGCGGAAGAGCAGTGGTACAACGAGGTCAAGTTTGGCGTGCCGTACGGTCCGCCGGAACCGCCGGCGCAGCCCAGCCGGTACGGGGATCTGCGGCGCGGCGGCTGGCGAGGTGGGCACGGGCGCCATGGGCGGCGCGGAGGCCGCGGCGGGGCCGCCGGCCGTCCCTTGGACGATAACGGCGCGTCCACCGGCTCGACGCCCCCAGACCCGTCACGGCCCCCGGAGGGCCCGCCCCTCTCCCCCCGGAGCGGCGCAATCGTACCCTACCCCGGCCCGCCCTCCTCGGAGCCTTCGGAGGACGCTCCTTTCGAGCCCGGCTCGCCCGCCCCCTCCTTTCCCGACGAGAGCGATCCGTACCCCCCCATCGCCATGCCGGCGATGTACCCCTCCCAGGAGCTCGCGGAGCCTCCGCCGTCCGGTGACGTTCCCTGCGGGGTGGAGGTACTGAGCGTAGCCCCCCAGCGGATCTTTCCGGTCAACGTACCCCCTTCCCGGCCGCCCCCTCCCCCCCGGGCGCCCCGCCAGGCCCGCGCCCCTCCCGTACCCGTCCGGCCGGCCCCCTGCCCCGCCTCCCCTCCCCGCGAGCCCGTCGCTCCCGCCACGCCGGGCGCCGACCCGGTACCCCCCGTCCGCTCCTCCCCCGCGTCTCCCTCCTCTTCTCCCTGCTTGGGGTCGGGGCGCACCGATCGCGTATCCCCCAGCCCCCGCTCCTCCGGGCCCGCGCCCCCCAGCGAACGCGGCGGGCCGCCACCGTACCCCTCGGGCCCTTCTGCGAGACCTCCCTCGCCCACGTACCCCCGTTCCGGACCCTCGCGGGGGGCGCGGGGGCGCCCGGGCCACCGGCCCCTCGACAGCCCCTCCAAGCCCCCACCCCTCCAGCACGCCCCACGGCCCTCGGCGACGCCGCCGTACCCCCCAACCGGCCACGACCGGTCCCCGTCGCCTCCTCGCCCCCCCAGCGAAAGCGGGGTACCCCCCAGCGCCGGCGGGGCCCCTCCCCACAGCGGTCCGCAGCCTCGCCCGAAGCGGCCGCGGTGGCTGCCGCAACCCGTGGGGATCGCCCGTGGGGGCCCCGCGCGGACTTCCCTGGTCCCCGACCGGCCGCCGTCCCCCCCTCCCCGCCCGCCTGAACCTCAGCCTCCGCCTCGACCTCAGTGCCAGCCTGAGCCATTGCCGGAGGCAGTCAGTTCCGATGCTGCGTCTCCCTCCTCCCCTGCGCCCTCCGAACGCCGCTGCGAGCCGGCAAGCCCCGCCGCGGCCGCCCCTCCCCGCCCCGCGCCTGAATGGGGCTCCCAGCCCCGCCCCGCGGCCAAGCGGCCGCGGTGGTACCCCCCCGGGGTCGACGCGCTTACGGCCAGGCGCCCCGTTCGGCCCCCGTATCCCTCCGGTACCCCTTCCAGCGTTTCCCCCTCCCGCTCCTCCTGTCCACTCGACTCCCCAGCCGCGACCCCCTCATCTGCTTCTGCGTACCCCCCTCCCCCCGACCCGGCGGCCGCGCAGCGGCTCCTCTCGGGCTTAGGCCCCTCGTCTGCCGCTGCGTATCCCCCTCCCCCCGACCCGGCGGCGGCGCAGCGGCTTCTATCGGGCTCAGGCCCCTCGTCTGCCGCTGCGTACCCCCCTCCCCCCGACCCGGCGGCGGCTCAGCGGCTCCTCTCGAGCTTAGGCCCCTCGTCTGCCGCTGCGTACCCCCCTCCCCCCGACCCGGCGGCGGCTCAGCGGCTCCTCTCGGGCTTAGGCCCCTCGTCTGCCGCTGCGTACCCCCCTCCCCCCGACCCGGCGGCGGCGCATCGGCTCCTCTCTGGCCACGGCTTGGGCCTGTCTGGGGCCCCCGGGCCGCCCTCAGCCCCCGCGCCCCCGGAGGGCGGCCTGGAACGCGAGCGGGAGCTGCGCGAGCGGCTGCTCCGCGCGCGGCCGCCGGCGCCGGTGCCGGCGGCCGTGCCGCATGCGCCTGCAGAGCCCGCGTAGGAGGCTACTAGGAGCCAATGTCTTGTCGCAGTGTAAGTTCAGTGAATCAGTTTAGTGCGACGTGCTTCGAACTTTGCACATGTTCGGAACAGGGAATTAACAGGCGGCCCGGCGGCCGAACCGAATTTTCTTAATTTCGGAAAGTGAGCATAAGAACGTTAACACGTGCACAGAAGCCTTTTGAAGATGAAGTCTTGCAGGGATCTTTGTGCAAGACTCTGAGACAAACGTTAAATCAGAAGAAACAGGCCGTGATCATGCGTGCGCATATGAATCCATATCCGATGATCACAGGAACTAGTACAAGCGAAAGACAAGTACGCGTCGTTAATTGCCGGTGGCAACGGCGCCGGCGCGCCCGGCAGCTGCAGCTGCTTGCCGCACTGATGGCAGCTATATTCGAGCTCATGATTAATTGCAAGGGCGTCGATATTTTAATGTCGATATCGGAGCCTTGCGGAGCCTTGCGGACTCCGGGAGCCGCCGCGCGCGAGTTCTTCGCCGGCCGTGGTCGAACCTTTGCCGCCCGCGCGAGGCAGCTGCAGCGCAGCCGGCGCCGTCGGCGTCGGCGGAGTGGTACCGGTTCGACTCGGCGACTCCACGCCGACGCCGTCGTCACATCCCTCGAAGAAGGCCGCAGAAGAGCAGGCAATCTCCAACGCCAAACAGGTGATCATGAGCGAAATAAATTATTCTACAATTACCCTAGCCTTCTTCTGACGCGCGCGCCGTGAAGGTCTCTCCGTGTACCAGAGCGCTGTGGATTACCGTACGCGTGGCACTTCCTCGAGCACGCGCGTACGGCCGCAAGGGCGTCGCCCAGCCGCAGTGCCTGTGCGCATGCGCGACCAAGCTAAAATTAATATTAATGATTCACGATAGATATCGCTGGTCGTGAGCGAATGCACGGTCCAGTGGCGCTTGCATCGGATTCATATTAATATCAGCTCATCATATTAATTGCGAGCAGGCCTCAGTGAACATGAGCAGGCCAGCGGCCGCGCGTCTTCCGCGGGGAAATGCAACGCGTCGTCATCCTCGGCACGGGCTGGGGCGGTCCGTTTTCTTCGATTTCGTTAACGGCCTCGAGCTCCGGGGGATCCGAGGCTCGTTCGAATCTTGAACGAAATAAAAGCCAACGCCCCCGGACCGCAGGCCACGCGATTGCCAAGGATCTCGACCCGAGCATGACCGACGTCCGACGGTTGTGCGATCGCGCGCGCCGTTTTCGAGTTCGTCGAGTTTTCCGACTCTTCGCGATCGCCTCGCCGCTCAGCTTCGTCTTCACGCCCCTCCTCCCTGAGTCCCTGCGTCTGCGGTCGGGCCGGGTCCGTCGAGTTCCGATCGGTGAGCGCCACTCTTAAGCTTCACCCGCGTCGCGATCGGCCAGCGGCTTCTCCTGATCCCGATCGCGGTCGCTACCGCGCCGCAGATCGTCGAACCGATCCACATGTACAAGGCGCAGCCACACGCGACGTACTACGAAGCCGTCGACCCCCGTCGGCAAGGCAAGCTGGATTCAAAGGCCCTAGGCCTTGGGCTCGCACCGCCACACGGGGCCAGACTGAGACTGACGGGCGCCGGCGGGCGGGCGGGCAGCTGGTGCGCTGCCGGCCGACGGCGAAGGACGCCTACAAGATCAAGACAGACGCGGACGTCGAGTTCGAAGTCGAGTACTCAAATGCGACTGCCGTGAAAACAATCTCGCATCCGCGAAATCTACTAGCTATACAATATATTCCGTGATTGTGGCCTTCGATCCCGCGGCCGCCGCAGGCGCTCGACGTTCGACGAATTCGAACGCTGTGGCGAATTTCGCGGTGAATTCGAATCTTCCGCCGCGCGCGCGCTGGCTGACCACGGCCCGGCCGCGTAGTTCAAGAAGAAGCTGCGGGAGGTGGCCTTCGAGCGCTACCGCAAGCTCGGCGTCGACGTCCACCTCAACACGCGCGTTCGCCGCCCTGGCCCCCGGCGCGAAATCGCGCACCCGGGCCCGTGCGCGAAATTCAATCTGACGTGCGAATTTCGGTTGGATCTGACGTGCGAATTTCGGTTCTGACGAGCTGGCGTTCGAAACGACGTACCACGCGACGGGCGCCGTGCAGGCGGGGACGCTGCCCTTCGGGACGTGCATCTGGGGCGCCGGCGTCGCCCCCGACCCCCTCGTCGAGGCCTTCCGCGCCTCCGCCAAGTGCGAATCGAAGGCCCCGCCCCTTCGAATTTCGAATTCGAATTCGCCCTTGCAATTCTGACGTGCACGTGGACGGCCCGGCAGCACGTTCGTGGCCGACCTGGAGCCGGAGACGCAGTACGTTCGTTGGCGCAGACTCGAGCTCTAGCTATAGATCTCTTAAGAGACACATTAACCATAATTATAAGGATGCAAATGCTAGTTTGAGCTTAATAGATATTGCATTGATCATGAGATTCGCAGCTGCGCATCCATTCATTGATCATGATTCTAAATTTAAATACGGTGTTGTGTGCATGATTGCCAGTTGATGTCCGATGAATCGGCGATGATCAAGTCGACGTCAGTTTCATTGCCAACTTCATTGATGGACCTCGGACAGCTCGGCATGCAGACCGTCGAACTGACTCAGTGATGGCAGCCTGATGCAGCCTGGCACAGGCTGGCAGTTCTAGGGGAGAGAAAGTTCCCCTAGAAAAGGCTCGAATCGCGAATCGGTCGCTGCCGGATCGCGAAACCTGAACCAGCCGCACTCGCGTGCGAAACATCATTCAACTCTGCGTATGAAACTGCCGGACGGAGCAACCGCAGCTTAAAAAAAAGCTTGTATCATTGATGCGAATCTCTGAAAGTGAAACGACCGGAGGCCCGGCGGTCCGGCGGCGGAGGGCCGGCGGACTCCGGGAGGCCCGCCGGCGCCGCCCGGCCGGACCGGTACGGCGGTACCGTCCCGGACGTCGACCCGGCCCGGCGGGAGCAAGAGCTGCAACTTCCTGCAAGATCTAGACTCCTGCTGCATGCAAGACCGTCGGACTCATGAGGTATACCGTATACGTACGTCAGCCGTTGTCAGGCGGCTCAGGCCACCGTGGCACTGGCCATGGCCCATGGGCCCGGAGTTGGCCACTGGCCAGTGGCCTAGCAGTGGGCTAGCAGCCTAGCACTGCCAGGCTAGCACTAGCCTACTAGGCTAGCACTGCGGCAGTGGTGCCAGTGGGTACTTCGAAATTCACTGCAGCGCTAGCTGGGTAGCACAAGGTACTACGTATACGGTACGAGGATAGGCTTAGGGCGGTAACCCGGCGGTTAATCAAATTCCCCGTCGTTTCGAAATTCGAATTCGAATTCGTGCACGTGAGTCATGACTCACCGGTACCCGTATCATGTCACACCGGTCGACGGTCGTATCATACCGGTAGTATGCCGCCAGTGCGTGAATCGATTTCGTGATCGTGATTCGTGACTCGGAGATTCATGACTCGTGACTCGGAATTCGAAGTCAATGCAAGTCATGCAGGACTCACTGAGTCAGCAGCAGGAGTCAGCAGCGGGACTCATGCGCGCGCGCCGCGGCGGGGGGTCCCGGTCAGATTCAAACTCATGATTGGGTGCTGTATAAAAATCGAATGGGTAGCGGAAATTCAATGATAGGCCGCCGGCCGCGGCCCGGTGCCGCACCGTACGTGCCGGGCGGCCCGGGCCCCTACGGCGCCCCCTCGGCCCGGCGGCCGACGAGCTACGACGGCGTAAGTCACAGGCTCGCAGCTCAATTTGACATTGCGAATTTCGGAAATATTTTTGGGTTGTCCGACGTCGACGGATCGTAATTATAATTATAGTCGAAATCTGCAAGTTCCGGATCCCCTGGGCCCCGGGCGCCGGCCCCGGGCCACGGCCCACTATATATATGAGTAGGATCAAGATCAGATCCTGCACTAGTACGTATACTAAGTCCGGAAGTTGGTCGCGGAAGCCTTGAGCAACTGCAGGGGGTTTCGGGGTGCATGTGGGCGCGGCGCGTGCAAGGGGCCCGGGGGGGTGCACGTGCTCGACGCCAGCGACGTCGACGGGCGGCTCATGATCATGAGTCATGACTCACGAATTCGAATTCAAATAAAGTTTGTGGTTTTATAGTATCATAACTTAGTAATATCATAAACTATAGAACTCAGGCTTCAGAACTTTAATACTATAAATATCCAACGGATTCCAACCTCTTAAGTAGTAAATATTTCGAATTCGCATCGCGAGGCTCATCAGCCTGGCCAGTGGCAGTCACTGAGTCAGAGGCTCCCACAGCAAGTCCCGCCGCGACCGCCTCGAGCTCGAGCTCCGGCGGGCCGGGCCCGAGTCCGGACTCCGGAGCCCGGGCATTATTATCGGGGGCATAATCCGGGGCATCCCGGCCCTGTACCGCCGGCCCGGTACCGCCGGCCGGGCCCGCCGCCGAATCCGCCGCCGGGGTCGCGCCGGCGTTTCTCGTCGACGGACACTGACGACCGTCGGACGTCGACGGACACTGAAGGCAGTCCGATTATAATTACTCACCTTATTGGGCTGCCTGGACGTACTAGTACTGTAAACGCACTACCGTAGTACGATTTACGATATTACAATGAGTACATGCCCACTGCCGGCGCCAGAAGATCAAGCACTACCCGGTAGTACCGTAGTACCGCTGCAGTACAGTATAAGGCTTGCCGGCGCCGGGCGCCCGGCGCCCGCCTATTTCGTGGCCCAGCGGCAGCTCACGTGCATCGCTCAGCGGCTGTTATCTGCATCGCTCAAACGTATACGTAGCATGTATAGTGTCGCGAGCATGAAATCCAAAGCGATGCGCGCGCCTCGCATGCGAACCTCGGCCGCGGTCATGTGTGTGTCAATCGGCTTGCAATTGTGCCTCCTTCTGCACATATGCATGTCAGTTGCTGCAACCGCTTCAAAAAGGCACACGTCAGGCTTCAGCAAACCTCATCACGACTCCGCTGCAGCTGGCACCAGTCGCGGTGCGCGCACAGGCACTCAACTAATGCAATTTATGAACAGGCAGATATATAAGATCGACATCGATCTGACTAAGTTCTCGTGACTGCAGACTCTCGCTCTCGTCAAGGAACGCGAACGAGCACTCCACCTGGCTTTGGAGCGCGGCATCGCACCGTGCGGTCGTATAGAGATACTCCGGCATTCGCCAGAAGACCCTTTGATATGGAGGAAAATGCGCGAGTAAAGAAGCACTTTGACAGCGTCTGGCGCGCGGAACGTACATGCCAAACCAACATGCACTACACTGCAGACGAGACCTTCGAGGGCGATGAGTCTCATTATAATCAGGATGCCAGCAGTGGTGGTTATAAGGCCAGATCCGAATCAAGATCAAGAGCGCACGCAAGCGTAAGTGACCCGAGCTCGCAGGATAGCCGCCGGCCGCGGATAACCTTTGATGAATTGATGCACGCTTCTCAGCATCGTCGTCCCTCGCACCCTTTCGATCGCGAGCTCGAGCTGGGGAAACGTTCAAGTGATTCAAGTTGCATCCCCGCCCCTGCAGCGCTCGCCTCCGCAACTCTTGGCGTCTCTAAACTCAACATAAGCACGAACGCCTCTTTTTCGGTTAACTGTCCACACGGTTAGGATATCGATCAAAGAACCACACAGGCCCAAATGGGGCCACTACGGCTGATGATCATCGTGATCATGATCATGCGGAGCAGATGCATTTCCATCCCTCAGCTCCGTGGCAAGTCTTCGAAGAAACCATACGCCACCCAGTGGGAACGAGGGCCCGCTTTTGCAACCACGCACACGCGGGCACCAGACACAACAGCACGAGCGAACGGCGTAGACGGGCCCATGGATCCACGCAACGAGATCGCGCGCGTTCCGAGGACTCCGATCGCGATTCCGAGGAGCCAGAGCCAGAGCCTGAGCCTGTGGCGGCCATGCTGCGATACGCCGTGCAGTCCCGCAAGGAACGCATCCACCTGGACGACGTCTTCGCTGCTGCACCCGGGCTTCTGTCCATCGAGTGCGAGCCGCATCGCCTCATTTTCCGGACGCGCTGGCCTTCCCCGGCGGCGGACGCCATCGGCGCGTGGACTCCAGGGGCGCTGCTCAGCTCTGGTGGCGAACACAACTGCGCCGGTAACGGAGATCTAGAGCTCCAAAGCATCATCCGACGAGTCACGCATGTTCCGGCTGTTCTACAACACACGTACGAACCTGACCGGATATCAATCCGGAGCTCGAGCACGAGTGCTACGGAGGCTTCCATAGCAGTTGGCTCCATCCCAGTGCTTTTCACGGTTCGACCAGGGCTATATATATATCATTTTCGCGTGATACACTAGTACTCGCACGTGCAACTCATTTGTCAACGCTATAGGACCTGTTTTATGCCGCCCACATCCAGCTCTTTGTGGACACTAGTACTCCCTTCGAAGAAACGGACACATATTCAAACCCGGACCACTTGGAAAATGAAGAGAGCATGCACAACGTGAACGTTAACGCCAGTAATCAAGATTCAGGATCCGGAAGCAGTGATGTCCGACGGCAACAGCTTGAAAGATTGCGTTCGCTACTTTGGACGTACGAGATCGAATTTCCAGTCATGCGATATCGGTTTCCGTACGCAATCAGTGCGCAACCGCGACTCAGTCGTAACAAGAAAGAGCCGCGCCAGCGCCTGCATCTGGAAAAGCTTACGCTTACACCATGCGTGTTGTTTGCGAGCAGATAAGAACTTTCCATATAGAAATACGTTCGGCGGAGGAGTGACTCTCCAGTGCGATCCCTGCTCGGTCGAGATGTCGATCTATCTGCAGCTCGAGGTCAAAGTCGCGTTTACAGTGGATTTCTGGTCGGAAGAGCGCAAATGGGAGCGCCCAAGCATATATTTCGACATCGGTCTTGGTATAGATTTTATTTTTCGAATGGACTGGAAGCTCACGATGAGGTATTTGCAGAAATTTCGTTTGAGTAACCAACATATTTGTGTGTCCTTAAAGCTTCACACGGCCATTCTCAGCTATTTCCGCAGTCTTTTTCCATTGATTCCGATTATTCCATTCTCGACTTCCCCGAATCTTGCCGGCGCGAAGGCGAGTTTCACTTCAAGCTTCGCGCATGATGTTTACGCGAATTCTGCATGTAGATCTGATCGCAATGGATGGCGCATTTCCTGACCAGATCGATCTTGTGGCGTTCCTCGGCGTTACAGGTAAAGTTGAGTTCGAGTTGAGAACACCAATTATCGCGTACCTCGACGTTCGCATGCAATCTGAAGAACTTTACATGTGCGCGCCACGTTAGATCTAGCTATAGAGTGCAATGGACTCGCGATTGTTCTGACACACTGGGTTCAAATTTGGAATACAGGGGAATCTACTACAAGCAGGGTATTTACAGCCCTTATTCCGACAAAAGTCCTGATTATGGAGTCGTGCGCAAAATGCATTGAGTCAAAATCATGGATATCGCGACCCCACCGTACGCGTGATCACGAATCTGAGCGCTTCAGGTTCAAAGAGGAGGCATCGGAAAACCCGTTTTCGAACCAAGACTCGAATGCCCCGACTCGAATTCAATCACCGCATACATCGCTCCAGGGTACGCATACCCTGTGAGCATATATCTTCATGAATTTGATGTGGCTGCACGATTGCAGACTCAGTTTAATTATTCAAATACCGTTACTTTATCGATTCGAAGCCTCCTACTTTCCCGCTGGTTTTTACATGCGAGTCGCAGCGCAAACAGATGCCTACGGCGGAACCGGGGTAAGCCAGCTACGTATACATTAGCCCCATCTAGATTTCAATGAAATCGACATTGGTGCAATTGATCCGAGATTTCCGGTCTGCGTGTGCATTCAGATTACTATAAGCGGGGGGTACACACTGAATGCGTACAATGTCGCAAGCGAGCCTCTATGCGAAATTGCGAACTCGCTTCTCCGAGACTTGTGCAACAAAAAATGAGAGTACCCCCATCAGGGTGGGCCCGCCCTCTTTGCCACCCTCACCCCTCCAAAACCACCCCATCCCACCCACTCCAGCGCCTTCCCAGCCCTCATTCTTTCCCACTCTCTCGCTACGTCTACCGCCCTTCTCTCCCTCTGGTCTACCTCCCCTTCCATCCAGCAACCGCTAGGTAGTATCTAACGTCTACTCCAATCGATCTTGCAAAAGATATAGCAGTGATTTGAGACGGGCCCCAACGCGACGGTCTGCAGAGATAGCTTAATCAGCAGCTAGGCGTTAATACTGTGTTCTTCCTATCTAAATAGCGGAGAGGTTTCCAGGTTCTAGCTAGACGATAAAACTATATAATCGAAGCTGATTGCATATGCGAGTTTAGGTTCTAGTTAGTCAATAATACTGTGTGGATGATAGCGCCGGTCTTTGAATCACCAACGGGTCACCGCAATTGAGGTTTCTCTTATTTTGTCTTAAAGAGATCCCTTTCCAATATTGCTATGTGAAGTTGCGTTTGGAACAAGCAAAAAAATTGTGATATATACTTCCAATGGACGTTACCCAAAATAATGCAGCGACTCGGCGCTTCCGGTTGGCCAGAATCAAAGACCAGATCGAAGCGCTCGCGATTTCATTGTATAATCGACGCGTCATACATGGAGCTTTCAAAAATAAATTGATTAGAATTTCAGCACAAGGGTCGAGAACACGGTTTGCAACTTTGGAAAAGTACGCTTCACTTTTGAACGAACTTGCAAGACTTCCTAGGTCAGCGCGTCCTGTGTCAGGTCGTCGACTAGAGCTAGCGATTGCTGAGGCCAGGCCGACATTGTTCGAGGGTTCTCAGAATTACCTGAGGTTGACGGTGGAGATGATGTTCAAATCAATGACAGCAATACGACTACAGCGCTTGACGGGCGATATGCGGAGTGGAAATACCAATTGCCTCGCGGTTCTGGCCGCGTAACCTCGATGCAAGCCCGATTTGAGAACAACGAACTTTTCAAACAGAACGCAATAGCATTCGTTAGCGCCCAGGTAAATCTTGCAGAGGCGGTAAGAATGGGCATTGCACTACAAATCTCTGGATTAGCGGTATACAGAAAGCCAGAGACTGATACAACAATTGCAATCATTATTGAGCATCGTCGTTTCGATCGCATCGAGCCAGGGGCAAGCATCGAGACTGCTCTGCGCTCACAGCTGGAAGAACTAGACATTCTTGCGACAGAGAAAAGCAGGGATTCCTCAGTTTTCGACACATGGATACATCTGGTCTTTAAAACTGTGCGATACTTCCGCCGCATGGGTGGTCGTGGACGTAGGTTCATACTCCCGCGGTGGCTTGTGGAGAAGCAGGCACTCATCAATATCGATGCTCCGAACAATGAATGCTTCAAGTATGCTGTACTTGCAGCTCAGCACGCGCTACGACCGGGCCAGGATTCACGCAGTGCTTGTCATTATCGACCGTATGAGAGCTCTTTAGACTGCACTATGCTCACATTTCCCACCCCGCTAGATTCAAAGGTTTTCAAAAAGTTCGAGCAGGCTAACAACGTAAACCTATGTATTTATACGACAGCATTAGATGAACAGGACATTGTACCAATCCATATCAGCGCAGCAAAAGACGCAATACCAATCTTGTATGTACCTGCAGGCAGCGACAATGATGTAGGGCATTATCTCTGGATCAAGAACATCTCACGTCTGTTTGGAAAACATGATTCTCCCGCCAAACACTATTGTCTTGCGTGTCAAACAGGTTTTAGCTCAGGTGCTGCGTTTGAGAATCATCTTAAATATGACCGTTGCCTCGATCGAGACGAGCATGCGAGAGATGTTCTGCCTAGAAAAGGAGCCCACATCCAGAAGTTTATTAACTATGAGTACTCAATCCGGCAACGTCTGGTCGGATATGCTGATTCAGAGACGATTACAATGCCGATTCCCTGCATTAGTGGAAAGACCGAAAAGAAAGGTGTGCATGTGATTGCTTCAGTCGGCTGTCTGGTTGTATCTTCGAAAGGTGAACAATTTTGTTTCAAATACATGGGTTCGGAGAGCGAGGACTGCGCTGAGAAGTTCGTGCAATGGTTGGACGAAATGGAACCACAATTTCGAGAGCTCTTGCGAGAGACTGCACCAATCCAGATGACTCAGGAAGAGGAGCAGCGTTTTCAAACGAGGACCGAGTGCTACATGTGCACGGACACGTTCAAGGATGCGAAAGACAAGCACCGCGATCACTGCCACGATTCTGGACGATACCTCGGGGCCGCCTGCAGAGCGTGCAATCGGCGTCGCGCAAAGGCAGCAGCCGTTCCAATATTCTGGCACAATGGTCGAGGATTTGACTTCCACCTGCTCGTGCGCGCTCTAGCATCTGGCTATAATCGCCGTTTAGCAGTTTGGAAGGAGTTTCAAGCACATGTCGAAAGCGAGTTTGAAAGCAAGTACGGTGGACGTGAGATGACCCCAGAGCAGAAAAAGAAGGTGAAGAAGGGGCTCGAACGCCGGCTCCGCCCGCAGAGTCTCCTTTCGATAAAATTCGATCAGTTCTTTCAGAATAGCGAGCGAATTTCGCAGTTCAAGTATGGAATTTACGTTCTACGCGACTCGGCTCAGCACTTGAATGCAAGCTTGGACGAACTAGCAAAGGCTCTGCCCGCGGAAAAGAAGAAGATCACGCGCTCGCTGCATCTGGACGAGACTCAGTTCAAGCTGATGACAGGCAAAGGCATTTACCCTTATGATTACATGACGAGCTGGGCTCGCTTTCAAGAGACTAAACTACCTGCACGTCGTTATTTCAAAAATCAGCTTAAACAGAAGAAATGCTCGAAAGATGAGTACGCACATGCCAAGGATGTTTGGCGAGAGCTCGGCTGCAGAATGCTATCAGACTATACAATGGAGTATATGATGACAGATATCACGTTACTAGCGGACGTGTTCGAAAACTATCGCGATACGTGTATTGAAACGTATGGCCTAGATCCTAGCTATTTTATGTCATCGCCGGGATTTGCTTGGCAGGCAGCACTTAAGCACACTGGAGTGAAGCTCGAGCTCTTTCACGAGGGACAGCAGGATATGCACAGATTTATAGAATCGGGGATCAGGGGCGGAATCTCAATGATCTCAAAACGCTACGCACAAGCTGAGAACAAATATTTGAGCATAAAGTTCAACAAATACACCCACGCTGTTGAGCCTACAGTCTCACAGTCTACATGCATGTCTAACTACTACCGAACACACAAGGAATCGTGGCTCATGTACCTCGATGCAAACAACTTGTACGGCGTCGCAATGAAGCGCAAGCTACCCACAGGAGATTTCCGCTGGGATAAACTAGATCAAGACGTCGATGTAATGCAATACGTTGCAAGCCTTGACGCGGATGGAGCTCGTGGCTATGCTCTCGAAGTCGATATGTACATGCCTGAGCATCTCCACGACGAGTTCTCAGACTATCCGCTGGCCCTGAACGGATGTGTGTGTCCAAGGAACACCTATCAAAGCGACAACAGGATATGATTAACGACGAGAAGCTTACCTCAGTTGAACGAACTCCAAAGCTCGTTCCGAATCTGCTTCCAAAAAGAATTATGTTGTTGATGGACGCTTGCTTCAGCTCTATACGTCACTGGGAATGATAGTAACCAACATCCATCGGGTCCTATCGTACGAACAAAGCGCATGGCTAGGGCGTTTCATAGATCTCAATACTCAAAAACGTAAAGAATCGCAGTTCACATACCAGAAGGACCTTTACAAGTTGATGAACAACAGTGTCTTCGGAAAGACGATGGAGAACGTGAGAAAGCACTGCTTTTCAGAGCTTGTGACTTCGGGAGACCGTCTGGTGAAGATCAACAGCGAACCAAATCGGTTGAAGCAGGTGGTGATGTACGAAGAGAACCTTGTATTCGTTTCCAAGCGCAAAAGTGAGTACAATCTGAACAAACCTATCTACTGCGGGTTCGTCATCCTCGAACTTTCCAAGCTGCACATGTACCGCTTTTACTACCAGGTGCTCAAGCCGCTTTGGGGCCAGCGGCTGACACTATTAGGTACGGATACTGACAGTCTCATCATCGAGGTTCGCACCAAAGATATCTATGCTGATTTATGCTCAATCAAGCATGAGCTGGATGTTAGCGACTACCCAGAGACACATCGATTCTTCGATGGCATGACAGCCGATGAGGTTCGAGCTCTACGATCGATGGGGAAAACTCCGGGATTATTCAAGGATGAGCTCCATGGTCTGCAAATGACAGAGTGGATCGCTAACCGGCCGAAATCTTACTATTATTCGCGTGAAGATTGCACGGACAAGCAGGTATGCAAGGGTATTCAAAAGACGTACTACAACAGACTCACAAGGGATGTATTCCTCCGGTGCGTCTGTCCTAAAGAGGGAGAAAAGCAATCGTATGACATCAAAGGAATTCTCGGTTTCCGCTCGAAACAACATGAGATTTATTTACAACGAACCTCGCGCCAGGCTCTCCATCCCCTTGATACCAAACGCTTCCTCGAGACTGACGGGATCAACACCCGAGCGATTGGCCATTATAAAAATCGCGCCTGATTTACAACGATGTACCAGATTACTGCGCCACCGGGTGCGTGGCAAATTGACGTGCTGTTCATTGGGAGATTTCGCCTGTTCGCAGCGGTCGAGATTGCAACCCGTTTCGCTGTGGTACGTAAGCTCGAGACTTTTAAGCAGCTTCCAAAAATGATCGAGCAGCTACCTGGAATATGGGGCTTTTCAGGAGACAACGGCTTCAACACAGCGGCAATTCGGGAAATGGCTGAAGAGAACTCGTTGAAAATGCATACTGATGTGGCTAAGGATGATCACATTTCAAAAGGCTCCAAGCTGGGAATTATCGACAGGTTCGCGAGGACATTGCGAGCACTGATTCAGACTGATACAGAAGCTCGTGGCTCCCCGCATTTCCTCTCACGTTTGCCGGCAATTGTCAAGGCGTACAATGAAACAGCCCACAGCTCTTTCGGCGGGGAGCACTCACCGAAGTGGATGCGGGAAAATACACAGGTAGCCGAGCAGCTGCATCAAGTTAGACAGCGACAGAACGATATTGAACGAGACAATTCGAACATACCGCGCACAGGGACCGAAGTGCAAGTTCTCGAGCCGAAGCCAAGCGTTTTTGCGAAGGGAACCACAAAGCCAAGCAAGGAGACGTACATAGTTGCTGGCGCTGATAAGAACCGTGTTCGACTCGTTACGAAACAGGGTGTGGAAATTTCTAGACGTGTTAAACCATCGGAAATACGTCAACCGCGTGAGCTTGCACCTCAAACACGAATCGAAAAAGAAGAAGTGCAAATGCGACAGCAGAGACGATTGAGACGTGAGGGTTTGATCGAAACGAAAAAATACAGCGGCCAAAGCCGGCAGTATCGAGAGCTCAAGAAGCTTGAGATTGCAGGGGAGCCAAAGCTACGAGCAGGTGCTAAAGCTGCATCACCTCGAGCTCTACAGAAGCTCCGCTCTTCGCGAGGCATCTACGCGCAATAGCATTCCTGTGGTACTCCCGGATCCGATCAGGATTCTCAGCTCGATACTTCGCTGTGATGGCAAGCTGTTTCAAACGGTATGTTTCGTTCGTGTGGCGCAGTTTGCGATTGCGTTCAGCATTCTTTCTGCGTCGCTCTGCTAAAATCTCCGGGGTGACCTCGATCGGTTTAGGACCCTTCTTCTTCGGCTGATAAGGCTCCATTGTTAAAAGACGAACCTTAGGAGGTCGCCCACGGCCACGTTTAACCGCAGCGCAATCCGCAGTAATTGCAGAAGTCATTGTTCGGCTTGTCTCTCAATAATAAGAGACATAAATCCTTTTAAGACAAATTAGCGCGACTTTTGAGGCTTAAAGATAATGCAATCTGTAGATGTAACAAAAAAGTCGCAGACAAGCAGCTCGCTGCGCAGATGGAGGTTATCGTTCCTGATGTACCAGAGGGCACTGCTTTGATCCCGCTGATAGGAATTCGCAATCGACGCAAAGTCATCGTCGCCTACGCTCTCGTGTCACACGATGATGCTGAGCGTGTGCTGGGATTTCGCTGGAGTTTGGACAATGGATATGCTCGAGCCAAAATCAACGGAAAGAGCGTGTACTTGCATACATTCATCAGTGGCAATCTTGAGAATGGGTTGACGTTAGATCATATCAACAACGATCCAAAAGACAATCGTCGCGACAACCTCCGTTTAGCAACAGCTCGTCAACAGAATTTGAATCGTGGACAGCGGCGAGATAACACTTCAGGATACATTGGCGTCAGCTTCCATCAGCAACATGGTAAATGGAAAGCATACTATAAGATAAATGACCGCCAAAAGCACATCGGTCTGTTTCAAACAGCAGAGGCTGCAGCTCGTGCTCGCGATGCATATGCATTGGAACATACCAGCGAAGAGGACAAACCATTCTTGCGGTTGAACTTCCCACAGGTTTGAATGAAGGGAATAACACCCCTTGGGCGCAGCCGAGGCAGCTTGTCTGCCGATTATTTTTTTAATGGAACTCGAATTCGAAACGGTAGAGGAAGAGTTTAATCTCGAAGACTGCTGGCCTGGAAGAACTCACGAATCGCCTGATCATCTGATTTCGTTCGGCATTTACAAGGGCACATCGTTCCTGTGGATTGCCTCAGCGAAACCGGAATATACTAGCTGGTTGTTGCGACAGCCTTGGCTACCGACTTTTGATCGCGCTGCTTTTTTACGCGCACAAAGCGCAATAGAGCCGAAGTCGTTCCAGACGATTTGTCAACAGAATAAACGCGGTCCGCGGTCGCAGCTTCATATATCAAAACCTGATACGAATGATTCAATTCAACGAAAAGACGCATTAGATTTGCTCGAGTCGCTCCGGCGTTGTATTCGTCGAAAACGCAGTTGAACTCTTTAACGTTTGAGAGAATTGATGAGAAACAGACGTACTCGCAATTCCTTCGAACTGTAGGGCTGATTCCACAAAGACGTTGAGTGGTTACAAAAAGGCTCATGTTATAATGACGCCCACTAGTAAAAAGCTTTTGCATTAATCGGTCGCTGTGGACGTTCACAAGGTCATTATCGAGCAAATCATCTAGAACGATTGCAATCTTGCGCTCATCTTTCTTGCGTCGCCTTTCTTTTGTTGCTCTAGAAGACTCTCAACCAAAACTGGATCCCATTCTTCGTGAATATTGTTTGAGCGAGTCGTGTCGTCCCACTGTTCTGTAAATGCTGTGGTACTAAATACGAAGATATCGTCTAGCTGCGGAGCTACTGCATTTAATACGTGTTTAACGTAGGTGCTTTTTCCCGAGTTGGTGGGGCCGACAAACAAGAACCGTTTAGGCAGTTTTATTTCTGTAGGATCAAACAGTTTGATATCCATCTAGAAGTTACTTACCTTTAGAGTTGACATTTGATACGAGTTAATTACGAGAACATTGTGGCGCAGGACGTGGAAGTCAACAACTGCTGGCGCTGCGTTTGTGCAGCCGGTCACAGTTAGCGAGCAGTAGCTGCTGCTGGAATTAAAGAAGTCTGTGTAGCCGAGGACAGCGTTATGCAGTGAGTCTTTGCCAGATTTCGAAAGCACAATCCCATAGACATTTCCGTCCTCGAAGCCAAGGGCTGAATTGCCAGTGGTTGCACCGCGGTATTGAGTTGGAATGTGATAGCACGATGATACAAACCCAGAGATTGGCTTATTGCTGATGTCGAGAGTTCGGTTGTTGTGCATGATCTCAAACGAATCGATTTTCAGCGCATTTCCGTTGCCAGCAAATGAATTGTGATTGCGAGTGCCCAGGTGATTCGCATTACGCACTGTCATCAGGATCGCGTGCACAAGGCCGCTGACGTTGGCAAGGGAGATTTCGACTGCATTCCCCGCGTCGTCAGTCTTTAACTGCCTCGAGCGCTTTGAAATAATCTCGGTGAAAGGAATTCGAATACCACCGCTCTCGTTTGCAGATTTAAGCATAGACTCAGCCTCTTCGCTAGGGATATTCACGAACTGGCAAACCAGGGCACAATCCGTTAGAGTTGCAACAGCACTAGCGACAGTTCCAACCACGCCAGCCGAACGGAAGTCAATTTCGACGGTTGGCATGTCAGCCAGTGCGAGCAGCGGGAAGTACGAATTGTCCCAGAGCTGGGAGGGGATCTTTAGTACGTACTCGCGACTCGCATCGAGAATCTCAAGAGCCGCGTCCTTTCCAAAGCCGTAGCTGCTAGCAAAAGCCTGGGCGGACGCAACGCTATTATCAATGAGCGCGTTCACAGTGAGCCAGTCTCCAGGGATCACCATCTTGAAGGATCCATGAACAAAGCGCACGTTTTCAATAAATGCACCAGCGCCATTAGGCAGCACCGAGGCGGCAGCTCCGCCAGCGACGCTGACCTTAAAGTATAGCGAGACACCGTTTAGAAGCTGCTTGCGCGGAAGGTCGAAAGCGGCAGTCTGCGCGAAGCCGTACGAGTTGCCTCGCGGACGGATCGTTTCAAGGAAAGGCTTGAACTTGGGGCTGACACCGACAGTGAGACCTGGGGATAAATAAAGTTCGCTTGAACCTTTGGTAGTGAGGAGCTCCTTTAGAGTTGTTCCTGCTTGCGCCATTTGCTATTATAGACCAGAAAATTTTCATGCATATTGTTGTAAAGATGAAGCTCCGCGTAAATGTCGATTCTAGGGACCGGTTCGAAGGCACGTCCTCGAATTTCAAGATCAATCTCCCAAGGCCCCTCGTTAATGTAAAGTCGGTGCGAGTTGATTCGCTAGAACTGTTTCATAACATGTTCAACCTGTCCACACAAGCCGCAATTATCACCGGCACCCTTGATCCCTCTGGCGTTGAGAAAACACGTGCCAACACTTTCAAGCCCGGAGTCTATACGCCAACCTCCCTTGCAAACTATCTAAGCACGCTTCTTAAAACCCAGCAGTATAGTTACGGCGGAACTACTTATCAGCGCAAGTTCGTCGTTCAGTTCGAAGAGATCTCAATGCGGCTTAGGTTCCTGTGTGAAGCGGACTTTATTTTGAGCTTCACATCGGCCGAACTATCGAACCTGCTCGGGTTTGCGAAGACTCTCAGTGACCTTTCCAGTGAGCTTGACACACCTGAGACAATCGATGGCGTACAATATTCGTACGAGCTGTTCAGCGATATGCCAGTTGATCTACTTTATCACACGTATTTGTTCCTGTACATTCAGCAGATCAAAGGCCCGATCTTGACACTTAACCCCTATACAACGGGCTCGATCGCAAAGATTCACATCGACTCAAAATTCGGGGAGCTCATCAAGTTCACATCTGAGGATCGTGTTCCCGTCACAGGCTTCGATCGAAACGCTGAGCTGTCTGAACTTGACATATCGCTGCGCTATCATAATGGAACAGACGCTGTCACAAACACAGAGTTCTCGTTCGTGCTAGAGTTCGATATCGAGGATGTCTCTTACACGTCTGCTGCTGCTAAATCCGCAATTAAGAATGCAGCCAGCGAGTACGTCCCCTTCGACAGATCGTTCGCATAAGTTTTTTCCCACTGCTTAGTTAAAAGATGCCTCCGCGAAAGAAGTCGACAGACATGCAGTCTCGGCTGCGCACTCCGCAGCTTGAAGTCGCTTCCAGCCCTACTAAGAAGAATCACATCGAGTTCTTGAGTGGTGATACTGGTGCTTACCCGCTAGTCCGTCGCGCTGGTGGCGGTGAGGGTGCATCCATCGATTACGCTCTTACCGCCGACGAGAACGCTATTCTTGATAAGATCCCGAATTCGCGGACTAAGAAGACCAAGACTAGCAAGCTAAAGGATACTGACGATGGGCCGCTGTACATCTCAGAGACGGCTAATCGTAGCAGGTATTTCATTAAAACTGTGACCGGTCTTAAGACAGTTTCAAAGAAGCGAGCTAGTGACCTTATAGCTGGCATCGCGGCTGAGACTAAGATGGAAAACAAGATTTTAAATGAACCGATCACGAAGACAAAGATCGAGAAGAAGGTTGCCCCTCCTGCAGCTGCTGTTCCTGCCAAGACGATCGTTGCGATCCCTGAGGTCGATGAGAATGCTAGCGAGCTGCCTGTAGCTAACGCATCGATCCTGCGCATCGCCTCTAGCAGTGCTGATCCTGTCGGGCCGGCGATCGAGTACAAGCCAATGCTGAGCGGCTTCACTAAGCTAGGGCTCCGGCATCGCTGGGAGTGACCGAGTGGCGCAGAGAAAGTCTTACCCGAAAAATGGTCGAATTACAGTAAGCTAGCATAAAAGTGAAGTATTAGTTTCTAAACTTCTATGCTGGCATAAAAGTGAAGTATTAGTTTCTAAACTTCTATGCTGGCATAAAAGTGAAATATTAGTTTCTAAACTTCTATGCTGGCAATGTCCAGAAGTATTAATATATATTAAGTAACTTCTGGGCAATGCCCAAAGGTAATATCTATTCTTTTAATACTTCTGGGCAATGCCCAAAGGTAATATCTATTCTTTTAATACTTCTGGGCAATGCCCATAGGTGATATCTATTCTTTTAATACTTCTGGGCAATGCCTATAGGTAATATCTATTCTTTTAATACTTCTGGGCAATGCCCATAGGTTATATCTATTTTTTAAAAAACTTCGAGGCATGTCCACAAGTACTTTGGACAAATGTTCACGTCCAGAGGTCGCTAAGCGACTTTGGACAAAAGTTCACGTCCAAGATCCTCAACCCTGCTGGCACATCCCAACGCATGTTTTGCACAATCCAACCTCTAGTATAGCCTCGTTTGCACTATTGGAGATGTCTGCACGAGTTGCTAGCTGACTTGGGTGTCGTTCTGGAGTTCGTGACTTTGGACAAAAGTTCACGTCCAAGATCCTCAACCCTGCTGGCACATCCCAACGCATGTTTTGCACGATCCGACCTCTAGTATAGCCTCGTTTGCACTATAGGAGACGCCTGCACGAATTGCTAGTTTACTTGGGTGGCGTTTTGGAGTTCGTGACTTTGGACAAAAGTTCACGTCCAAGGTCGCCTAGTGACTTTGGACAAAAGTTCACGTCCAAGATCTCCAAGCTTCTAGGCAACCTCACTCATAGGTGTCAGATCGCTGATTCACAGACCGGCGCTATCATCCACACAGTATTATTGACTAACTAGAACCTAAACTCGCATATGCAATCAGCTTCGATTATATAGTTTTATCGTCTAGCTAGAACCTGGAAACCTCTCCGCTATTTAGATAGGAAGAACACAGTATTAACGCCTAGCTGCTGATTAAGCTATCTCTGCAGACCGTCGCGTTGGGGGCCCGTCTCAAATCACTGCTATATCTTTTGCAAGATCGATTGGAGTAGACGTTAGATACTACCTAGCGGTTGCTGGATGGAAGGGGAGGTAGACCAGAGGGAGAGAAGGGCGGTAGACGTAGCGAGAGAGTGGGAAAGAATGAGGGCTGGGAAGGCGCTGGAGTGGGTGGGATGGGGTGGTTTTGGAGGGGTGAGGGTGGCAAAGAGGGCGGGCCCACCCTGATGGGGGTACTCTCATTTTTTTGCAACTGGGCTCTTCATCGACTTGAAAGGGTGTGGAGAAGCAACGGAGACGAGATAGAGCTCAAATCCGTGACTATTTATGGCGCGCGTGTCGTCGTTGCATGCATATGGACAGACGCGTACGGATGCTGATTAATATCGTGCGAACGTAACAGCACCGGTGATCGGGGGGTTGCCTCCCTCCCTCAATTTGGCACCAGGAGCACAACACTCAATCGAAATCCGCGCAAGCAGCCGCAACAAAGGCACTTTCTCTCCTGAGAGCTTCACCATCGAGTCTTCATCTTCAAGCATCACTTGGACGCTGTCAGGATTCGAGAAATCGTATACTCTCGAGCTTGCGGTTGCCGCTTCCGCCCCGAACGCCGAAGTTGTGGTTCGACTAGCACTGCTCTTCCACAGCTTTTTGAGGAACTCACGATTTTGTCTTCAGATTACAGTTACTGTTAGAGACTCGTTCTTCACCACAGCCACAAGAAAGCTCAATGTAAAGGTATCGAATATACAACCGATGATGCAGTCCGGTCACCCGTCGGGAAGTGCGCATTTAACAGAATAGATTAATACTTTATTCCTCTGATCATCATGAAATGCTCATGAGCTTACTAGCATGTTTCTGACAGGCATGGATCCGGGGAGCACATCAAGCGCTGCAACGCTTCCACTCAATGAAATGTGGAGCTGCCCCTCGACGGTTTCCGTCTCCAGCGGAGGATCGATTCAGAGTAACCCTCCAGGGATCTCGGAGTACGCTGCAAACACGAAAAGCTGCTGGCTTGTATGCGCTTCGAATGCTACCCGCCAGCGCATTTTCGTCGGCTTCAGTAGCTTCGCCACTGAGGCCGGATATGACGTCCTAACCGTATTTGATGGTGCGCGTCAAGACGTTATTATAAATCCTTTACATCTTTTGTTTCGACGGGGGCCGTGCAGGAACCACGGCCTCGGCAGCTTCGAAGTTCGGCAGCTACAGCGGAAGCTATCCGGCTCTCTCATTCCTGTCCTTCTCCAACTGTCTGCTGCTGAAATTTTCATCGGACGGTGCTAGACAATTTGCGGGTTTCGTTGGGCTCGCGGCGGCCGTTGCTCCGACTCCTGTTGGTGCGATTCAAATTCATTTATGCGCTGCAAGTATCCCTGCAAAACTGTCATTGCATCGATAATTTTTGCCCGTTCAGTGACGCCGGCCCCGATCCCATACGAAACCACTTGCGCCTTCCACAAAGAGACCAGCGGCCTGTACACGTGGAGGCCCTCAGCGGGCAGCGCTGGACTCTGCAAAGTCATATGCGGTGGAGAAGGGCAAAGCGTGCAGCTTGCGTTCCCGTATTTCAGTCTCCCGGAACCTGGTCCGGATCAGGTCAATGTGCACAACGGGGCCTTTAAGACTTCGGCGACGATGCATACTCGAGCTCTGAAGGGCACATTTAGCGAGGCAGCGCTGGATTTTGCTGCGGGTCGCTGCGCTCTTGTCGATTTCTCTACGATTCGAACCACAGCCCTCCCTTCCAGCTCTTGGGTAACTCTACGCTGGTTAATCACAGGTATACGCACTTTCGCCCCTGAGATAGCCACCTGGACACATCTAGATAAGCCTGTCTTTAATTTCGAATCTCTAGGTCAGAGCAAGTGCACAGGCCTTACAAGCTCGACGCCGACTTGTCCTCCGGGTCTGGCGGGCGACGAAATTGGCACTGTTCCCCCAACCTACGCGTCGACAGGCTTCCAGGGAACAGATTACCTGCCGACCCTCACAGTACCCCCTGGTAATGATACTTATATATATATATATATATATATATATATATATCTGCAATGGTAATGAACCTGCGATGGTTTTTAACAAATCAAATACAGGTTGTTCTGCCACGTACTCCATGCAGTGTACGAGCGAGAACTCGCCGTACCATGAATCCATCAGGCTTTACACGAGGTTTGCACCTTGTGCTTATAAGACTATTTCGAGCTGTTTTATTGCGCATGCTTCGATCTTGCGATTTTTCGAAGTCCCTTTTTCCTTGCAGGTCCAATAAAATTGCAATGGCGGCAATGTCTTCCTCGCTCTCTGGGCAAAGTACCACGACCGTATCGTGCCCGAATGGGGAATCCAGCTTGACCGCGTATGCATGCACAGACTGCTTTCCAGCGCGAGTCACCGCGGCGGTAGGCAATCCAGCCGCTACAAACACGGGATATCATTATGACTGGAGGGTCACATCGGCGATGAGTTCTTGTAGCGGCCTAACCCCAAAATGCTGTGCGCACGACCTGCGCCGGTTCGAATTCGAGCTCGCCTTTTCGTCACTTTAATATTGATGCAGCCTGGTATCCGAGAATAACGGCAGCCGTTCCCACGAGATGTTTCACAGGCTGGTCGTGCATTATTTCATACACTTGGCAGGGCACAATTCCTACGTTGACCATTGTCCTGAAGTCCACTTCGCTCTCTGATGTTCTTACGATCGCCACCGACGCGCCCTCCGGAAGCAATTTTGCTGGAAGCTACAACTGGACGGTGCAATCCTACCCCACATATAAAGTTTTAGTGTGTATACAACCACAACCTCTTTTGCAGCCACCAGAGTCCCTGCAATCTGGGAGCTATGTTTTTGCGCTGACAAGTTCTGGATGCCCCGAAACTCTGGCAATATCTACACCGATACTCATTCGTCCCGGTTTGTGACATAAACGATAAAGAAACGAATAAGTTGCACTAATATTCGCGAATCGCATTGAATTCGAACGCGAAACAGTCGTCCATGTTCACTGATCACGCAAGCAGTGCCGCGGATTTCGATTACGAGTCCGGTCAACGGGAGCTTGACCTATTGGAAGTACGGGAAGACGCACGAGATAGCCTGGCATGTCGATCCCTCGTTTCGTGTATTCTCCGTCAGCATCGGGCGCAAATCGGGAACCAGCGGCATCTGGATACCGCTTCTTAATATCTCCGACTCTCTCCAGCAGACGACTGCATTCGTGGTGCTGAACGATACATTTCCTTCCGGCGTCTACTCTATTCGTGTTTCCAGCGTGGATGATGATCGCATCGCCTTCATTGCAGACAACATCGTCAACATCACAGACCGTGCACAAGCTTCGCGTTCTATTCGAGGTCTTAGAAGCTCTTCATTGTTTTTCACGCAGATGTACCCCGCGGGCCGTGCATCCCCCTTCTTGCCTCCGAGCCCAAAGAGCTCCGCCTTGGATCCAACGTGCTTGGCTCTCTTTGCGCTCGTCCGCTTCAAGCACAGGAGGACGGCAACTTCGTCGCGTCTGTCGCAACGTCTTACGGTGGGCGATGGGCGTTCACAGCGAGCGTTTCGGGGAACTACAGCTTCGACATGTTCGCCACCCCAGCAATTCTCGACAATGTCAACTCTGCCGTGTGGCCAGTCATCGAAATTCGCGACACAGCATGCACCGCGCTGCAGACGATAGCCTCATCCCCAACAGCCCAGGAGGACGTCGACAGTCTTTCCTCCCGAGGATTGGCTCTTCTCTCCGGCCAGCTCGTGCACGTCGTCGTCGGTTCGCGAGGTTCGCTGTGCAGCCAGAGCACGACCCTTTCTATTCGCCTTCAAGGTAATTATAACGTCTGAATCTCATGAACTTTGTATATACAGAAATGTAAATTTACCTTTACAGGCTCTGTGTCGGCCATACAGCCAAAGAACTGGCGTGCTTCGGGGCTGCAAACCATAACCATCAGCGGGAGTAGCATGTTCGAAGCCACGGCAGGGCTGCCAGTCGTGCGACTGCGCTCAAGCTCCTTGGTTGCCGACCACGGAATTCTGGCAACTCTTGTAGCACTCGCAGGCTCTTCGACTAGCAAGATCATGTTCTCCACGCCGCAGCTTTCACATTTCGCGGGGCCAATTGAGGTGGACATTTTTAGCAACGAAGCCAATGTGCATGCTTTCTCGCCTCCTTCCGCGACGTCGTCGACTTCGAATTCGCTTTCCGCGGTCGGCGCCGCAATTCTTGGAGGTAACTCATGTTCAGGATTACAAGATTCTAGATTTAATTTGGTTTATCGATTTCTTTGCGAACGCGCAGCCCCACGTATTTATCGCGTCTACTATAATGGCTCTGAAAGTATCGAGCCACTTCCGATCGTCCACGGCAGCCTGAAAAGTGCAGGGATCGAACTCTCGATTTCGGGGGCATTTCTTGTCGCGGACCGTGAGCCTCTCGCTGCGCGTGTGTGCGGCGAGCTCGCCACAGTGCTTCGTGGCGGCTCGACGGAAGCCACCATCGTTGCGACGGGACCCAATGCGACTTGCGCTGCGAACGACGGCCAGTTGCGAGAATACTGCTGCAGCGTTGAAACCGACTCTGAAGGGAACGGACAAGCCTTTTTCGAGAGTGCATATTGCTGCGTCTTCGAAAACTCGACGTTCGTGCGCTCTCGCCCTACGCCCAGCCCAACGCGCAGCCAGACTCCAAGCCCGTCCCCGACGCCTTCTCGGCGCCCTTCTCCCACTCCGACCCCGAGCCCAACTCCCGGCCCATCCCCGACTCCAACCCCATCCCCCAGTCCGTCTCCCCGTCCAAGTATACGTTGCGAAACCGGAACGTTTGTGCGCACACTTTTGGTTTTTTGCACATGTACAAGTGGAGCGGCGACTGACGATGTCTCCTGATGTGGCGTTCAGATCGATCTTGCAGGCGATGGCTGCGTTGAATCGTGCGGTTGGAATGAATATGTGCATTACGGTTGTCTTACGTTAAATGCCGGGGAGCTTGAAATCAAATAAATTGACCATCCAGAACAGATTGACAGCTCGATGACTCGCTGCATATCAATGTGTCCCGATGACGAAGTGGTGCGCAGAAGCTGTAGTCACACAAACGTTGCTTCCGCCGCTTGATTAAATATATACCTGGCTTATTTATCGCGCAGACTTTTTACTCATTCGATACATTTGCGAGAGGTTGCAAACAATGCGAACAAACCGAATACGTGAGTGCTGCAGCGGCGAATAAAACATTTTTTACATTGTATAAGCATGTTGCTACCAGGTCAATTCAGAGACTTTGACCTGTGTATCTACATGCCCACAAGGCACATTCGTGCGTCAACGTTCGAGCTGTCGCCGGAGGATCAAGACAAATCAATCATAATTACTGCACGCACGCGCAGATCGCGTCAGCGAGTCGCAGATGTGTTTCGGTGTGCGGAGCAGGAGAATATGTGCGTTATTTGACTTCTTGTGCGGGTTTAAATTTCCTGCAGAGGATACTCGATCGGTTGCTTAATCGAGGGGGGCAATTCATGTACAGGTCGATTTGGCGGGTACTCGCTGCGTTTCTGCGTGCGGAGAAGGCGAATTTGTGCGCCCTGTCCGGTCATGCCACATTATTGAAGACTTACTGAAGAAATAAAAATTGTGTCGCGGACATACGCAGATCAGAGAATCGACTTCTCCGTCGACAAGCAGCAGCTGCGTTGCCGAGTGTGCGGTGGGCGAATACGTGCGTTCAACGCTAGCCCCGAGTCCGGAGGGAGTGCATGCATATCAATATTATAATTAACGGAACCAGTCATGATAACTAGCCAAAAATTTCAAAGGGATCGCTAGCGCTCGCGCGGGCATGTTTTAATACGAAAATGCAGATCGACTCAACGGGCCGCGTTTGCGTTGGGTGGTGCGGGAATGGCGAATACGTGCGTTTTGGGGGTCCTGAAGCACTGTCTGTACCCCCTCTAGATCTGATCATAATTGCGTCCACAATCAGCGCGACTCAACTGGCACTCGCTGTGTTACGGAGTGCAAGCAAGACGAATATGTGCGCTGAACTTCATTGTATGATCGCGATCGCGGTCGCTCACGCAGATGTGGACAGATTCATTGGGAAGGCCAGCGGTGTGTTACAGCATGCGGGGATGAAGAATACGTGCGCCCGGATGGCCGGCACACTCGCAATCGATTGCGACAATGCGGTTAACCGCGGTTGCAGATAAACCCGGTGGACCGTCAGTGTGTTCAATCGTGTACATGTCCTACATGTGGAGTTAACAAATACGTGCGCGCGCTGAGACTGAAATGGAACGGGGGCTTTTCGACGACTTAGAGCTGCTGCGCAGGTTGACAAGACGCGCCGCCACTGCGTCGCGGCGTGCGGAGAAAACGAATACGTGTGCACAACTGTGATTTGCAGGAGGCCTTAAGAGTCGCTGACGGGGCCACTGCACTCACAGATCGATTATTGGGGTGTAGAGAGTTGCGTTTCAGTATGCGGAGAACATGGAAGCAATAACCTATTCGTACGCTCTTGCAGTATTGGGGGCAGCATGGGGAGTGGGGGGTGAGGAGTTAAAGGGAGCGATAACTATGACAAATTTTAAACCGACACTCAAGCATTACACGCGCAGATCAACTCCATCGGCACTCACTGTGCCTGGGCTTGCGGGGAAAGCGAATACGTGCGCACTATCTCAATTATAACCTACTCAGCTTTTGCGCATGCGCACATCTGACAACCATGCCTTGCGCAGATCGACTTTACGGGAACTCGCTGCATCGCGAATTGTGGGGAAGGAGAATACGTACGTGCTATCTATAGCAAGTTATTGGGTAACTCTCGATGAACAATCGTGCATTGTGCAGGTTGGTAATGCAGGAACACGATGTGTCGCAAATTGCGGGGAAGGAGAATATGTGCGCGCGAGAATTCGTATGTCATATACAATATTGCAATCGTGAACATGACATACCATGCCACGGCTTTTCCGCGCACATTTGCAGATTTCTTCGGACGGTAGCTCTTGCGTTGCAACATGCCAGGCAGGAGAAAACGTGCGAGAACGCAAACAGTTCCGGATGCCATGCATATCCCTGCCAGCTTAAGGGCGCAGAAGACAAAAACTTCGTTAAACAGACTTCGCTGGAAATATTTATAGATGCATGTACATGCAGGCCTTGCTAACCTTTCGAATCTGCAGGTCGATAGCTCCGGCATTCGCTGCCAGATTGAATTCGAATCAGAACACCCAAGCCCGAGCCCGCAACCGATTGCAACGGCGAGCCCTTCGCCCACTGCGAGCCCGCCGGCGACTGCGAGTCCGTCGGCGACTGCCAGCCCGTCGCCGAGCGCGAGCCCGTCGCCCACCGCGAGCCCGTCGCCGACTGCGAGCCCGTCGGCAACTGCCAGCCCGTCGCCGAGCGCGAGCCCGTCGCCCAGCGCGAGCCCGTCGCCAACTGCGAGCCCGTCGCCCACCGCGAGACCGTCGCCCACCGCAAGCCCTTCGGCGACTGCAGCTGCCAGCCCGTCGCCGAGCGCGAGCCCGTCGCCTACCGCGAGCCCGTCGCCCACTGCGAGCCCGTCACCAACTGCAAGCCCGTCGACGACTGCCAGCCCGTCGCCGAGCGCGAGCCCGTCGCCTACCGCGAGCCCGTCGCCCACTGCAAGCCCATCGCCAACTGCAAGCCCGCCCCCCACCGCGAGACCGTCGGCAACTGCGCATGCGAGCCCGTCGCCCACCGTGAGCCCGTCGCCCACTGCGAGCCCGTCGGCGACTGCGAGCCCGTCGCCCACCGCGAGCCCGTCGCCCACCGCAAGCCCGTCGGCAACTGCCAGCCCGTCGCCGAGCGCGAGCCCGTCGCCTACCGCGAGCCCGTCGCCGACTGCGAGCCCGTCGCCCACCGCGAGCCCGTCGCCCACCGCAAGCCCGTCGGCGACTGCGAGCCCGTCGCCCACCGCGAGCCCGTCGCCCACCGCAAGCCCGTCGGCAACTGCCAGCCCGTCGCCGAGCGCGAGCCCGTCGCCCACCGCGAGCCCATCGGCAACTGCGAGCCCGTCGCCCACAGCGAGCCCGTCGCCCACTGCGAGCCCGTCGGCGACTGCCAGCCCGTCGCCCACTGCGAGCCCGTCGCCGACTGCGAGCCCGTCGCCCACTGCGAGCCCGTCGCCCACCGCGAGCCCGTCGCCCACCGCAAGCCCGTCGGCGACTGCGAGCCCGTCGCCCACCGCGAGCCCGTCGCCCACCGCAAGCCCGTCGGCAACTGCCAGCCCGTCGCCGAGCACGAGCCCGTCGCCTACCGCGAGCCCGTCGCCCACTGCGAGCCCGTCACCAACTGCAAGCACGTCGGCGACTGCCAGCCCGTCGCAGAGCGCGAGCCCGTCGCCTACCGCGAGCCCGTCGCCCACTGCGAGCCCGTCGCCAACTGCAAGCCCGTCCCCCACCGCTAACCCGTCGGCAACTGCGCATGCGAGCCCGTCACCCACCGCGAGCCCGTCGACAACTGCGAGCCCGTCGCCCGCTACGAGCCCGTCGCCCACTGCAAGCCCGTCACCCACCACGAGCCCGTCGGCAACTGCCAACCCGTCGCCAAGCGCGAGCCCGTCGCCCACTGCGAGCCCGTCGCCGACTGCGAGCCCGTCGCCCACTGCGAGCCCGTCGCCCACCTCGAGCCCGTCGCTGAGCGCAAGCCCGTCGCACACTGCAAGCCCGTCGCCAACCGCGAGCCCGTCGCCGAGCGCGAGCCCGTCTCCCACCGCCAGCCCATCGGCAACTGCGAGCCCATCGCCCACTGCGAGCCCATCGGCGACGGCCAGCCCGTCGCCGAGCGCGAGCCCGTCGCTCACCGCGAGCCCGTCGCCCACCGCGAGCCCGTCGCCCACCGCAAGCCCGTCGGCAACTGCCAGCCCGTCGCCGAGCGCGAGCCCGTCGCCTACCGCGAGCCCGTCGCCCACTGCGAGCCCGTCACCAACTGCAAGCCCGTCGGCGACTGCCAGCCCGTCGCAGAGCGCGAGCCCGTCGCCCACCGCGAGCTCGAGCCCGTCGCCCGCTACGAGCCCGTCGCCCACTGCAAGCCCGTCGCCCACCACGAGCTTGTCGGCAACTGCCAACCCGTCGCCGAGCGCGAGCCCGTCGCCCACTGCGAGCCCGTCGCCGACTGCGAGCCCGTCGCCCACCGCGAGCCCGTCGCTGAGCGCAAGCCCGCCGCACACTGCAAGCCCGTCGCCCACCGCGAGCCCGTCGCCGAGCGCGAGCCCGTCTCCCACCGCCAGCCCATCGGCAACTGCGAGCCCGTCGCCCACTGCGAGCCCGTCGGCGACGGCCAGCCCGTCGCCGAGCGCGAGCCCGTCGCCCACCGCGAGCCCGTCGCCCACCGCGAGCCCGTCGCCCACCGCAAGCCCGTCGGCGACTGCCAGCCCGTCGCCGAGCACGAGCCCGTCGCCCACCGCAAGCCAATCAGCAACTGCGAGCCCGTCGCCCACCGCGAGCCCGTCGCCCTCCGCAAGCCCGTCGGCGACTGCCAGTCCGTCGCCGAGCGCGAGCCCGTCGCCTACCGCGAGCCCGTCGCCCACTGCGAGCCCGTCGCCCACCGCGAGCCCGTCGCTGAGCGCGAGCTCGTCGCCCACTGCAAGCCTGTCGCCCACCATGGCCACGAGCCCGTCGCCCACTGCAAGCCCGTCGCCCACCGCGAGCCCGTCGCTGAGCGCGAGCTCGTCGCCCACTGCAAGCCCGTCGCCCACTGCGAGCCTGACGCCCACTGCGAGCCCGTCGCCCACTGCGAGCCCGTCACCAACTGAAAGCCCATCGGCGACTGCCAGCCCGTCGCCGATCGCGAGCGCGAGCCCTTCGCCTACCGCGAGCCCGTCGCCCACTGCGAGCCCGTCGCCAACTGCAAGCCCGTCGCCCACCGCGAGCCCGTCGCTGAGCGCGAGCTCGTCGCCCACTGCGAGCCCGTCGCCCACCGTGAGCCCGTCGCCCACTGCAAGCCCGTCGCCCACCGCGAGCCCGTCGCCCACCGCGAGCCCGTCGCCCACTGCAAGCCCGTCGCCCACCACGAGCCCGTCGCCCACTGCGAGCCCGTCGCCCACTGCGAGCCTGACGCCCACTGCGAGCCCGTCGCCCACTGCGAGCCCGTCGCTGAGCGTGAGCCCGTCGCCTACCGCGAGCCCGTCGCCCACCACGAGCCCGTCGCCGAGCACGAGCCCGTCGGCGATTGCGAGCCCATCACCCACCGCGAGCCCGTCAGCTACTGCGAGCCCGTCGCCCACCACGAGCCCGTCGCTCACTGCAAGCCCGTCGCCCACCACGAGCCCGAAGCCAAGCACGAGCCCGTCGGTGATTGCGAGCCCATCACCCACCGCGAGCCCGTCAGCTACTGCGAGCCCATCGCCGAGCACGAGCACGTCGCCAACCGCGAGCCCGTCACCTACTGTGAGCCCATCGCCCACCGCGAGCCCATCGCCCATCGCGAGCCCGTCGCCGACTGCGAGCCCGTCGCCCACCGCACTGGTTATTCAGGACAGTACCCCTTCACCAAGCTTAAGCCCAGGACTGTCACAGATCCCTTCGCCGACTGTCATCCCGACGCCGATAATGAATCCATTAGGGCTAGGATCTAGCGCCGGTAAGTGCCGATCGCGATAGCATACGTTTCAAGTAGCCGTACGTCTGATCCATCTATAGATTGCACGGTAGGGAAGCTGGAGGCCCGTTTAATGGGCATTGACGTCGTTGGTGTAACGTGGCACACCGCCGGACCTGTGGACGGCTGTTCTGCATTTGCTATAGGTGCATTCGAGTACCATAATTATAATAATGCAGCTGCCGCGAAGTCGACGTTGGCACAACTTCCGGCGGAAGCCGCCAAGTGGCTGTCAGGGAGCCTAGGCCTCTCGGCAGCCACGGGCGCTTTCATTATGCGAGCACAAGATCAGCAACTGCAGGCAGGGCAACTTTACCTTCTTCGCGTCGTTCTTCACGAAGGCTCGAACTCAGTGCAAAATCGAAAATCCCTGCCCTCCGTTTCTACAACATGCCAATTTCCTCGTGCGCATGCCTGCAGTGCTACGTGCATATAATTATAATTATATAATTAAGCCCGCATGCACGCATTTATTAATTCTGTCAGCATGTTTCGTGCGCGCAGGCACATCGTATGATCAGAAGTATGGCGTGCGTATAGTTTCGAAAGGTCCTTCATGGGTTCTTCTCTCCTGGGGTTCGCTTGCCTTTCATTTACTTGATTATATTTATGTATGAAGTTTGCTCGAGTTCGCTTCGAAATTCACACTTGCGCAGTGTCGTTTGAGTTCGCTCGGGAAGCATTCGAAGCTCAGTCGGGATCACCCGAGCAGGCACTTGTCTTTCAGTCGGGCTGGGCAGCCCCCAACTTCACAGTCGTGCTCATAGGCAGGGACGGGCTGCGCTTTTCATGGCAAGATATAACATCCAATTCCTGGAACGCAACGGGCCTCTCCCCTGCAATGGAGTTCGGCGTGAGCGTGCAGCAGAGCTGGCGCGGTATTCCCGAGTCTTTTCCGTTGGATCGCGCGTTCGTGCGGACGCTAATTGCCATTGGTGCGCCATGACTTCGGCCCGGCCCGCGTCTGATAAATCAGTCCTGCCAATTAAATGCAAATTACAATTGCAATATCAATTGCTCACACAAACGTTGATCCTGCATCAGACATATCTGCAGGCGCGAACGATACATCTGCAGGCACGTCCGAAATTCCGCTGGCGTATTTACTCTCAGACGAGGAATTGGCGGAGATAGCGACCTCGAGCTCTTCGACATCCAAGGGGGCTGCTGGAGCAGATCAGTCTGCGGATGCGGTGCTGTTTACGGTGGCGTTCGACTTTCCCTGCGACGACCTTACGGGCAATGTAGCTATCTGGTCGGTTCCGTCTGGTTAAATCTGGAAGAGCGATTGGCGAGAAACTGAACGCCTCGTTGCAATGCTGGAAGCAGCAGCTACACGCGCAGTGCTCCAGTTTCTCGCGGACCGAGTATCCCCTATCCCGGCCCCCGGTCCGGATCCGTACCTGGAGAGGGGGCCGCGGCTCGGAGCGCGCCCTGGAGCCTGGCACGCATCCCGCGGGGAGCTGGCACAGAGGCGAGGTAATGGGCTAGCTCGGCGCGAGCGAAGTCACCCTCGGAGGCCCTGGCGCCGGCGGGCTAGGGTGGTCGGGGGGATTGGTCTGGCGAGCCGCCCTTGCTGCAGAAGCAAGCGGTTGCCGTTGGATAAGCATTAATTCGATTGCACAACGTAATGGAGTCCACCGGCGGCTGCGCCCGGCGGCTTCTCAAAACGGGCCCGCCTGACCCCGGCCCGCTGTGATGAAGTTTTGCAGTGTCGCTCGCGCTTAGCTTGCGTTCGCAACGACACGTACACCGCAGTACCTGCATATAGAACCTCTCGAATCGTTATTAAAATATAGTTTTCGAATTCATCTTTCATTCTAGATCTCGGATTAGCAAAAATCTTTGAGCTTTTTACATGCTGCTTGTCAGCGTCGACGGCGAAGTCTTTGATTGCGATCCCGCTCTCCTCGCCGACAGCAGCGTCCTGCAGGATGCGCAAGCTTGCAGTGACGCCGACACTTCTCCCGTGCCGCTTCCATTTACTTCGGAGACGCTACGGAGTGCCTTCTTCGCCCTTCGAGCCCCTCCCACAGCGTCATTATTCGAGCCTTCAGATACAGCAGACGACTCTCTAGCAAAGCTCGTGGCGCTGGCCAAGGTTGCCGTATTCGCCGATTATCTCGGGGCCCCGAACCTTCTCGCGTGCAGCGGTCGCCTTGCAGCAAGGGCCCCCGTATCCGCTATCGTCGGCGCATGGGATCTGGCAAGCGCAGAGTCCTCGGCGTCGGGAACTTCGAAAGTAAGAAAGTCGACTCTACCGAAAAGCTACAGTCCGGGTAAGCGTAAGAGGCCGCTGACTCAGTGATTATGATCATGGCATGACCTCTCAACCCTTTTTCACGTTCATGATCATAAACAATTATGTAATTGATCATGAACCGGAACATGTACGCACTGCGGCATGCGCATGTACGTATATATACGTATACAGGTCTAGATTTAGATATTTAATCGCTTCTATGTATGATATCGCGATCTTATAATCTTATATATAACAAGCCAAATTAAAACCTTGATCGTGACGCTTGAAAAAAAGAGAATTCGAAGCTTTCGTGTCATGTATTCTCGAAGCTAAGATGTCAGTGATCATGATCATGATCATGAGTATCATAGTATATATAATCATAAAGTATATATAAGTTAGGTGGCACGTATACTCGTACATATCGATCGCAAGTACTAATTAGATATAGCTCAACTCTTGTAGCTGAAGTCAGTCCAATATCGATCTTCTTGATCATGGTGGCGGGCTAAGATTCATCACTGAGCTCGAGTCAGCTTCTGGGCCTGTACCCCCCGTGTTGAGGTGGGCGCCGGGTTGTGAGCGCTGTACCCCCTGCCGCGTTCCACATTCCGGCGTTCCAGACCTACCTCCCGCCCCGGCCCTGCGTCGCCGCACACAAAAATCGACGCCGCCGGCGCCTGTGAGTGCACTTGCGGGGCCGCCGGGAGGCAAGGGGGGCGGAACGCTGGAATGCACGGAACGCTCCATACTTTCTAATACATTTAGAAATGGAATGAAGAGAGGAATGCAAAGGGAATGATGAGAGGCAGCTGCAGTGGCGTGGACTTCGACCGCGGGTACTGAAGCTTAATTATATAAGTGCACATTGTAAAAACGGTGAAGACGTGCTAAAATGCAACACGCTCCGCCGGCGCTTTCAGCGGTAGGCCTAGGGCTTCTCTCGCCCCGTACCCCCTGCCGCGTTCCGCGTTCCAGCGTTCCAGACCTACTTCTGGCCCCGGCCCCCGGCCCGTGCCGCAGCATTAAATCTCACACGCCGCCGGCGCCCGTGGATGCTCTTCGCTGTCCGCCGGAGGACAAGAGGGACGGAACGCCGGGAACGCACGGAATGCTCCTTACTCTCTCATACATTTAGAAATGGAATGAAGAGAGGAATGCAAGGGAATGATGGGAGGCAGAGGGGTGGGCCTACAAGGGGTGGTACAGCAAAACAAAATTCAAAATGCGACGGGACAGAAATATAGTACAAGGTGGACAGAACTACAACGAGAAGTGAAACATCTCTAAAAACTCGCCACCGACCAACTGCCAAAAACAAAAACCCCCCGAGACGCATAAATACACCACGATCACCCGCCCCCGATCTCCCGAGCGAGAACGAGACGGCCGCGCCCGGCGCGGCGGGCGACGGATGTCCCTCGCCTTTGTGCGGGACGCGTGGGAAAAGATCGTCTTCGACGCATACGGGGGGCCCGAGCGCATCCTCGTCTTCAGGACCGATGCCGGCCCCGCCGTCGCCCTGCCGCAGCTTCAGCGAATCTTCGGGAGCGGGCCCCCCGCAGAGGCCGAGGAGGCGAGGAAGCAGCTCACCGGACCGCACGGCCTCGCCTCGCGCCCGATCAGCGGCCCGCAGACGGACGCCCTGATCCTCCTGTGGGAGATGCTGCGCATCGTGCCGCGGGGGCGGCTGCACCCGACGGAGAACCCGCCGCGCGTCCTCGCCCTCGGCCAGGTCGAGGAGCTCGCATCGCTCTGCTGGGAGGGGTCGGAGAGCACCAACCTGCGGGACTGCTACAGGGACCTCACCAGCGCGATCGAGCGGCGACTGCCAGAGGACTTTGAGCGCTGCGACGTCAAGGTGCTGCACGTCGACGGCGCCCGCTTCTTCGCGTTCAAGGTCAAGCGCATCGAGGTCCCGGAGCTCTCGCCGTGGTACTGCCCGATCGCCAGCATCGCCGAGTGCATCTACGGGAACCCGAGGAACACGGTCAGCGTGCGCCAGGAGATCGGGAGGCGCCACCCGAACCTCGGCGAGGGGAGCCCGCACCGCTGGGTGGCGACGACGAAGACGCTGGGCTCCGCGCGGTTCTCCGTCCTGGCGCGCACGCTCATCACGTTCCTCGGCCTGGCCGGCGAGGCGGGGCAGGAGAACCTGGGCTCGGCCCGCAGCTGGTCCTTCCTGAGCCTCGAGGGGACGGAGCAGCTCATCGCCAAGCTCCCCGACCGCGACCCGGCCTTTGCTCTCGCGTTCAAGCGCGCCTCGCTCGCCGTCCGCGGCATGGACCCCGCGGAGATCGACCTGATGGTGCCCGAGCCTCAGCCGGCGCGGCGGCTCGCCATCTTCTCGCGGGAGGAGTGGCTCACGGCGCGCCGCCCCCACCCCCTCCCCCGCGCTCCGCGGCGCCCGCGCCCGCGCCCGTGCCCGCGCGCGCACCCGCCCGCCCCCACGCCCGCGCTCACCTCGCGCCGGGCCGGCAGGACAGCATGATGGCCAACGTGATGACCCTCCTGCTGCACCGCATGAAGCCCAACGCGCTCACAAAGGCGCTGTACCCCGCCAGCATCGACACGGTCGTCTCGCTCCTGCGGCGGTACGCGGGGATGAGCGAGGAGAAGCGGAAGCGGCGCAACCTATGGCACGCCGTCAACGGCGGCCTCCTCCTATGCTTTGTGCGCATCGGCGGGGTCCCGGGCGGCACGCTCAAGATGTGGACGACGCGCGGCCACTGGATCACCCTCGCCCTCGACGGCGAGAGCCGGTGCGCGCGGGGCCCCGCCCCCTATAGCGAACCGCCACGCCCCCCGCGCCGCCCCCCGCCGCCCGCCCCGCCGCGAACCTTTCGAGCAGGCGGTGCCGCTACTTTGACTCGCTCGGAGCGCCGCCGGACCCGCGGCTGAAGCGGGCGGCCACCAAGGCCCTCCCCACGTTCGCCTGGGTGACGGAGCTGCCCGAGCGCCTCCAGGTGGACGGGCACAGCTGCGGTCCGTCGGTCGCGCCCCGCCCCCGCGGCCCGCCGCCGCCGACCGGGGGCGCGCGCACCAGGGATCTGGGCGCTCTGGTTCGGGGAGAGCGTCGCGCTGGAGGCCGCCACGCAGTACTCCTGGCACGAGTACCTGAACGACGGCAGCATCGGCTTCCTGAAGAGCGGCGAGGCGGACAAGGGCGGGTTCGGCACGAAGAACGCACGCTTCATCGCCGAGAGGCGCGTCGATCTCGCCGGCCCACCGCCGCCCGCCGCCGCCCTGCGCCGCCCTGCGCCGCCCTGCGCCGCCCGTCGCCCCCGTGCCGACCCCCCCTCCCCTACCCCCCGATGCGCAGGCGAAAGGCGTACCGGACGCTGCTGGAGTCGGCGATCGTGGACACGAGCGACCTTCGCCTCTTCGAGATCGACGAGGACGTCGACAGCTGGGCCGTGGCGCTGCCGGCGTCGAGCCGCGCGCCGGGGGCGATCGAGGCGGCGGCCGCCGCCGCGGCCGCCTCGTCCTCCTCGTCCTCCAGCTCGGCGTCCAGCGAGAGCGAGGCCGAGGGCGACGGGGCGGGGAGCGAGGCCGCGAGCGCCGCCGGCTCCTGCGACGCCGACGGGCGCCCGCTGACGCCCATCGACCGCGCCGCCTCGCCCGCCTTTCGCGGGGTCGCCTCGCCGCCCGTGCCGGTGGCGCTGGCCGTGCAGAAGGCCGCCTCGCCCCCCGGCGCCGGCGCCGAGTCGCGGCAGCCGTACGCCCTGAGCGAGGGCGAGTTTGGCCGGGCGCTGCGGCACCAGATGGCGGCGTACCGCGAGTGGAGGCAGGCTCCGCTCAACGCCTCGCGCAAGGGCAACGCCATCGAAAACTCGAGCCTCCAGAACGACCTGGGCATCATTCAGCGGCTGCTGGGCTACGTCCGCATGCGCGAGGGGCTGGAGGGCGAGCTCACCCTCGACGTGATGGGCCGCCTCGACGCCGTGGAGATCGTCCTGCGCTTCTTCAGGTGAGGCGGGGCGGGGCGGGGCTGCGGGGCGGGGCGCGGGCGCGGCGCGGGGCACGGGGGCGCGCCCACCGCCGGCCGGGCCGCAGGTTCCTGCGGGAGGAGCGCGGGACGAAGCCGGGCACGCTCGTCAGCTATGCCTCGACCCTGATCAATCTCGCCGCCTTTGTCGCCGTGAGGGGCGGCGCCTCTGCCGGAAGCGACGGGCCCCACGGGCAGGCCCTGCGGAACCTGCGGGTGAGCCGATCCGCCCCGCCCGCTCCCGGCTCGCTGCGCCGGGTCCGACGCGCACCGCGCACCGCGCAGAACCAGCTCCTCGCCGAGTCCAAGACGGAGAAGAAGTGGCGGCAGCGGACGAACTGCGTCGAGTTCGAGCGCGTCCTCCGGGGGCGGGCCGACGCCTACGAGGCGTTCGACGCCGAGGAGAAGCCGCGGCAAAAGGCAAAGCACCTGCGGGACTGCCTTCTCCTCGGCTTCCTCTCGATCAGCCCGGCGCGGCCGGGCCTCCTCCAGCACCTGAAGATCGGCGACACCCTGCGCAAGGACAACGGTCGGTGGAACATGTCGATCCTGAGCATGCGGATCCAGGACGGGCCGAGCGAGGGGGCCCTCACCCACAAGACGGCGGTGCGCGCGAAGAGGGGGTACCCCCCGCGCCCCCCCGCGCCGGCGATGGGGCCCGCAGAAGCGGCACGGGGCCGTGGTCGTGCCGGTGGCCGAGCAGCTCCAGGTGCGCCCCGCGCCCGCCCCCGCCGCCCCCCCGCCCCGCGTCCGCAGAAAGACCTGCCGCGCGGCGCGTCAGGAACCGCTGACCGAGTACGTGGAAAACTACCGCCGGCACCTGCTCCGGGAGGGCGCCAAGGACCAGGGGTACATCTTCTTCACGTCGGCCGGCGAGCCCTTTCGCCGCGGCTCCTGGACGGCGTTTGCCAAGGAGGTGAGGCGGCGCGGGGTCGGGGGAGGGCGCGAGGCGAACCGGTGGGGGCGGCGGGGGCGCAGGCCTTTTGCCGCTGGACGGGCGTGCCGGTCCCGCCGAGGACGATGCGCGCCGTGGTGACGACCTGGGTGCGCGATCAGGCGGCCAAGGGGCGGATCGAGGGGGACGTCGCCACCAGCGTGATCGAGGGGACGGCGCGGCTCCTCCAGCACACGCCGAAGACCGCCACGATGCACTACGACTGCCACAGGACGCAGCGCGAGGTGCGCCGCCCGCGCCCCGCCCCGCCCCCGTCGCTGCGCGCTGCCGCCCCGCGCGCCTCCGACGCGCCGCCGCGCAGGCGTGCGCCGCGCTGGCGTGGCTGGAGCGCGCCGCCGCCGAGCACGAGGGACCGTCGATCCGGGCGCTGGAGGGGCCGGGGCGGGCGGCCCTGGAGGGAGCCAAGCGGGCGGAGCGCGCCGGGACCGACGATGAGGAGGAGGAGGAGGAGGAGGAGGAGGAGGGGACGGAGGACGAGAAAGGGAGCGAGTCGGGAGGCGAGGACCAGGACGCCGCGGGCGAGGCGCGCGGCGGCGCCCCTGGCGGCGGCGGCGGCGGCGGCGGGTCCGACGAAGGCGAGGACGGCGGGAGCTCGGACGAGAGCTCGGACGAGCCGAAAGAGGGCATGCGCGTCGAGCGCGAGCTGGCCCGGGCCGAGGGGCGCTGGTGCCCCGAGTGCTGCCGCATCTTCGGGACGACGAGGGGCAAGGAGCGGCACCGCTGCTCCCCGCGCAAGCCGGCGGCGCGCGGCCGGAGCGACAGGGAGGAGGTGGAGGAGGCAGAGGGCAGCGGCGGCGGCCGCCGTGCGACCCGCCCCCGGAAGGCGCTCCGCAGGGCGCTGCAGCTCACGCCGAGGGAGCCGCCGCCCGCGGCGGTGCCGGTGCCCGCGCCGGCGGCCGCTCCGGCGGCAGAGGCGGTGGAGGCGGCGGCGCCGGAGGAGGTGGCCGCCGCGCCGAAGCGGGGGCGCGGCCGGCCGCGCGGGAGTCGCTCCTCCCCGGGCGGGCGCCGCGAGGGGCGCGAGGGGGAGATGCCGCCGCCGCCGGCGCCCTGGCACATCCGCCTGATCACGCCGAGCCCGATGCCTGCGCGGACGGTCGTGGCGGCGATGGCGACGCGGCGCGGGGACCTCCTACCGTCGACGGTCTTTGCGCGGCTGACGGCGACGGTGGGCCTCGCCTCCGGGCAGCAGGAGAACCGCTTTGTCATCCTGCGGCGGTTCGGCGCGCTCTGGACGCCGTCGAACGAGGGCGGGCCGGACGACTACTCGTACCCGAGGGCGGCCGTGGAGGTGGAGTACCGCGCGACGGGCGGCGCGGTCGACGTGACGACGACGGCCGAGGAGGTCCTGCGGCGCCTCGCCGCGGCCGCCCAGGAGCCCCCGCGGGCCGAGCCGGCCCCCGGCGGGCGCGGGAGCTACACGGGGCGCCGCCGCGGCCGCCCCCGAAGAACCCCAGGCGCGGGGCGTGAGCGCCGGAGGCGGCGGAGGAGGCGGAGGAGGCGGAGGCGGCGGCGGCGGCACGGGACGCATAATACGGAGCGCCCGAGCCCCTCGTCCTCCCGACGACGCCGCCGCCCCGCCGCCCCGCCAACCATGGACGCCGACGGCCGACCCCGCGCCCCGACGCCGCGCCCCGCGTGCCGCCAGAGGTGACCGCCAAGCCGCCGCCGGGCGCGAGCCGCCCGGTACCCATCGTCCTGCCCCCGCGGGCCCCCCGCAAAGCGCGAGAGGCGCGCCGCCCCCGCCTCCCTGCCGCACACCGTCACGAGCGCGGCCCTGCCAGGCGGGTAGCGAGCGAGATGAACGAAAATACGCACCGAGCGCGCCCGCAGCACGCCGCCCGCGCCGAGCCGAGCACGCCGGGATCCTGCGTGGGGCACGGGCCCGGCGGCCGCCCCGCCGGGAGGGACCCGCGGCGCCGCGCCCGCTGCGAGGCGGGATCAGAGGGGGGGGGGAAAGCCGAGCGGGGAAGGAGGGGGTACTGCGCACGAAGAGAGGGGAGCCAGCGGGCACGCGGTACCCCTGCGCCGGCGGGGGCCCGGGCGGGTCCGCGTAAATAAGACCGCGCGGGGGCGGGGCGGGGGCAAGCGGACCTCGCGGGATCTCAAGAGGGGGGATGGGCGGGTCCGTGGAGCTCGCAGCGGAGCGGCCCCCGCCGGCGGCGCGGGGCGAAGAGACCATGGAGAAGGAGCCCCCGAGCGAGTCGATCCACGGCGATGGCACCACGGCCGCCGAGCCGGCCTCGCAGAGCGCCTCTACCGACGACGCTGCGGACGGAGCCGGTCAGCCCGGGCCGCCGGCGGCGGGCGAGGCGGCGGGCGGCGGGGGCGGGGGCGGGGGCGGCGGGGGCGGCAAGGTCAGGGCGGCGGGAGCCAAGCCCAAGGCGGACGCCGGCAGCAAGACGGCGGACGGCAAGGCCAAGCCGCTGCACCTGCGCCACCCGAAGCGCCCCGTCGTCTACCTCATCACGAACCCGGACAACGTGTGCTACGTCGGCAGCACCTCGGACATGGCCCGCCGGTGAGCGCCCCCCGCCCGAGCCGCGCGCCGAGCGCGCCGAGCGTGCCGAGCGCCGCCGCCGGCGCCCCGCGCGCCGCGCCGCGCGCGAGCCCAGCCCGCAGCCGCACGCGGGGCGCGCCCGGCGCCGCGCTGATCGCAGGCGGATCGCAGGCTGCGGGAGCACAACCGCGGGAGCAAGTTCTCGTACACGAAGAACAAGGGCCCGTGGAAGGCCTACGCCATCGCCCACGGCTTTCCCGGCATCGCCGCGTCCCGCGCCTTTGAGCGGGGCGTCAAGGACGGCGGCGGCGGGGCGAAGCGCAAGCTGGCAGTCATGCGACGGCTCGCCAGGGAGCACTCGAACGCGGGCGCACCGATTCAGGTGGACGCGGAGGAAGAGGGCGGCGGCGCAGGCCGCGCGGGCGAGGCAGACGACGCGGGCGACTCGTCCTAGCCGCCGAGCACCGGGATCGCCAGCGCACGGGCGTCTGAGGGACCGGGGCGGAGCGGACGGCGCCCATCGGCGGGTGTACCCCCCGCTTTCTCCCCCCCTTTTCCTCCCCCCCGGGAGGGGGGGTCGTTTCAGTCGTTGGCATGCCAACGACTGGATTCCCGCAACCGACGCGCGGCGACGCGCTCGCTCGGCGCGATTTGCTCTATTGTGTTTGGAAACGACTCTTGGTGCACCGAGACGTCCCCGGCACGGCCCGCCGGGAGCACGCACGCGCCGCGCGCGCGCGCGCGTCGCCGCGGCGCCGGCTGGCGCCTCGGGCCCGCGCACGGCTCGCTTTCGAGAGCTAAAAGGTGGTATAGAGGGGATTCGGCAGGAAGCGGCCGGCGAGCGGCGCCGCTGCCAGCCGCTGAGCGCAGGCGGATCGATCGCGATATCGGCGCGCGCTCTAGCCCACCGCCCCGGCCCGCCGGCGCCCGCGCTCTCAATACCAGATCTAGAGGGCACTGCAATACGCAAACTCTTGCGCAGAACGAGTCGGCGGGTCCTATCTGCAACGGGCGTTCGAGCTGTAGCTAACAGACTCCAAAAGGATCACTCGTCCGAGCCCTCCTCGCCCGCCTCCCCCTTGGGCTTGGGCTTCTCGGCCTTGATCTTGGGGCCGGCGGCCTTCTTGCCGGGGGCGGCGACGCCGCCGGCGGCCGCGCGGGGCTTGGGCGGCGCGACCTCGCGCTCGTCGCGGGCGAGTACGATGTGCGTGACGGCGACGCCACCCTCGTCCTCGACGTACGCCGTGAGCCGCGCGTAGCCCTTGCGCTCGTGCTTGCGCAGGATCGGGATGGCGTCCTCGCGCACGCAGGTCGAGGCGCGCAGCCCGTGCGGCGTCATGCTCACGTCCAGCGCGTCCCTGACCGCGTGGTACGTGTTGACGCGCACGCCCTCCCTCGCCGTCGGAAACGCAGAGGTGGGGTAGATCGCGATGTCGACGAGCTCGATCGATTCCAGGCCCATCGTGACGTCGGCCGCTCTCGATTCCGGTGCCGCTCCGCGGGGGATCCCCGCCCGTATTTATCGGGATCCGGCCCGGGGCCGGCCCGGCCCCGCCCCGGCCGCGGCCGCGGGCCGGGGCGGCGCTACGCGCCCTCCCCGTCCGAGCCGGCGCCGCCCTCGCCTCCGTCCGAGCCAGGCCCGCCGTCGCCCCGGTCGGCCGCCTCGGCCAGCAGGTCGTCCGGCAGCGTCATCCCCTCGGGCAGCTCGTCCTCCAGCCGCTGCCAGACCTCCTCCAGCCCGCGCTCGTCCGCGCGGAGCAGCAGCGGCACAAAGTTGACGAAGTCCTGCGCGTGCGCCGCGCCGGCCACGCGCGCGAGGCCGGGGAAGCGCCGGACGGTCGAGGCGAGGTGGCGCAGCTCGAGGTAGGTGCGAGCCTTGAAGGTCGGCTCGTCGGTGCGGAAGCCGCAGCAGCGCAGGGCGTCGTCGTAGCGCGGGTCGACGTTGAGCTGCGCCCGCGCGTCGCCTCTCTGAAGTTGTACAAAATTAAAGGGCGCGAAATTTGGTGCACCTGGCGAAAGAATCCCCACGAGCGGCGGCTCCGGCTGAAGCGCGCCGCAAAGCGCTCGTAGATGCCCAGCACGGCGCAGGCGATGAGCAAGAGGGCCCGCAGGCGCCCCACGCCCGCCTCGGTCGCGGAGCGCAGGAGCTCGGCCCGCGCCTCGGCGCTGGCGTCCAGCCTCAGCCCGACCAGCTCAGGGGAGATGCCCCCCTCTAGCCCCATGACGATCGCCTCGAATCCGTCCCGGTCGATGCCGTCGTCCTCGGCCGGCTGCTTGCCCTTGCTGCCCCCGCCGTCCCCGTCGCCCTCGAGCTCCTCCACCAGGCGCTCGAACGACTTGGCCCACCGCTCGCGCTGGGCCGCCTCCCACTCGTCCTCGTCGTCCTCTTCCGCGCCCGAGCCGGCGGCGCTGCCCTCGCCCCCGCCCGCCGCCGCCGCGCCGCCGCCGCCGCCGCCGCCGGAGCTCCCCTCGGCGTCTTCGTCTCCCTCTTCGCTCGGCACGGCGTAGGCCGCCACCAGGACCTGCGCGCGCGAGGTAAGGGGGCCGCAGCTTTCAATCTTATAATTAATTTGAGCTCCATCTCGCTGGGCGCACCTTGATGAGCTTGTCGCTCCGCCAGGGGCGCCTGTCGTCTGCGGCTGCGGCCCACTTGGAGCGCTTGCGCCTCGCCCTGGAGCTGGGCCCCGCGCCCTTGTCGGACTGTTCCGGAGCCTCTTCCTCCTCCTCGTCCTCGCCGCCGGCCGGGGCCGTCGTGCAGAGGCGCCGGGGCGCCCCTTGGCCTTTGCGCCGCCGGCCGCGGCCGCCGCAGCTTCGTCCTCTTCTGCGAGCTCGTCCCGCTCTTCCTCCTCTTCTTTCGAGCTCTCGCGGTCGGAGGGCTCCCCGTCCCGCGCCGCCCGCTTGCCCGTGGCCGCCGCGCGCGAGGACGACGCTCCCCCTCCCGATCGAGACGGGCCGCCCGATCGCGAGCCGCCGCCAGCGCGCGCGCCGCCGCCCCTGCGTCGGGTCGCGGGCGATCGCGGCTCCTTGGGCGCCGCCCCTCCCGCAGCGCTCGAGCTCGAGCTCGCCGCGGCGGCGGCCGTCTGCGGCTCTCCTCCGGCGGCGGCCCCGGCGGCCGCGGCGGGGGGGTCGGGGGGCGGAAGAGGCGGCAGAGGGGCCGGCGGCGGGGCGGGAGCGGGGAGGCGCAGCCTCGCCCCGACCTCGTGCACGGACGCCAAGAGGGCGCGCCCGCAGGCCTCGCCCTCCGTCCACGCCCGCGGTTCCCCTCCCTCGACGATGTACCCCAGGTAGGAGGCGTAGGCGTCGAGCCGGCTGCAGGGCGAGAGGGCGGCGTGGTCGCAGCCGGCCGCGCCGCACGCCCCGCCGTCGGGATTCAAGCCTTCGGGCCCCGCGGGGCCGAGGCCTGTGGAAAGGCCCCGCCCGAGGCGAGCGAGAGGGCGCACGGGGTGCAGGCGATGCGCCCGCCGCGAAAGACGTTGGCGGCCGCCCGCGGGTGCGCGTCGATCGCCTCGCTCACAGTCTTGGCGCCCGTCCGCTCGAGCAGCGCGGCCACCGTGCAGGGGTAGAGGAACAGCGGCGGCAGGGGCTGCCGGCAGCCGCAGCGCGCGCACTGGTGGCGAAAGTTGATCATCTCGTGCCGCCACTCGGAAAAGTAGGCCGGCAGGGCGACGCGGCCGGGGCGGGACTCGGGCTCGGGCGGCGGGACGGGAGCTGGAGGGGCCGCCGCCGACGCCAGGTCGGCGCCGGCGCCGGCGCCCGCGGCCGGGGTGCCGCCGCCCGGGCCCGAGCCCGAAGGGGCAGGAACGTCATCCGCGTCTCCCGCTGCCATCTACTCGTGCCGGCGCGGGGCCCCCGGGCTCTATTTACGCGTTGCAGGCTCTGCCTCTCAGAATCTCCCTCGAGCTCGCGATCTCTCTCAACGGCGCTATAATCGTACCCGGCCTGGACCCAGGCCCTAGGCTTGCGAAATTTCAAAGACGCGAAATTCACGCGCAAATTCGAGTCTTCGGAATCGTTCTAGCTCGCGCCCACAAGAGGACTGGACAGGTGCGCGCGCAAGGCGGCCATCCCCTTGCGCACCCCGCAGGCGGTGATGCCCGCGGCGCCGGCCACCGCGTCGTGGGGCAGGCCCGTGGCGGCGCAGATGGCCGCCGCCGCGAGGACGACGGGCGAGCGGCCCGAGCCGGCCGCGGCGAGCGCCCTCGCGCGCTCGCGGGCCGCCTCGCGCTCCTTGCCCGAGAGTCCGATGCGGGCGGCGAGCCGGTCGATGTAGTCCAGCGGCTTCGGCACGTACCGGACGCTGCCCCCGTGCCAGCCGGCGATTTTGCGGACCATGAGCAGAAAGGCGCTGCGGCGGTTGACGAGCCCGGGCGCCCAGTCGGTGGCCTCTGCGACGGTCCTGGGGCACCGCATGGCGTTGGCCGCCCAGTAGAGCGCGGCCGCCGCCGCGACCGCCGCGTTGTGGCCCGAGCGGAGCTTGCGCGGCGCGAGCACCTCGCGCGCCAGGCGCACGACCCCCTCGGGAAGGTCCATGGCGTCGGCGGCCCTCTGCAGCGCCCGCCCCACCGCCGGACCGACGTCGAACGTCCCGCGCTTCACTCGCGGGGCGGCCGGGTCCCGGGACGGCGAGCCGTCGTCCGTCGTCTCCGTCTCCTCGTCCGAACCCCACTGGGGCAGCTCCTGTCCGTGGGGCTCCGAGAGGCCGCACCCGGCTTCCGATTCGTGCGCGGGATCCGATCCGTTTAAATTCGCCGGCCCGGTTCTAGGCCTGGAGGCCGAGGCAGGCGTGCCGCTGCAGATGCGCGGGCTGGGCGGGGCGGCAACGTGCACGGTTATCATCTCTGCGAGCGCGTCGTCCTCTGCATCAGGGGCGTGGCCGTAGGCGCGGGCGAGGTCTTCGTGGTCGAGAGAGTCGATGCAGACGCCGCACCGAGTGCAGATGGGTCCCTCGTCGCTCTCCACAATTTCAAACGTGTCCTTGCACATGGACGTCCCGTCTTGGTTGTTTTGGCGTCGGAGGCGGTCCTGGTTGCTGCTGTTTTCGGGGTCGAGTCGGTGGTATTTATGCGTTCTCGAACAGCAACTTGAGTGCGCCGGCCCCGTCCGGTCCTCTCGGAAGCAGCTGCAGGCCTTGGGCTTAAGCTTCTCTCGCCCTGTACCCCCGGCCGCGTTCCGCATTCCAGCGTTCCAGACCTACTTCTGCCCCCGGCCGTGCGCAGCCGCAACAAAACTCGACGCCGCCGGCGCCCCCGTGCATGCTCCTCGTTGGGTCGCCGAGAGGCAAGGGGCCCGGAACGCTGGAACGCACGGAACGCTCCATACTCTCTCATACATTTAGAAATGGAATGAAGAGAGGAATGCAAAGGGAATGATGACAAGCAGAGGCGTAGGCGGCGGGTACGTATTCGCGGATCGATCCTGATTATGAGCTCGAGATATCACTCATGACCATGAATAAAACCATTTGAGTCAAAATCAAAGACGAGCTACAAAGCTTATCATAGAAGTACTTATAATTAGATACAATTATCTCGGGGAAGATCTACAGTTAGCTTTAGATCGGTGCGCGTGCACGAGTTGCAATTAAAAAATGACAGATGGCGACTCTCACGACATTCGAATCGCAGTATCTGAACTCGAATTCGAATTCAGCATACAATGACAAACCAGCTTACAGCTCACATACACACATACCCACACCACGGGCTGCGAGCACGTATACTGGCAACGGGGGCATGGTCGAAGCGGCATTTCTCTAGCGCTCATCGGCGACGCTGAGCGGGGAGAGGGGGAGGGAGAGGCCGGCCCGCGCGCACTCCTCCTCGTAATCGAACCCCGTCAGCGCGTCGAGGATGAGGGCGTCGAGCTCGGGCTCGGCGGGGAGGCCGGCGGTCGCGACGAGCAGCGCGACGCGGTCGGCGGTCCAGACCGCGGGGCGCGACGCCGTCCCCGGGGCCGTCGCGCCCGGCTGGGCCTCCGGGCGGGCGGCGGGGGCGGCGGTGATGGCGGCGGCGGCGGTCGGCTCCATAATTTCTGCGATGCAAAGAATGAGGAGGGGCGCGGCTGGGCCGCCTTTTTATAGGCGCGGGAGAGACCGCGTAGCGCGGTTGGATTCGTGCGAATCTATCGTTGGGCCGAGACGAGCGTTCAAGTATCCCTGACTCATCAGTCGGCCGAATCCGAGTGAAATGCGACTGGCGGCGGCGCCAACGCGTGTACGCTGCAGGGGCGACGACCTTCAGCTTTGACCCTGTATCGCAAAGTGCAAACGTCGCTAGTTCGCTTCGTGCACGCGTTTTCTAACCCGAACGCGCGCGCGAGCGACGTGCACCGCGCTCGCGGGAGGCTTGGAGACGGCGCCGTTGGCCCTCGCCCACCGCCCGCAACCCCTCCCTACCCCCTGCGCCTCCTAGCTAAAGGGGTATGCCCTGAACGCGAATCGCCTTGGCTTCTGCCCGTTGCAATGTAGCCTCCCACGCACCCATAAAAGCCGCCCCGCGCCCGAGCGAGGCACACATTCCTTGTCGTCGAAACGTTTCTGCGCAGCCCCGCCCGCCCTTTGCCTCCGCCTTGGAACCATGGCCCTCGCGACCGCCGACCTCCTCGCGACGCTCCCCAAGGCCGCCGTCGCGCCTGCGTCGCGCGCGACCGGGCCCCGCCCCAGCAGCCTCACCCTCTTCCACCTCCCCGACGAGCTCCTCCGCCACGTCGTCGAGGTCGGCTCCCTCTGCGCCCCCGACATCCTCGCCATCCGCTGGACCTGCAGCAGCCTCCGCGAGCGCTCAGGCGGCCTCTTTGGCGACGAGTGCGCCGCCCGCGCGCGCACCGCCGCCGACGGTCTGGAGGCGCTCTCGGGCCCCGCTGCGCGCCCCTGCGCGACCGAGGCGCGCGCGGTGCGCGACGCCCTGGAGGAGGCCGAGGAGGCCGCGCGCGACGGCGAGGTGGACGCGGGGGAGAAGAAGATGAAGGCCTTTATCCTCGCGAACAGGAGCGTCCAGCGGGCCGCCGTGCGCCTCGGCGCCGCCAAGGGCGAGGCCTACCGCGCCCTCGACGCCGCGGCGCGGGCGGCGCCCGCGTGGTTCGTCGACGTCACAGAGGAGTGCAACCGGAGCCGCGGTCAGCTCCCTCCCGGGGCGACGACGGTGCCCGTCTCCTCGTTCATGCACATCGTCCGGTTCGATCGCACCACTTTCAAGCTCGCGGCCCTTGCGCACGGCGCCGGCCGCGGCGGCCGCCCCGGCAGGAGCGCCGAGTTCGAGGCGGCGGTGAACCTGAACCGGGCCATCGAGAGCACCAACGCTGCGCGCAAGGACTGCGCCGCGCTTGCCGGGATCGCGTGCGCCTTTGACCTCGGGCGGAGCCGCACCACCCGCACCGCGGCGGGCCCCTGGTTCGACGTGCGCACGCTGAACCAGGCCGCCGCCGACTGCCCCGACTGGGCCTGCGTGACGATGGAAGACTGGATGGCCTACCAAGGCCTCCAGTTTGTGAGCGCTGGCCAGCCCACGGCCCACATGCTCTACTCGGCGCTCGCAAAGCCGGGAGACAATGCCGAGCTCGACACCCTTGCGCGGCGCCTCGCGGACATCGATCGCGCGCGCGCCGGCAGCTGCGCGAAAGCAGCCGGCCTGCGCGGCCTCGGCCGCGTGCGCAAACCTTGCGCGTAGCCAGGTCTGACCTGTCGTGGCGTATACGTACATGTGCATGTGTTTCTTTATTTTTTGGCAGTTTTCACTCGATTGCGCGCGAAATTTGATGCAGCTGTATACTATGATACTATATTTATATAGCTATGATATGTGAATTCAAATTTCTCGGCTGTCGGCATAGACTCTGAGATACGCACAGCGCGGGCTGGCTATGTTATGAAGCTGATCGCAACGGGATCAGAGCTATAGCGCTCGTCGGCCCAGCGGCTCGCAATTCGGCCGCCGGGCGCGGCAGAAAATGGTAGAAATTGTGGTGTGTTGCGGGCACCCTTTCCCTTTGCCGCCTAGGCCTGGCCATACCCCAGTCGCGTTCCGCGTTAGGCGTTCCGGACCAGCCCTCCCTACCCTGCGCCGGCCCTGCAGCGCAGCACGCAACCTCAACGCCGCCGGCGCCCGTGGATGCTCTTGCGTTGGGCCGCCCAGAGGCAAGGGGGGCCGGCGCCGGAACGCCGGGAACGCTCGGAACGCTCCATACTCTCTCATATGCATATATTTAGAAATGCAATGAAGACAAGCTACAGAGCTTATTTAGACGCACGAGTTGACAAGTGGCGGCACTCGCAGTGTCTGAACTCGAATTCGAATTCGAATGCAGCATCCAATTCTAATTACAAGTCAGCTTACAGCACACACGCACGCTCACAAGCACGGGCTACGTGTACTGCAGCTGGCGGCGGGGGTCGTGGTAGAAGCGGCATCTCGAGATCTCTAGCGCTCATCGGCGACGCTGAGCGGGGAGAGGGGGAGGGAGAGGCCGGCCCGCGCGCACTCCTCCTCGTAATCGAACCCCGTCAGCGCGTCGAGGATGAGGGCGTCGAGCTCGGGCTCGGCGGGGAGGCCGGCGGTCGCGACGAGCAGCGCGACGCGGTCGGCGGTCCAGACCGCGGGGCGGGACGCCGTCCCCGGGGCCGTCGCGCCCGGCTGGGCCTCCGGGCGGGCGGCGGGGGCGGCGGTGATGGCGGCGGCGGCGGTCGGCTCCATGGTTTCCGCGAGGCAAAGAATGAGGAGGGGCGCGGCTGGGCCGCCTTTTTATAGGCGCGGGAGAGACCGCGTAGCGCGGTTGGATTCGTGCGAATTTAGCGTTGGGCCGAAACGATCGTTCGAGTACCCCGACACGACAAGTTGGTCGGAGCCAAAAATACAATGTGCACGTGCAAGCGACGCTCTATCTATAACTAGTAAATCGCACGGCCCCCTGAATATTGCGCACGCCCCACGAGAGGTCGTCCTGCGTGACGCGTGCGGCCGCGCGGGCAAAATGAATCGCGCAAATTTCTCGCGGGGGGCGGGGGCGCCGAACCTCGCATCCTGGAGAGGCAACGGCGAGGACGTTCTGTGCCCTCTTTTTCGCCACGTGCGCGTCTGAGCCATATATATGACTAGTACTGTTGCAGTGACTTGTCGACGTCGACGTCGTACATACGCGTGCAACGCGCACGTGTACGTTGCGCATGCATACGTATACCAATGTACATTGTGAGTACATGGTATACGTATATATACGTAGAGTACAGACGAAAAATCGCGTTAGTACTTGCAATAGTTTTGTAATGATGAGCAGATGCGGATGTACAGGTGCTACATGCAGTCTGGGATCCGCCAAGCAAATGCTGATGTCACCGCACGCATCTATTGACTAGACTGTAAACTTGCGTACCGTATACGTACGATACATACGACGTCGACTCTAATTACATACTAGGGGCCCGGCCGCGTTTGGCGCGCCGGGGGTGCAAGGGGGGAATCGGGATCTAATGAACTTCGGAAAGAGTAGTAGTGGCACGAACATGCACGGGGCAGACGACCCCGGCCCAGCGCGCGCGGCAGGTTGAAGTAGTAAAGATAGACACAGATTATATATGATTGAAAAGAATAGAAAAGGGCTGATATGCAGACGCTGCGATCTAACCGAATAAAGAAAAGCGTGAATGAAAGGCCAGATTCAGCGCACTGTATATGAAAGATTGTTCTGGAGCGGAAAAACGCTGCGCATGATTTGTGTTCGCGCGGCCTACCCCTAACCCTGAACAGCTGGCTAGAAGATGATGGTGTTGTCTGCAGAGGGCTCGCCGTAAACATAGGCGATCCAGGCCTTCTGGAGGGGGTCGAGGCGGAAGTCGACCATGGGGGTGAGCGGCAGCCAGCGGCGGCGGTCCTGAAGAGAGCCGTCTTGCGAGAGCATGGTGAGGCGGCCCGCCGCTTCGAGCGCCCGCAGAGCCACGCGGCTGGCGCGCTGCTCGCTCCCGCTGCGCATCTGGTAGACAAGGTCTTGAATTTCGATATCCGCGAGGCCGGCGTCACGGAGGCGCTTGAGGACTCTCATGTACATGTGGAGGACCGGCGACGTCGACGTGGGGGGCTGCTCCAATTAGTCCACGCGGCACGGGTACCCTGCGGCGTAGGCTGCGCAGTGCGACGAAGCGGAAATCTAGAGGAGACGTTGACAGGTAGAGAGAAGTGGTTCCATGCAGAACCGCGCAACGAAGAGCAAGGCGTACGCGACGCACTGCGAGGAAGCCGAAATCTAGAGGAGACAGCTAGGGAGAACTGGTTCCACTGGGCCATGCAGAACCGCCGTGACCGCGCAAGGAATTCGAAGACCGGAGTTAGAGAGAAGTTAGTTTTCCCCTCGAAAACCACTTTTTCCCCTCGAATTCGACGCTCGAAAGTCGAGAGCTGACCGGTTCACCGAGCCAATCGGATCGCGAATAACCGACAATTTCGTTGCAAGCTGGCCCTCGAAAACGGCCTCATAGAAAACTTTTGGCTGAAGCGAGGGAACGGGAAGCAAGGGGGCCCCCTTCCCCCCTTGCAAAATTTAAACACTACGCTGCACGCAGCTGTACATCTACAAGTCTGCGTACGAGTACGCGTAGCTACGTATACGTACTTACACTAGTACTAGTACTGAAACTGGCGTGCGAGGGTGATCTTGTCGAGAATCTCCTTGATGATGGCAATCTTGTTCGGTCACGAGTCTTGTTGAGGGAGCGCCTAGCGATGCAACGAACGAGCGGTGCGAGGGCCTTGGCGATGCGCACGTCGTCCTCGGTCCCCTCGGCGCCGTTCGTAGCATGGAGCACCCACATGCGGTCGACACAGTCGGCAGACAGACTCCCGATGCGGTCGCGATCGCCCCGGGCCCGGGCCCCCCTGTCAAGGGACATCTCGAAGAACATGAAGATGGCCCACGCGACCCCGGCGAGCGCGTCGAAGGGGATCGCGACGCCGTCGACCTCGAGCAGCCGGGGATGCGCGGGCGCAACGTTAACGGCGCCGGCGTCGAGATCCGCGGCCGCGGACGCGGCGGCCGGCACGGTCGTCGAGGAGTTGGCCGCCATTGTTTCTGCGATTTGACAAGTTAAGACTAACGCTGAAGGCGGTGCCGCTTCCTTTTATAGGAGCGGAGGAGACCACGCGGAAGCGGTAGGATTCGTGCGATTTGCGCATGCGTCGCATAAAACGGGCCGAGAGGAGCGTTCAAGTTTCCGGCTCCCTTTTAAAATGTGAGCTCGAGATCTTGAATTCAATCATGATCATTCACACGATATCGATCGTGATCATACACAATTGATTATATAACTATCCTATACGTGTAGATCTAGAGTTACAAAAAACCACGCTCGAAATCGACCTGTCAACCGGTACCGCAAAATGAAATGCGATGACAGAAATCACGAGTTCGAGAAAAAGATTGCAAACACAAAAGGCGTCTGCCGTCTACGCAGAGGTCATCTCCTCTGCACTAAAGCTCACGCGCAGCGTGGCGGCCAGGTCAAGGACGAGATGGCAGGTGCGCACGAGGCGTGCCACGTTGAACGTGGCCCGGATTGCTCCATACGCGTGGTCGCGCCCGCGGGCGAGATCCTCGGGGGAGCGCCAGATGCCGGCGCCGCCAAAGCTCTCGTCGACGAGGCGGCGCCAGGAGCGCCAGACGCCGACGCCCGGCTTCGAGGTTGGCGGCACCCGCAGGGCGGCGTTGTACGCTTTGGCGAGGAGGGCGTCCAGCGTGCTTCTATCCGAGCCGGTCCGAAAGATCTCCTCGAAGCGCGCCCTGTCGCTCGTGCGCTGCGCGAAATCGGCCTGCATGGCCGCGCGCAGGTCCGCCCGGAGGTCGTCGAGGTAGCGGGTCACTTCGGCGCACGCCTTCCAGCCGCCGAGGCGAGTCGCGCGACCGGCCTCCGCGCGCAGGGCGCCGGCGAGGCGCCGGCGGAACCGGCGCAGGGGAGCCCGGTGGACCCTGAACTCGCGGGCGATTCCGCTAAAGGGGGCGCCGTGGGCTGCGCGAAAGGTCCGCGCGGCGCGCGCCCGGAGCGCGCCGTCCACGGCGAGGCGCGCCCGCTCTCCGAGGGCGAAGACCTCGCGCGGCGCGAGGCCGGTCGCGACAAAGGGGAGGAGTGGGTCGGGGAGCGTCGCGAATTCTGCGCGACGGGGTGCCGGCGCCGACTGCGTCGCGACGGGCTGGGCGGGCGGGTTGGCGATGGGGGCGGCGGTGGCGGCGGCGGTGGCGGCGGCGGTCGGCTCCATGATCAAAACTTTTGCAGGGCAAAGAATGAGCTGGGCGCGGCGGATCCGCCTTTTATAGGAGCGTGAAAGACCAATTTGCAGGTAGCTGCGATTTTTTTCGTGCTACGTGCATTGCGATTTGGGCCGAGACGAGCGGGTTTTTTCGAGTAGCCCGACCGTCGACGTCGTGATCGGTTGCCCGAATTCACCGAACAATGCAACTCGCCCTGTCCGGCGCCCTCGTAATCAGCAGCAGGCCTAAGGGCACTGATCTGGCGTGTACCCCCAGCCGCGTTCCGCATTCCAGCGTTCCAGGCCTGCCCTCGCCCCGGCCTGCGCCGTCGCACACTCAACCTCAACGCCGCCGGCGCCCATGGGTGCGCTCGCCGGACCGCCGGGGGGAAGGGGGCCCGGAACGCTGGAAGGCGCGGAACGCTCCATACTCTCTCATACATTTAGAAATGGAATGAAGAGAGGAATGCAAGGGAATGATGAAAGGAGAGGCGTGAACGGCGGGTACGCGGATTGAAAAAAACTCAGACATCGAGCTCGCCGCAGCGCCGGTGCCGTCGCCGCCGATTTCACGCGACGGTGCATTAATATTGCTGCATTACGTATATATAAGTATGCATGTTGTATGCGTTTGACCTAATTCGAATTCGAAGCGAGCGTTTTAAGAATCTTTCTTGTATTAGGAAGATAGAATACAACACAGATCTAGATCTAGATACAATTGCGAACTCGCGGCGATAAAAGGCGCACTATGCTATCACAGACTTCCTACCTAGTCCACGGATCGGATGAGAAATTCGAAGCCTTATATGTAATTATAAATATTTCTACGAACATGACTAGGGGTGCTCGTCTGCACTACCACTGCGGCCAGTAGAGACTACGTCCGTATACACTGGTATTCTGCTTGCGGTCGTAGAAGAAACAAGGCGCAGCCGCCTCGCCCTCGCGCTCCTCGTCCACCCTCCGAACGCCGTACGGGTCGTCGTGATCGCTTTCATGAGCGGAGTCGCTCTCCGGATCCAGCAAAGTACAGGATGTGAAGGCAGCTGTCCAGACTTGTGCCTCATCGATGTCGTCAGCGCAAGTCTCCAGCGCGAAGGGGTTCTTGGTGGGAGACATCAGGACTTGGGCGAGAACGGAGTCGGGCGCGATGCCGAGGAACGCCGCGGAGGCAGCGTCGCGCGACCCGTCGCGCGACGCGTCGCGATCTAGACAGAGGGTCGCGTCGCGACAGAGGGTCGCGTCGCGACAGAGCGTCGCGTCGCGCCGGAGGGGCGTTTCGCACACGAAGGCCATGTCGGGGAGCAGGGGCGCGGCGGTGCCGTAACCGAAATTTTCCTAGAGAAAGAGTGTGAGGGCCCGGGAACCTGCGCCCCAGGTCGATGCCTGTGATGGGGGAGGGGATAACGGGGAGGGGGTCTGCGAATTTACGTGTAAGCCGCTACCCCCTAGGCCTCGCGCATGCCGAACCCTCGCACATGCAGTGCGTATACGTATACGACACGTGGGGCGAAATCCAACGGTAACGGTGGCGGGACTGCCGTTTTGGCTCCACGGACGACGTGTACCACGGCTGCACCCTGGTGTACGACCCCGAGCTCGATGCGCCCACGGGCGAAACTATTGCCACCGCGGACCCGATGGTCATCTAGGCCTAAGATATATTAGCTAGCTGTAGCTAGCTGACCATATCCGTAACATATAGTCGTGCATCCATGCGATTTATAAGCTATAAAATGTTCAGCACAAAATTGAAAAGTGAAAATGAGAATGAGATCTAGAACGACATCGAGCTCGAGGGCGTCAGGCGCGGTGTTAGCAGTAGCTACCGTAGTACAGCACGGGCATCTTTATGTGTTCAGTGAACTCGTCATTGTAATTTAGACTGTATACGTACATCAGCAAGCATGATTCAGCACAGCATTATAATAACTATAAATTCCCGATCACGATCCTGTGGTACTAACATTACACCCGATATCGATGTGTAGTTAGAGTGCTGTTCAATGAAGAAAAATATATATATGCAAGAAGCGTAATAATTGCTTTCAAAGTTCAGCGCTAGCTACACAAAGGGCAGCGAGTATACATATCCATTTCGAATTCCAGGTGGGGTGAAGAGCCAAAGGGGACGGTATCCGAAAAATCAGAGGCCGTTTCCATTTTCGCCGCGAAAGAGGGCGTCGATGATGTTCGCGAGCTCGAGCGCGCCGTTCCGCAGGCGCACGTCGGGAATGGCGCTCGCCGCGTGCTCGTAGAGCTTGCGCGACCGGCGATCATAGCCGCCGGCGGGCTTCCAGTGGCGCTGGAGCCGGGCCCAGTCCGCGTACCGGAGGGCCCTCTTCGGGGCGCCGGCGGCGCCGGCGGCACGCTCGACCAGGTCCACGTGCGCCGTCAGCTCGTTCTCCGTGAGCGAGTTCATGACCGAGCCCTTGGCGTAGAAATGGCGCTCGATCGCATCGGTTGCACCCGCCGCTGCAGCGCGCAGGCCCGTCGCGAGGTCCCTGGCGATCGCAGCGAGGGAGACGTCGTCGAGGGTCTCGACGCCCTTGGCCAACGCGTAGCCGAAGAGGTCGCCGTCGGAGATGGGGCAGCCCAGGTTAAACTTGCGGGCCTTGCACAGGAACATTGCCGCGCGAGGGATGGCGCCCAGGAGGCGCTCGCGACGCGCACCGCCGGAAGCGTCGCGCTGGGTTGGGGCTTTGGTGCTCGCGAGGGCGGCGGTCAACATGGCTGCGGTGCTCTGCAAAGGGGCGCAACAGCAGTTTTTGGATCTGCGGGAATGTGGCTCTCAGGCGGCGAGATCCGCTCTTTATAGGCCGGGGCGGGCGCTCGAATTCGCACGAAACTGAGCGACCACTGCCGATGCTACCCCCCCCCCCCCCCCCCCCCCGAACAATCCGCTCGGAACCTCAGGTGCGAAAATAAGCACCAGTTGAAACTCCCGCACATGAAGAGCGAGAATCCGCTGTTATTGCTGTAGTAAGCACTCTACTTTGTATTATAAGTGTTGATACATTCGATGAAACGCTTTCGATTTTTTTCATTCGCACGTTCAAATAATATCATTATAATTATCGAAGAAAACGCAGCCGTCACTCGACAAGTATATGTACATGGGGCCAAGGCGCATGCGCACGCGTCGGATAGAACTATAGCTACTCAAGAGACCGGGGCGCCGGTGGCGGCGTCGATCATCTGGGCATCCGGCCGCGGGGCCGACGGTGCTGGCGCCTCGTCCGCGGCCGAGTCGTCGTCGAATCCTTTAAACGCGCAGCCAAACACCATATCCACGTTCTGGGTCGTGCCCTTGGTCCCGGGCACGTGCAGCTTGACGCTCTTGATCCACAGGCGCTTGTCCACCTGCGCCAGCGTCCTGCGAAAGGTGCGCTCGTCCAGCGGCTCCAGGCGCGAAAAGTTGCGAGACATCTCCATGCGGTAGAACTCGTACAGCGCCTGGAAGCGCACGCGCGGCGGGCGGAGCGTGCCCGGCGGCGCGGCGTCGGGGTTCCTGTTCTCGCAGTGCTGCACGCCGGCCCTCCAGCGCAGCGTCCGCCCGCGGCCCGGCTCGAGCTCGGTGTACTCGTCCACGCCCGTCACGTTGAGCTTGGATTCGATAAACGCCTGGAGGGGGCAGCTCGTCTGCATCTCCGCCATGCGCCGACCGATGTTCGAATCCGGGTCGATCAGGTCCAGAATTCCCGGGTTGCCGTGCAGCGCCTTGAGCTCGCGGAGCAGCCTGTAGGCCAGGCAGTAGCGCCGCGTGATGGAAGCCTGCTGCGCCTCGCACTGGGCGTCGAGGGTCTGGTCCTGGCGCTTGGGCGGGACGTCAAACGGGATGACGAGGTCCTTCTTCACCCACTCGTCCCGCGAAAACGTGTTCTTCGGCCAGCTGATGGGCCCGTTGCTCGCGAACATGAAATTCGCGGTCGGATCAAACGTGTACTGGCTGAGGTACTTGCGGTCCGCCGTGATCCGCTCGAAGCAGAGCGCCGAGAAGAGGGCGTCGCGGGGCACGCCCTCGGGGATGCTCTTCGCCTCGTCGCTCCAGACCAGCATCTTGCCCGCCCAGTTGATGACGGAGTAGGTCTTGTTGCACTGCCCGTCGATCTTGAACTGCAGGCGCCGCGGGATCGAGCGCGTGACGGTGCGCAGCACCACGTTCTTGCCCGTGTCGGCGTTGCCGATAAAGTGGGGGATGACCTTGTCCGGCTCGCGCCCGCCGCAGATGGTCTTGCCCGCCAGCGCCTCGAAGACGAAGCGGTCGGCCTCGGCGAGGTTCTGCGTCGCCCAGATCGTGCGCAGCGCCTGGAGCCGGTCGGCGCCCCGCCAGGCGACGCCCATCGAGCTGAACGAGCGCGCCGCCGGCCGCTCCGCCTCCCAGGAGCCGGAGAGGTCCATCTCTTGGTCAAGGTGGATGAGGGCGACCGGCTCGCCCCCGGGGAGCTCGCCCCACGGGCGCACCAGCGCCGGGTCCGCGTCGGGCGGGGCGTCGTACCCGGGCCGCAGGTAGGCGACGCACGTGCGCGCGTCCAGCAGGCAGTTGCGCGCCGAGACGAAGCGGTGCTCGGGCGCCGCGGCGAGCGGAAAGTCGGGCAGCTCGGCCACCGCGTAGAGCGTGTTGAGCCTCTGCTCCAGATCCTTGCCGTGGCGCTCGATGATCGCCTGGATGGTCGGAAACTCGCGGCAGGCGCGGCAGGCGTACTCGGCGACGGTCCGCACGCCCTCCATCTCCTCGTAGACGAAGGTTTCGCGGTGGTAGCGGATGAACTTGCTGACGGGGTGCCCCTTTTCCGCCTCGGTCGGGATGGTGCGCTTGACGCCGTCGCGGCGGGCCACCGCGCACACCAGCTTGCCGATGAGCACGTGCAGCGAGGGGACGAACGGGAGGTTGGCTGCGGCCTGCGGGTCGATTTCGCGGAGCTGCGCGTAGACCTTGAAGAGATCGAAGCCGCCGCGGCTGCCGAGCGGGTCGAAGTAGTTTTCGCAGCGCTTGACCAGCTCCTGCAGCTCGGCGTACGAGTTCACCGAGGCCTCCCTCACCTCTCCGTCTGCGTCGGCGCTGGCGGCCGCGAGGGGCGCGAAAAATTGCGGGTCCTTGCCGACGGCGCTCATCGCCGCACCGATTTTCGCGCGCAGCTTGCCGTACGCTTCGAGGATGGTCACGTAGGCGTCGTCCGCCGACTTGCCGATAAAGTCCAAAAAGTCCGTGCGCGCGAGCAGGGACAGGGGCACCGCCAGGTCCTCCGGCCCGCTCGCCTCCGCGTCGTCCCCGCCGCCGCCGCCGCCGCCGCGGCGACCGCCGCCGCCGCCGCGCTTGGAGCCGCCGCTGGAGCGGCTGCGCGCGCTGGTGCGCGAGGACGAGGTGGAGCGCACGCTGGCGGCCGTCTGAGCCGAGGCGTTCGACTCGGCGTCCGACTCGCAGGCGGCGGCGGCGGCTTCCTCCGGCAAGGGGTAGAGCTTGGCAAACTCGCGGGCGAGGGCGCCGCCGTCGAACACGTGGGGCGACGGCCAGCTGCGGGCCCCCGACTTGACCAGCTCGCGGCACTTGTCGTGGATGCACTGGCGCTCCACCGTCACCTCGAGCCGCCGGCCCGGCTCGCCGTCTCGGGGCCGCTTGCCCGAGGGGAGCCAGCGGACGCGCACGTGGAGCGCCATGCGGCTCGTTTGGTGCTGCGTCCCGCCGGCAGCGTGGGCGCCGTTGCGCAGCGGGCACGCCGTCGAGTCCGTGGAGAGGATCGTCGGCCTGCGCGGACCCTCGGGCCGCCTGTAGATGCCGGTGATGCGGCGCCCGGCCTCCAGCAGACCCGCCTCGACGCAGTGGCGCGTGGCGGCCTCCAGGTCGACGGCGCCGCCGCCCGCGGGGCCGCCGGCGGCGGGGGCCGCGCCGACGCCCGCGCCGGCCGGCGGCGCCGCAGGCGGGGCGCTCGCCGCCGCCCCCGCCTTGCGCGCGCGCCCCGGCGGGGGCGGCATCAGCTGCGCCGCCGAACGTACGGCGACGCAGAGGTGCGGCTCGCCGTCAAAGGTCGCCACCAGGCAGCGCCGGAAGAGGGCCTCGCACTCGGCCGTGGGACGCCCCGTCGTCGGGTCCCGCTCCAGCTCCACGCGCCGCCACAGCGAGGGGACGAAGACGCCGCCGCCTTCGGGGTCCGGCACGAGGCGCACGGGCACGAGGGGCGCGCTCCTTCCCGCCTTTGTGCTCCACGGGAGCCGAAAGTTGCGCGAGGCGTCGGCGAAGAGGGCGCGATCCCACGGGATCTCCTCGACGAACGCCGGCCCCTCGGGCTTGGTCACGGCGCGCCGCACCAGGGGAAACGACTCGGCGTCCCGCGCGTGGTGCTCGAGGTACGTCGCCTCGATTGCGGCGTGGAGGGCGCGGTGGTCGGCGGTGGACGCGCACCAGGCGAGCCTCTCGGAGACGACGATGTGGGCAGAGTACTTTGTGGCGCTGGTCGAATCGATGAGCGTGAGGTACTCGTTCACGTCGTCCCCGCCGTCGACGCGGGGCGCCTCCCGCCCGCACGCCCTCTCCAGCGTGTCCACCGTGGCGCGCATGATGCCGCCGAGCATCTGGCCCCAGGCCTCGTCGTCGATCCCCGGGTTCAGGGCGCGGTCCACGTCGACGTCGAAGAAGATGCGCAGCTTGGAGCCCTTTGCGTACGTCTCGTAGAGGCAGCGCCGCTCCGGGGGCAGGACGGCCGTCAGCGCGAGGACGTCCGAGGGCTCGCGGAAGATGAAGAACTCAAAGGTCGCCTTCTTCGCGCCCAGCTGCCTCGAGAAGAACTCTTTCTGGTAGGGCACGAGGTACGCGGGGACGCCCGCCGCCGCCGCCGCGTCGCAGTAGGCGAGCCCGAGCTCCTTGGGCTTGGCGTCGATCTTGAGCGCCGCCCGCGCCCGAGGCATGTCGACGACGAGGGGCCAGCGTTCCGCGGGGTAGCCGGCGCGGAGCGCCTCGGCGCGCCACGCCGCCTCGACGGGGGCGCCCGGGCGCGACCAGACGGGAACGATGTAGGGCGGCGGCGGGGCCGCCGGCGCGGGCCCCGCGGGCGGCGCCGCGCGGGGCGCAGCGAGGAGCGCGGGCGTGGGGGTCGGGGGGCGAGCGGGGACGTTCTCCTCCATTGCCGTGGCTTTGTGTCCAAATGCACACCGGTGGGCTTCTCTTTATGGATCTCGGGGCCGGGGCGCCTGCGAGAAGTAGGTTTCGCACGAATCCAGCGGCCAGAAAAAATGGGGGGAGGGGGGAGGAAGCGAGACGGCGGGACGCTTAAAGGGAGGCGCGTCGCGCACCTCGGTCGGCAGCGAGAGCCGAGCACACGATGATCGCGACGCGCGACGCAGACGAAGTTGCTGCAGTGGAACGGGGTCCGTCGCGCCCCGACACCGACCGTGGCTGCGGAAGAATTTTGGCAGAAGATGGAATGACGGTCGCGGTCGTGTGCTGCCGATGTCGATCCCGGCTCGCCCCCGAGGCCTTTGCGCCGAGTCGTTTGAAACGACGCACCTACACGTGCCGCAAGTGCGTTCAAGTAGAGCGGAAGGTCGCGCTAGCAGCGTTTCGTGCGGTGCAGCCGGCCAAGCACCCCGCAGGCCCGGCCCGGGCCAAGGGCGCGGGCCGCGGCAGGCGCGGGGCGTCTCGGAAGCGTACCCGGACAGAAGTCATTTTTAATTCGTGATACGCGCTGTTTCGTATGCCGAAATTGCGATGAGCTACGTTGACGTTGACACATCGAAATTCGATGATGGAATATTTAGACGATCATGCGCACGAAAGCGTGCGTCTGCAGCGAGCGTAGTTAGCCCGGGGGTGCAATTGTGTGTCACGATCAGCTCGCTATAGCGTGCTAAAGTTTAGCGCTTCGAGGTCCTGTACTAGCGTACTCCAGTGTGTTTGCAGAAACAAACGTGCAATGAATCGTTTTTTTGTACGCACGATTTCATTCGAATCTAACGAGCGAGCACGCACAAATGCGGCTTATAAAAAGGAGATCGCGCGTCCCGGTGGGCTCACTTTTTCAAAGGTGCGAGCGTCAGATTTTGTGGGCAAGCGCACCTTGACGTGTGCGTGCGCAGGAGGTACCGCATCGCGATCTCGACGCAATGGCAAGCGCGACGAGCCCCTCCAAGCGCCCGTCCGAGCCGGTGACGACCTGCGTCGCGACGGGACTCCGTTCCACGATCGCCAGCCTCGAGCTGGCCGACGTCGCGACGACGCGGGCAGGGTTGGCCCGGGACGTCGTCGAGGCCACCGTCGACGCCGCGGCCGTCCTGGAGGGGATCAGCGAAGCGGCGGTCGCGCTCGGAACCAAGCGCTCTGTCAAGGCGCACGCCAAGGAGGCAAAGGCGTGCCTGCGGCGCGCGGAGCAGGAACCGCACGTGTTGTCGTTGCTGGAGGCGTGCGGCTACGCGCGCAGCGAAACCGACCTCGACGCGCTGAAGAACTGCATGCAGCTGGCAAAGGACTTTGCGGAAATGAACAACGAGGCGGCCCATGGCGCCCTCGCTTCGGCGTCGCCGAGCCTTTTCAACGCACTGTTCAGCCTGAAGAAGGGTTTCGAGGGCGTCGAGGAGCTGCGCACGGAGGTCAGGGAGCGCGTCAGGAAGCTCCGCAGGCAGTACAACTTGCTCCGCAACGATGTCCAGTCCGCCCTCGGCTGCGGCGAGGATCTGCCCCAGGAGAAGAATCCCGAGGCGCGTCGGCTGCGGATGCGGAACAGCGATCGGCTCTACGCCATGCTCGCAATCGTGGAGGCGAAGATCGGGGCAAAGTTTTCTTGCTTGAAGAATATGTCGGATTGGAGGCCCCGCGTCCGTGGCGTTGCGCGTCTCTTTGCGCAGCGGCTGTGGGCGCAGGCCCTCCGGCGCTGCCGCCCGCTCTTTCCGCAGCTTCGGGCTGGCGAAGCGGATATCATGCTCGCCGAGATCCTCGCAGCCAGGGCGTGCAAGCTCGCGGGGATGAATGCGTTTCTCCAGTTTCTCGATCGCGAGGTTGCGGGCCCGGTCTCCCGGATCCGCGTCCTCCTCGACAGCACCATCGTCCGTTTTCACACTGTAGCGTGCTAGATATTTTCGTGCGAGTGTATGCGTTGACATGTGTATATACACATTAGATTGCAGCTAGCGCTGAAAAAAATATATAATTATATAATGCGTTTCAGACTCTGATGTCCGTTCCGTACTTGTAATAACGTCGGCGCATGCGCACGATTCGAAATGACGATGCGCATGCATATATATATATATATATATCGATATATATATATATATATATATATATATATATATATATATATATATATATATATATATATATATGCGAGAACGAACACGGGTTTTACTCGTAAGAGGTGCAAGATGGTACAACCAAGCAAGCGCACATGCGCGCAGTCAACAGACGCTGAGAGGCAAGCGCGTTGCGGGCGCTTGCACGCTCGGATCTAGCTATAGAGCTCGTCCGACGGTCGACGGAGCGACACGGACTGAGAACTTTGGAAGCAGAGACTCTGAGACGCGGACGGCGAATAACGCGAGAACACATATGCATATATCGATATCCGATGATCAGCGGATCGGAGCGCGCACGAGAAGGACCTCGGTGGCAAATTTAAGAATCTGAACTCGAGTGGAGCACTGCAGCTGCGGCATGCATATGTGTGCAAGTATTCCATTTATATATGATTAGCGTTCAGCTTACGTATATATAGCTTACGTATACACATATACACATACAAGCATACTATGATAGACTCTGAGACTACAGGTGTACGACGCACGATATAGAAAAGGGCGCAGCGCGTGATGGACTTCAAAAAGCTTGCAATATTAATTTAGCCAACAGAACTAGCGCCCGGCGGCCCGTCGAAGACGCTGGGCGTGGAGATCTAGAGGGAGCGGGACTCCCGGGAGAGGCCGCCCCCCGCGCACTCCGCCTCGTAGTCGAAGCTCGCCAGCGCGTCGAGGATGAGGGCGTCGAGCTCGGGCTCGGCGGGGAGGCCGGCGGCCTCGACGAGCAGCGCGACGCGCTCGGCGGTCCAGACCGCGGGGCGCGACGCCGTCCCCGGGGCCGTCGCGCCCGGCTGGGCCTCCGGGCGGGCGGCGGGGGCGGCGGTTATGGCGGCGGTCGGCTCCATGATTTCAGCGAGGCAAGCGAGGCAAAGAATGAGGTGTGGCGCGGCGGGGCCGCCTTTATAGGGGCGGGAGAGGCCAGTTTGCAAGCGGGCGCAGTCGGATTCGTGCAAATTCCGTGCGAGCTCTGCGCCGCGTGGTCAACCCTCGCGCTGTACCCCAAAACCGCGTTCCGCATTCCAGAGTTCCAGACCTGCCCTCGCCCCCGGCCGTGCTCCACCGCATCACACTCGACGCCGCCGGCGCCCGTGAGTGCGTTCGCCGGGCCGCCCGGGGGTAAGGGGCCCGGAACGCCGGAACGCACGGAACGCTCCGTACTCTCTCATACATTTAGAATTGGAATTAAGAAAGGAATGAAAGAGAATGAGAGGCGATGGCGTGGAAGGCGGGTACGCGGATTAAAACTGAGATATCAGCCACTAAGCGGCGCGCACGTGTATGGTACAATACTGGAAGCAGACTGCAAAAGTACCACTAAACAAGTATCACTAAACATCCTAGGGGAAAGGATGTAGAAGGCGCTTCTGAACCACCTGACACACCCGCCCCCGCGCTCCAGCCTGCGCCTCGACCCGTCACGCGGGGCTCGGCGGCGGCGGGCCGAGGCGCACGGACCGTGGGAGAATAGGAGCGGGACGGCGCCCCCCGATTCTGGGGCCCCGAACCAAAGTCGCCCCCGTGCCGCCGCCGCCCCCGCCCCGTGCCCCCAGCCTGCGCCTCGACCCGTCACGCGGGGCCCGGCGGCGGCGGGCCGAGGCGCACGGACCGTGGGAGAATAGGGAGCGGGACGGCGCCGAACCGAAGCCGCCCCCGTGCCGCCGCCGCCCCCGCCCCCCGCCCCAGCCCTGCGCCTCGACCCGTCACGCGGGGCTCGGCGGCGGCGGGCCGAGGCGCACGGACCGTGGGAGAATAGGGAGCGGGACGGCGCCGAACCGAAGCCGCCCCGTGCCGCCGCCGCCCCGACCCGCGCCCCAGCCCTGCGCCTCGACCCGTCACGCGGGCCCGGCGGCGGCGGGCCGAGGCGCACGGACCGTGGGAGAATGGGGAGCGGGACGGCGCCCCCCGAACCGAAGCCCGCCCCCTGCCGCCGCCGCCCCGGCCCGCGCCCCAGCCCTGCGCCACGACCCGTCACGCGGGGCCCGGCGGCGGCGGGCCGAGGCGCACGGACCGTGGGAGAATAGGAGCGGGACGGCGCCCCCCGAACCGAAGCCCGCCCCTGCCGCCGCCGCCCCGGCCCGCGCCCCAGCCCTGCGCCACGACCCGTCACGCGGGCCCGGCAGCGGCGGGCCGAGGCGCACGGACCGTGGGAGAATAGGGAGCGGGACGGCGCCCGCCGAACCAAAGCCGCTCCCGTGCCGCCGCCGCCCCGGCCCGCACCCCAGCCCTGCGCCTCGACCCGTCACGCGGGGCCCGGCGGCGGCGGGCCGAGGCGCACGGACCGTGGGAGAATAGGGAGCGGGACGGCGCCGAACCGAAGCCGCCCCCGTGCCGCCGCCGCGCCCGGCCCGCGCCCCCAGCCTGCGCCTCGACCCGTCACGCGGGCCCGGCGGCGGCGGGCCGAGGCGCACGGACCGTGGGAGAATAGGGAGCGGGACGGCGCCGAACCGAAGCCGCCCCCGTGCCGCCGCCGCCCCGGCCCGCGCCCCCAGCCCTGCGCCACGACCCGTCACGCGGGGCCCGGCGGCGGCGGGCCGAGGTGCACGGACCGTGGGAGAATAGGAGCGGGACGGCGCCCCCCGAACCGAAGCCCGCCCCCTGCCGCCGCCGCGCCCGGCCCGCGCCCCAGCCCTGCGCCTCGACCCGTCACGCGGGGCCCGGCGGCGGCGGGCCGAGGCGCACGGACCGTGGGAGAATAGGGAGCGGGACGGCGCCCCCCGAACCGAAGCCGCCCCCGTGCCGCCACCGCCCCCGGCCCGCGCCCCAACCCTGCGCCACGACCCGTCACGCGGGGCCCGGCGGCGGCGGGCCGAGGCGCACGGACCGTGGGAGAATAGGAGCGGGACAGTGCCCCCCGATCCGAAGCCCGCCCCCGTGCCGCCGCCGCCCCGGCCCGCACCCCAACCCTGCGCCTCGACCCGTCACGCGGGGCCCGGCGGCGGCGGGCCGAGGCGCACGGACCGTGGGAGAATAGGGAGCGGGACGGCGCCGAACCGAAGCCGCCCCCCGTGCCGCCGCCGCGCCCGGCCCGCGCCCCCCAGCCTGCGCCTCGACCCGTCACGCGGGGCCCGGCGGCGGCGGGCCGAGGCGCACGGACCGTGGGAGAATAGGGAGCGGGACGGCGCCCGCCGAACCAAAGCCGCTCCCGTGCCGCCGCCGCCCGGCCCGCACCCAGCCCTGCGCCTCGACCCGTCACGCGGGGCCCGGCGGCGGCGGGCCGAGGCGCACGGACCGTGGGAGAATAGGGAGCGGGACGGCGCCGAACCGAAGCCGCCCCGTGCCGCCGCCGCCCCGGCCCGCGCCCAACCCTGCGCCACGACCCGTCACGCGGGGCCCGGCGGCGGCGGGCCGAGGCGCACGGACCGTGGGAGAATAGGAGCGGGACGGTGCCCCCGATCCGAAGCCCGCCCCGTGCCGCCGCCGCCCGGCCCGCACCCCAACCCTGCGCCTCGACCCGTCACGCGGGGCCCGGCGGCGGCGGGCCGAGGCGCACGGACCGTGGGAGAATAGGGAGCGGGACGGCGCCGAACCGAAGCCGCCCCCGTGCCGCCGCCGCGCCCGGCCCGCGCCCCCCAGCCTGCGCCTCGACCCGTCACGCGGGCCCGGCGGCGGCGGGCCGAGGCGCACGGACCGTGGGAGAATAGGGAGCGGGACGGCGCCCGCCGAACCAAAGCCGCTCCCGTGCCGCCGCCGCCCCGGCCCGCACCCCAGCCCTGCGCCTCGACCCGTCACGCGGGGCCCGGCGGCGGCGGGCCGAGGCGCACGGACCGTGGGAGAATAGGGAGCGGGACGGCGCCGAACCGAAGCCGCCCCTGCCGCCGCCGCCCCGGCCCGCGCCCCCAGCCTGCGCCTCGACCCGTCACGCGGGGCCCGGCGGCGGCGGGCCGAGGCGCACGGACCGTGGGAGAATAGGGAGCGGGACGGCGCCGAACCGAAGCCGCCCCGTGCCGCCGCCGCCCCGGCCCGCGCCCCCAGCCTGCGCCTCGACCCGTCACGCGGGGCCCGGCAGCGGCGGGCCGAGGCGCACGGACCGTGGGAGAATAGGGAGCGGGACGGCGCCGAACCGAAGCCGCCCCGTGCCGCCGCCGCCCCCGCCCCGCGCCCCAGCCCTGCGCCTCGACCCGTCACGCGGGGCCCGGCGGCGGCGGGCCGAGGCGCACGGACCGCGCGCAGAGCCTGCATCCGCCGCCCGTCACGCAGAGCCCGGCAGCGAGGGACGAGGGCGCAGGCACCTGAAATCGAGGGTCAGAAAGCGGGGCGCACACTACGTGCCGCGCGCGACCGACGCGCACAGCGGCAAAGTTGGCACGATCTCCGTGCGGCGTGCAATCGGACAAAACCGTGGCGGCTGCAGAGTTCGAGGCTGAAGCTGGGAGCACTCACGGTCGGCCGCGAGGCTGATCCCAGGTGCAGCGCCGCAATCGCACACGCCGGGCGATCTAAAAAGCGTGCAGCGGCAGCTGGCAGCGGCACGCGCTGTCGGGATAGCTGCGGGCGTCCTGCGCGCTCGCCCCCGCACGCGCGCCGAGCGCGCTTCTCCCGCAGGCTCAGGCCGCAGCTTCGTGCATGCCGTGGTTCGCCCGCTGCAGCTGCAGAGCCCTCAAAGCTTGCCGCGATCAGGGCCCTGCAGCTGCAGCTGGGCCTCCGGCTTGCGCGCGGCGCCGCGCCATGTGCACAGCCAGTCTGCAACGATGACGCTACGGTCAAAGCTGCGGTCGAAAAAACGCAGAGACGCACGATCTCAGCCCAGGATTGCCACCGGGTCCGCTGCCCACGGTCGTGCGCCTTCCCCCGGCGCCCCAGGAACGACTCCAGATCCTTTTTGAAGGCACACAAGCTCTCCCGTGCAACGGGGGCCGAGCCCGCGCTCTCCGCGATCGAGTTCCAGTCGTTGGCATGCCAACGACTGGACGCATGTCGTACCCGTCCAACTACGATTTGGCCAGCTAGGAGCGGAAACGCCGATGGGGAACAGGCTGGCCACGACGGAAGTACAGGAGCAGCGGGATGCGCATTTCGAGCAGCTGTGCGGAAGCTTGAACTGTGCCCCCACCGATGTCTGCAAGAAGGCCTTCGAGCTCGGCACGTCATTCTCCATTCTCGGCTGGCGCGCAGTGTGCTGCTCCGAAGATTGCGGCCTCCTTCTCTGCAGCAGCCTCGCTGTAGCGCCCTGCGTAGAGGCGAAAATCCAGGCGCTCCCCGACCGCGAGTCATACACCCTTTCCAGCTTTCTGCTGGACGAATCGGTGATAGCAGCCGTCGAAAGATACGCGAAACGCCGACGAGCTGCAGCGCCAGCTGCAGGTTCCAGCAATAGCCAAGATGGCGCCGGCGCCGCGGCCGGCGGCGCCGTGGCCGGCGCCGGCGAGAAGCTGGAGGACGACGGCGCCGGCAGCGCCGAGGAATTTGAGCAGGACGGGGCCTTCATCGAGATTCTCCGCGACGCACTCGCCGAGGGCGCAGGGCTTCGCTGCGAGCGCTGCATCCGAGCCCGCGTGTTCGCGGCCCTGGTACAGGCGGGATCTGCCGCGGCCGCGGCCCCGCCCGCGAGGCCTGAACTATCGCGAGGTGCGAGCGCCGCTGGGGCTCGCGCGCCTCGGAGGCCTAGGCACACGCTTCGCCGGGAGCATGCACACATCTGCAAAGCCGCCCTGCAGCCTTAACGTTAGCGCCGAGGGTCCCCCACCGCCCCATCGAAAGCCGCTTCTTTCTTCACTCCAGTTAAGCCCGTCTGACTTTTGCACCCATATCGCTTGCAGGAGGCAAGTCCGACAAGCGCCGGAGGCTCGAGACTGGCGATGCGCGCGCCAGCGGCGACGAGATCTCCGCGTTCGCCGCACGCCCCGTCCCTCCAACCGGTACGACACCCGCCCGCGCCGCCTCCCCGTGCAGTCCCTCGGAGGCATCCCCTGAGCCACCCCCTAGAGCGGCTGCTTCTAGACTAGAGCCCCGCTCATCGCATCCGCCGGCAATGACCCTTGACGCAGCCTCATTCGAGTGCAAGCTATGCGAGCAGCGCCACGACGTTCGCGAGTACAACTTTTGCGGCACTCTAGACGTCTGCACCTGGCTGGCCCGCCTCATCAAGCTGTCTCCCGACCCGGCGCCGGGCCCGGACTCGTGGGATCCGATGAAGCCGGATGAGAAGCTCAAGGAGGGGATCTCGCAGCTGTTCTGCCCCAAGCGGGACCCAAACCTCGAGCCCGCGCCGCAGAAGCCCGCTGAGCCCCTCCCAGGTGCGCTCTCGCCCATCCAGTCCCCCCCCCCCCCCCCCCCCTCTTCCCCCCCAACCCCCCATCCCACAGTTCCACATGGTATCCCCTCATATATTGATTATTTATGAAACCCGGCCGTCCGCGTTTTCGCTCCACGTTTTTAATTTCTTATCTAGAGATCGTCTTGGCAAATAAATTTCTCGCCTGCTCGCTTCTGATGCATTCGGGGGGCGCAGGAGCCGCGGCCGCGCAGGAGGATGACAAACGCAAGCTACGTTCTTCAAGCAAGAAGGACAGCTCCGCAGCCCCACCGGGGAATCCGACATCATCCCCCCCCGGTGCGCCCTGAGGCTCGGAAAATTGCCTACCTATAGTCCGCATGGCATTACCCTATAGTCCGCAAGGCATACCCCTGATGCATTCGGGGGGCGCAGGAGCCGCGGCCGCGCAGGAGGATGGCAAACGCAAGCTACGTTCTTCAAGCAAGAAGGACAGCGCTAGCCCCGCAGCCCCACCGGGGAATCCGCCCCCATCGAATTCGACCCCAGCAGCAGCCGGCGCAAAGAGGAAGCGCAGGTCAAAGTCAAGAAAGCGCAAGGATGCAAATGCGCAGACCCCAAAGAAAAGTGGCGGTGCAGCCCCCCCCCCCCCCCCCCCCCCCTTCCAACACCCTCCCTCCTTCCTTTCTTCTCCCTCCTTCCTCCCCCTCCCTTGCCCCTCCCCCCATCCTCCCCTCCCCCATCCCTTCCACCCCCTCCCCTCCTCCCTCCTCCTCCCCCCCCCTGCCCCCCCCCCCTCCTGCCCCCATCCCATCCCCCCTGCCGCCCCCTTCCAACACCCTCCCTCCTTCCTTTCTTCTCCCTCCTTCCCTCCCCCCTCCCTTGCCCCTCCCCCCATCCTCCCCTCCCCCATCCCCTTCCACCCCTCCTCCCCTCCTCCCCTCCTCCTCCCCCTGCCCCCTCCCCCCCCCCCCCCCCCCTCCTGCCCCCATCCCCATCCCCCCTGCCGCCCCCCTGCCCCCACTCCCCCCCCCGCCCCTCCTGACCCCCCCCGCCCCCCCGCGATGCAGATACTGGCAAGGCTGAGGACGAGGAGGAAGATGAGGAAGAGGGTGAGGGCGAGGGGGACGAGGGCGAGGGTGAGGGCGAGGGTGAGGGCGAGAAGGAGGAGGAGGGCGAGGGCGAGGGGGAAGACGAGGAGGGCAAGGACGAGGAGGACGAGGAGGAGAAGGGCAAGGACGACGGGGATGATGGCGTTGATGCGATCGCACAAACCATCGGTTTCGAAGACGAGGTACTTACGTTCGCTTCTCCCCCCCCCTCCCCTTCTCCCCCCCCCCATCCGCGTGCATCCCTACCCCCAGTTCGCCAAGATGACTTCTAGATCTCGAAATCCATCTCCCTTTCCTACTTTTTTACTCTCCTCCAGTCATAGAATGAATATACGTACCCTTATGAGAATCATAGAAGCGCCTACTCTTGGGTTATCGTGGGCACCACACTCTCCGCTGTACATGTGCTAACTTTTGTTTGCCACACACAGCAATCGGCGCCGCGCAAAGCACGAAAGCCGCGGACTCTGGCAGCGGAGCTGACCGGCGACCGGATCGTGAGCTTCTTAACAAAGGCGTACCCCAACCTCATCAGCAAGACGGGCTCCAAGAAGTGCAAAGGGAAGCAGGCGGAGGGTCCGGAGCGCATCAAGTCGAGCTGCCCGGAAGCCGTGGCACAGATCCTCGACCAGCTCGAGGACCGGCTACAAGAAGGCGGCGAGCAGGTCGATCTCGTCGGGGCGGATGTCAATGGGGCGGTCCTGAAGAAAGTGCGCCAGCACCTCGCTTGCGCCGAAGGCGCGCGCGCCCGCGACCTCTTCCTCCTCGCTGCGGCCATGTTCAACCGCTTCATCAACACTCGGGGAGGGAGAACCTTCAGCCGGCTCAAGGGCCTCCGCGGCTCGGGGAGCTGGACGGCACACTGGCCGAAGGTGGAGAAGGCGCTCACGTCAGAATTCGGGGAGACTCTGCAGAGCGGCCACTTCCGTATCGACCAGCGGACCTTCAGGTCTCTCATCCGCATCGCGGATCTCGTCCGCGAGTACCCCGCCTTTCTGCGCGCTACGGGCACCTTTTCCGCCTCGCAGCTCTTGTTCTTTTTGGATGTTGTAGCCAGGGCCGATCAAAAGCAGTTCAAAGACCTGCAGCAGCGGTCTAATCTTTCTTTCGAGTGAGGTAGCTCATGATCCATGGCTTTTGCGCGGCCAAGTGAGCTCGAGGCAGCTCGTGATCTTTCTTCCGAGTCAGTTCCTCGTATATATATCTTTCTTTGTCTCTCTATAGGATATATATCTTATATACTAATAATTGATTTGTATCTTTGTTTCTTCTTTCAATATACTATAGTCTCGGATCTCGATCGCGTTGCATGCGCAGCTGAGACTTGCTGCAATCACCGAGTCAGTTTTCTGCCTGTGCACGCGCCCATGATGTATGTATATATCTCTCTCCTCTGAGACCTATATATAGCTATAGAGCTATATATAGCTAGCAATTGCAAATGCAATGGCAGCGAAAGACTCGTGCACATGCATATGGCATGCGCAATCTTGAGTGCGCAACAATTGCAAGCTGCAGGTTGCAGGAGCTTCGGAAAGACTCAGTGACTGGCGAGAGACCGTGTAAATCGATACGATATCAATGAACAAGTATGATCGTCGATATTTCCAAATTATAGACGAACGCGTCGACATTGCGGTACATACAACAATCGTTGAACTCTAAAGAGGCTTTTCAAAGTTAGGAAGCGCTACACTCACTGTGACTGAGTGACAGAGGTCACTACATGTTCGACGTCGACCAGCTAGTTGCTAGATCTCGCGGCCCGGGGGGGTTGAGCTAGCACTTCTGCAGCTTGTACGTGGACCCAAAAGGCATCAAACATTTGCACCCCGTGTGTGCACTCCTTGTACTGCTGAGCGTATGGCTCGTCATCGCCAGGAGTGCGCATGCCGATGCACGGCACGATCAAGTCCTCGGCCGCATGTGAGACATCTATCGATCCAGCCCGGTTCCTGTACCATTCCCTGCACCAAAAGTAAGTCGATTACAACAAAATGAAGCTCCTCGGTGCTCTGGATCTGCACGCACCGCAGCGTTGAGAGCACTTTGTGACTCGAAAGGCGCAAGCACCCGACTCCTGCATGCTTCTGCAGTCGGGCGTAGTCCACGAGGATCCAGGGGCCCACGATGGAACGGCTCTGACTACCACGGATGCGAAAGAGCGACGACGGCCAGTAACAAAGATCGGGCGGAGCAGTATACGTAGCGTCCTCGCTTCGGAGGCACTCAGCCGCGCCAGCCAGATAATCTACCAACGTCTGTATGTAGTCGACGATCGACAATGGCTGAGTGGGAGGTGGAGCCGGTGGGCGCAGAGGAGGCGCAAGCGGAGCCGGAATCGGAGCTGGACTGCCGTCATCCAGACCACGGCCAGCAGCTGTCGCCGGACGTTGCGGGGACTCTGCCGAGCCGCCTGGTACGCCACCGCAGCCCGGCGTGCCGCCCGCCGTCCTCCCCTGCACGACGCCCGCAGCGTCGGCGCTGCTGGTGCCGGCGTGATTTCCGCAGCCGTCCGCATCCCCCTTCGTTTTTTGTCGGCGTCAGCGTGCGTGATCGCGGGACGTAGGGAGGGGTTTGGGTCAGGCCTACCCGGGACGCATCGCGATCGCTGGCCGGCGCAGACGTGCCGCCGGTGGGCGCGGGCGTGTCAGCGCTCGCGAGAGCGGGCGCCTGGTCCGCCTCGGAAGCAGGAAGCTGTTCGGCGTCCGCGTCGCGGCTCTGAGGGGTGGGCTCGTGAGACTGGACGAGGGGGCTGTGAGTGCACACGCGTCGTCGCGCCAAGTATAGGCAGCGCGGGATCCTGACTTGGGCTGGAAACTGCGACGGCTCGCACCTGGGTGGGAGGGACGAGGCGGGTGCGAGGCCGGTTCGATGAGGGACGCTCGTCGCCGCCTTCATCGGCGGGCGTCGCGTCCGCCACCGCGGCTGCGGCAGTCGGGACCGATCGCGAGGGCGACGCGTACGGCACGGCCGGCGCTGCATCGGGCTGAGCGGGAGCTGCTCCCCCTTTGCCGTGGCTCGCCTCGCCGCTCTGAGGGGGGCGGGGTGCAGGACCCCGTTGTCAGGCGAGGGATCGGGGCGCGCGCCCGCGCTGGCCCGGCCGCGCGCCCGCGCTGGCCCGGCCGCGCGCCCGCGCGCGGACGTCCGGCCACACCCGCCCGCCACGGTGCCCCCGGCGCGGGCGGCGGGGTGCCGGCGCGCGGCCCGCGGATCAAAGGGTCTCTTACCTTGTAGGGATGACAGGGGGGCGTTGCGGGGGCGGAGGCGGTAACGGCGGATGCTGGCAGAGGCTCGCCGTCGTCGTTGCAGTCTTCGATGCTCAGTAGCTCCGAGATCTGCGAGCCAATCCGCACCCCTTCGTAGACCGGCTCCGGCCTCTTGCCAGCGCCAACCACAGGCGCAGCCTCGGAAGAGGGCTGAGAAGGCGTAAGCCAAGATGGGAGGCGGTCAGAGGCAAGCATAAGCCCTGCCCCGCGCGCGCACCGGGCCCGAGGGGCTGGCGCGCGCGTGCGTCTCGGCCGGCAGCGCCGGCCCCGGGCCGATCTCGACGGAGCCAGCGGGGACGCCGTCCCCGTGTGTGCCGGCCGCGGCGCTCCCAGAGGCCCCGCGCCCCCGCGCCCCCTCGTCGGGCACGCCGTCGTCGTCGTCGTCCTCCTCCTCCTCCTCGCCCGCCTCGCAGCTCTGAGGAGCGAGGTGGGGGGCGGGAAATGGACGTCAGGCGAGAGATCAAGGATGCGCTTGAGCAGGCCGGCGCCACGGACGCCCGCGACGTCCGCCCGCCGCGGCGCGCCGGGCGCAGACGGCGGGGCGCGGACCACGGCCCGCGGACGCTCTCGCACCTCGGAGGGGTGGGAGGGGGGTGTCGCGGGGGCGGGCTCGGCCGGCATCAACGCGCCCGTGGGCGCGTCTGCAGGTGGCCACGAGGGGGGCTGGTTCGAGAGAATCGCCGCTGCGATTCGCCGCCGAAGCCACAGGCACTCTTCTTGCGTGGCCGTAAACGGGTGGGTCGGGTGATCCAGAATCTTCTCGCCGAGCAGGATGCGCTCCAAGATCGCGCACAGGATGACGCCGCAGTTCCACTCGTCGTCCTGGTGAGGGATGGGGCGGGGATTCTGGCACACCGCCCACTTGCCCACGTCGGGATCCTGCAGGCCTCGAGCCTTGCACTGGTCGCGCATGAAACGTCGCAGGTCGCGCAGCACATACGGATGGAAATCTGACGAGGTGCCGTCGTAGTGCTCGAAGCGCCTTGCTCGCGGGCAGATGTTGGCCGTTGTCCAGTGTGCGTTGTAGTGGTTGATTAGAAAGATGAGCTCATCGTAGTCCAAGGGATCGAGCGACTTGACCCAGCGCCAGTTCTTGACCTTGTTGAAGCCGTAGTCATCCGACCAAGACCTTTTGTCGTCCAATTTCTTGGTCAACTTCGTGTAGAACTGAGAACCGAAAATGAGGCGCTTGGGCTGTAGCGGGGCCGTCGATGACGCTGCTGTGTCGGGCCCGGGCTGGCCAGATTCCAAGAGCGCCACGTAGTAATCGATCACAGCGTCGTTGAGCTTGCCCTCCTCGTCCAGGAGCACGTCGATGTCTTTTTGCGTCACTGTCAACAGGCCGAACCTGGGAAAATGGCGTTCTGCCACAACAACGGAGTCGGATGGCTGGACAGGAGGGGCGGCAGACGAAGTGCCGGCAGCGCCGCTCTGCAGACCGAGTCGTCAGCTTGATCCGGGTGCGCGAGGAATAAACAGATAGAGCGCCGTCGCGTGCGCATGCACGTGCACGCCGGCGGCGGCTCGGGCTCGCACCGTGCGGGCTTTCTTGGCCGACAGCGGCGGTGGCGGCGGCGACGGTGGCCGCGGTGACGACGGCGGCGACGGCGACTCGGCGTCGGGCATTTCGGTATCGCGGTCTGCGGGGCCGCCGCCCCCGTGCACTCTGGAAGAGGGCCGTGCCGACGGCTCTGCAGCTGGTGGTGGCAGAGGCTCGCCGTCGTCGTCGTAATCCTCGATATTCTCTAGCTCCGAGTTTTGCGCGTCGCCGTGACGCGCGCCGGCCACATGTGCAGCCTCGGAGGAGAACTGCAAAGGCGTCAAGCGGAATAAGGGGGCCGTCAGAGGCGAGCCTCCCCCGCGCACTGGGCCAGAGGGTTCGGCGTCGTCGTTGCCCAAGTCCGTCATTTCGGTATCGCGGTCTGCGGGGCCGCCGCCCCCTCGCACTTCGGCAGAGGGCCGTTGCCCCATCGTGACCTCTGAAGGCTGTGCGGGTGGCGCGCCAGCATTGCCGTCCGGTGCGACCTGAGGGCAGCGGGGGCGTCGGGCGACGATGCGAGAGCGGGCCCGGGCGGGCCAACGCAGACGAAGAAACGCGCAGCGGCGCGCGCCACGCACGCACCGGCGCGTCAAGGCTAGCTGAGAGAGAATCCGCGCCGGGAGCCTCGACGGGCGTGGTCGAAATCGGCTGTCGCGGCACCAGGAGCTCGTAGTGACTTCCGTTGTACCGCAACTGGAGCGACGTCGACTCGCAAAGTCAACACCCGGCGTGCGTCCGACCTGTCTTGAAGGCAAACTGCAAAGCACGCACGTGAATGGCCATGGGGCCGTCGGTGCGCATGTAATGCTCGCCATATCTGATGACGGCAGTTGAGTCGGAAAATGATCAGCAGCAGAGCGCGTGAGCTTCAGTGCGAGGGGAGCGTATGCTAAGCGTGGGGCAGTGAGTTTATTCGGCCAGGAGAACTGCCTCTCGCGCACCCAGGGAGGCGGCGGTACACAAGTCGCTCCGGATCTTCCGTGTACACGAAGATGGGGACCCTGAACAAGTCGGCGGCAATGAACAGTTCCGGCTCCCCACCTGCGCTCGTCGTGACCACGATCAGCTCTTCAGACCCCGAGATAATGGCCCGTAGTAGACGAAAACACGGAAGCAAAGCGCACCCCAGTAAGCTGGGTCGGCAACGAGATTCTGGATGTGCTGTTCCACGGTCACGTTGCCGGGGAAAAGGCTCGGATAGAAGGGGCTAGCCTGCGCCAATCGTCAAACGCGGTTCCTGAACCGGAAACACACGATTGCGAAAACTCAAAAACAAAAGAGTGCACGAACTTTCAGCTCGTCTGCGCGCGAGATAATTGTTCGAATGATCGATTCCCGTACGTCTTCCACGTCTGCATCGCTAGCGTCTCCTGTTTCCCCCAGGTTCGTCAACAGACCTTGCGTGATCTGAGCAACGCGCAAACGGTTACAAGGCGCGCGACGGGACCCGCTGTAGGATCGCTGCACGGCGATTGCAGCCAGCAGACGCGTACGCCAGCATTGAGAGAATGGAGCGCACCGAGCGGAAGAGACACCGGCCGTCGCCTATCACACGGCGAACCGTGAAAAGGGTATCGAACGTGGCTCTCGGGATCGTGCGCTCGACACTGACGGCGAGGGGGGCCGGGATTTCTGGCTCCACAGGAGTGGCTGTGGCGGCAGCTTCGCCGCTTAAGCTTGCAGATGCCGATGGGTCCCGCGGCACCAGCAGATTGTAGTGGGTTTGATTGTCCGTATAGTGCAACTGGTGCGATTTGCAGTGCCAACGGTCGGCAAATTTTCATGGTTCCACATGATAGCAAAATTGTGAAGCGCGCACGTGAATGGGAGGATTTGTGTAGTGTGTGCCGTATCTGGTCAGGGGAGCATTCAGCGATGTATTGACGCACTCTAGCTAAGTATAGCATATGGATCGAAAGATGCAAATGCGTGAGCTCGAGATCGAGTGCGCTGGCTAGGTCTAACCTTCGATTACTCCAGCGCGAAGGGGGCAAAAAGAAAAATGCGATCGGTGCGCTCAAACACCATCTAAAGCTTTAGGGATTGTTTGAATTCTGTGCATAGTGCACTAAATTGTTCTGTCCAGGAGAACCGTATTCGTGCACCTCGCCCATTCTCGGAACGATGTTTCGGAGTCTCGCACATACACGATGATGGGGACCTGGTACAGGTCCGCGGCGGCCCACATTTCTGGTTCCCCGCCTGTGCATGTGTACGCCAGCTCGTCAGACTTCATTGTCTTTAAGGGGATCAATACTTGAAACGACGACAGCGCACCCCAGTACGTTGTAGGGTGATCGATGAGGTCCTGGGTGTGCTGTGCCACAGTCCGGCCGCCAGGAAAAAGAGCCCCAGCGCGATAATCTTCACGAGCCTGCGCATGCATCCAGCGTCAATCGCAGTTCGCTTTTTCACACGATTGCAGCACCAGAGACAAACCATGATTTCCTGCACGCGCGAGCGAATTGCCTGAATGATTGATTCTCGTTCGAAATTCACGTCGTCGTCAGTAGGTCTCGAATGCTTACGGTATACTTGCGTTATCAGACCCTCCGCAATCTGAGGGATACCGATACACGACCAATCAAAAGGCGACGGGATCGGGCGGCAGGTCAGCGGCTGCAGCCTTCAAGCCGCTGCACGGAAGGCGGAACTGCATCCAACAAGCGCTAGAATCGAGAATTCGAGAAACGCACAGCTCGGAAGAGGCAAATACCGTCGCCTCTTACTTGGATCTCCGTGAACGCGGCACTCGGAATATTAATTGTTCCTTCGGCCCTGGCGTCACGGGGCGCTTGCTCTGCTGCAGGCTCTACCGCGGCCCGCTGATCGACGCTGGCGATATCGATTTCGCCGAAAGCGGCACCTGCTAAGCTTTCCGTGTTCGGGAGCAACGTCGACGGTGGGGCCTCCCAAGCAGGGGGCGGCTGCTGTTCAGGAAGCGCGTCATTCTGCGAGACAAAAAAAGAGGGAGTGCCGGTCAGGCGAGAGCCTTGTGGGGCGGGGACGGAGGTCGAGGGCTTCAGATCTGTCGCGCCGGAGGCGGAGGTCTGCAGCGCATCGCACCGGCTGAGAGGGCAGAGGGGCCTGCGAGTCGAAAACCGATCCGGCCGGCGACGGTGCACTCCCGCCCGGAGCCGCGCCTGCGGGGACACCCCGCAGGGCGAGCGCCTGCAGCTGCTGGTAGACGGTAAAAGTCGCAACAGCATGTCGATAGTGCCGTTGGTACTCGTTGTAGACCGGTTTCAGGTTCCAGTGCCTGCGGGGCCCCTCCAATTGACTGGGCGGTGTTGCTCCACCATCGTGATTGGGAGAGCAGAGCCCGAGCTGCACGGCGCGGTCCAACAGCTGGCCGATTTCCGCGTACTCCTCGTTTGCCAGCTTGATGAGCGCCTCCTCCGACGGATTGGCGCCGAGCGTTTTTCGTGCGTTCTCCCTGAACCCTTCCAAGCGATCCTCGTGTGTTTCGAGACTGCGCCACCGCTTCAAGGTCATCCACACGTCGCTCTCGATGAACTTTAAGACCTCATCCTCGAAAGGATAGGAAGCCTCCTGCGCCGGTCCTTCGTTGCCTCCCCTTGACCGCGCGCCCCCCGGATCAGGGGCCGCCGAGCCGGTCGCCGGGGATGGGGCGGCGCCGCCACGTGCGGGCTGCAGCTGCGCGCCGGGCGCCTGCTGGTACGTGGCGCCCGTGGGCACACGCGGCTGTGCGCGCTGGACCGCAGCTGCAGATCTTGGCACCGCCGACGCCGATGCCGACGTGCCCGGGCCTGGCAAAGACCCTTGCTCCAGCAGTCGCATCACCATGTCGAGGGCCGCCTTCGCGTAAGACGGCAGCTCGGCCTTTTTTAGCTGCTTGACCTCCCCTTCGTCGCGCTCGAGTAGATCGACGACTCGACGCAGGCGTTGAACGGCTTCGCGGTTGTACATCGCCAGATCGCGATGCTGGGCGCGACGCAGCGCCTGCAGAGCCTCTCGGTGCATCTTCTCGATCTCTCGCTGGATTGCCTGCTGAACGTGTGCATCCCTGTCGGCTGACCTCGCGTAGAAGCGCAAGCTGCCCCTGTCATTTTTTGCACGTTGCATCGCCATCTTCACGAACGCTTCCTGACGCTGGTCGTAAGAAAGCTGAGCCCACCGAACAATGTTGCGATATTCGACCTCTCCGGCCTCTGCTGGCGTGCCGGCTGTCGACTCGCCCGCCGGTGCCGCCGCTGGGACGGGATCCGGCGTCGTCGCTGCTGCCGGCATCGGTGCTGCTGCCGCCGGCGTGGCGGCCGGCACGAGTCCCGCACCAGGTCGGACCGAGCTCGCGGGGGGCGGGCCTTGGGTGCCGGCGCCAGCCGAGCGTGCCGGGGGCCCGCCTCCCGGGCGAGACGGCGCGGGAGGGCCGTCGGCACTCGCGATCGGCCCGCCATCGACGCGTCCGTGATCGCCCCCGGCGGCGCCTGCAGCTGCCGGGGGCGATGTGGGCGGGGCCTCTTGGAGAGAGGCCTCGACTGCGCTCTGCTCGACATTTGCAACGTCGTTCTGACGGGCAGGGATGGAGCCGGTATCAGGTGCTATCTTGCTGTCAAATGCATTTGGAGGGCACACCTGGATGTCCATCGCTTCAAGGACCCCGGGCTCCCTGCCATCTACGCCATTGTCCGATGAGGCTGGCTGCTGGAGCCGGTCGCCCGATCCCTCCGATGACTCGAACGTCGCAGGCGCCGCCATTGACGCTGGCATGGGAGCCGGCATCGATGCTGCTTTCGGTTTCGGCGGCTCCGCACGGGCAGGCGCAGGGTCGGCGTCCGGCGGAGGGGTTGCAATCAATTCGTCCAGGAAAATCATGAGTTCATTCCGATCTTGCGGTTGGCCCTCCGACGCCAGATCTCGAGCTATCTCGCTCGGCGTGGGCGTGTAAATCGGCGGCCAGTCAAAGTTGATGTCACCGAGGGCCGCGCCGCCGTGAGCGGCGCCGAGACTTTCGCCAACGAGGGGGCGCTTCGGGTCCTCCGGCTCCTGCGCGGGCTCGGGCGAGCCCGTAGAGCTGGCGATCGGGCTGGCTGCAGCTGCAGCTGCTGGTCCGAGATCCGGCCGCCACGGGTGCGCAGGCTGGATGCCGGCGTGATCGTGATCGACCCGACCCGTATCACGGCCACCTTGATCTCCGCCCGGTACGCCTCTTTGGCGGACAGGGGCCTCGTCGGGCCCCGCCCCCGCATCTACAACTGCCAAAAATCAAGCACTCGTCGGCGAAAGCGCGGCAGCCGGTCAGAGGAGGCAAAGTCGGGAGCGCACGTGGACGCGTGTTGGTGGCGAGCCCGTGCGCATTTGAATCTGCCGAGCCTTCTGCAGGGGCGCCGGCGGAGGACGGTGCAGGAGGAGGAAGCAGTGCGTCCATCGCTTCGTCCATTGCTGCTGCTGGCGTCGCGGCCGGCACGAGTCCCGCACCAGGTCGGACCGAGCTCGCGGGGGGCGCGCCTTGGATGCCGGCGCCAGCCGAGCGTGCCGAGGGCCCGCCTCCCGGGCGAGACGGCGCGGGAGGGCCGCCGGCGCTCGGCCCGCCATATGCATCGACACGTCCGTGATCGTCCCCATCGGCGCCGCCACTCGAGGTCCCCGCGGACGAAGCTGGCTGCTGGGGCCCGCTGGGAGGGTCTTCGGGACCGCTGCCCTCGTCGTCCGAATCGGACGACTCGTCTGACGATTCTGGCGATCGCGGCGTCGATGCCGACGTCTCACCGTCCGACAGCGCCTCTGCCGCCGGCGACGATGCCAATGTCGGTGGGACCGCCGGCGGGGCCTCTTGGAGAGAAGCGCCGGCTGCGTCAACGTCCTGGCCATGGTTGAGATTTGCAATGTCGTTCTGAGGGGGCAGGGGTGGGGCCGGGATCAGGCAAGAAATTGGCGCGAGCTTTTTCGAGCTCGAGCACTACTAGGCTATGTATGTTGACGATTGCATTGAGGAGCACCTCGCCTTCCATCGCATCAGAGCGTGCAGAGGCGCCCTCCACGTGCATAGGTACATTCGCAATGCCCGCCGGTTCGTCGTCGACACTGTCGCCGCCGAGATCTTCGGGTGCCGGACCAGGGAGGTCGGTGAGCAGAGCTGCGTCGTCCACTTCCGGGGTTTCGAACTGCGACCGGAGCGCGACCGTTTCAAATCGGTAGGAGACTTGTCTCGAATTATTTTAAACTGCAAACTGTGCGCACTGCAGCCGGTTCGGCGTCCACTGACGAATCTGACGACGGCGATGCCACCTTCGACCTCGAGTCTTCTGACACTGCCTCGGGGCTTGCCCCGGCAGCTGCAGTCTGCAAAACGTAGCGTCAGATCTAGAATGAAGCGGTTTTCGATTCAGCAACGGTCCGCTCCGAGCAAAGGCTGAAAAATACCTTGTCTGTATCGTTGACTGGAGGGGGGGCCTCCATAATTCGCGTTCGCTTGATGGTATCCACGTACTTCTCAAGGCCAGCTTGCATGTGCTTCAACGACACGCGAATTTTCTCAAAGCCAGCGCCATACTCCCACTCGCCGTAGACATCCTCAAAATCGAGCATGGCAGCTATGCAGGCGTGGCTTTTGACCGATAGCTGGACCACCCTTGAGCTGATTTCAACATCAAATCCATCGGCGTCCTGGATGGAGCCTTGGAACCCCTCAACCGACTCCACAAAGGCCTTCCAGTCCAACAATGACAGATCGATGAAGAATTTTGGCTCTCCCTGATTGAAACGAGTGGCCCATTTAGCGTATGATGTGGCGGCAGTCTCCCCTGCCACTCTGCCGAAACGCAATCTGCGTTGTGCATCCCGATCAAAGATGTTTATGGCAACACGAATGGGAGCCTAATTAAACATAAAGTGGATATGATATGTGTGCGTGTTTTAAATATAAAGATCCATTTAAATGAATCGTTAAATGGCAGCTTAGAAACGATTCCTGTAATATAAAAAGATTTGTAAATTTTCTTGAGCTATTGTAATCACAGAGATCTGAAAATGCAAGCTGTGGAAATGTGCCCCCCACAAGAGGGACATGGAGCGCGCACGGGTGCAACTTGCTGTTGGCCATGTTCTCATCCATCAGCCACGGGTAGTTTGTCGTCATGATGATCAGCAAACCCCTGTTGTTGCGAAGGTACTGATCCATATTGCCCGACTCGGCTCCAAGAACATTCGACTTGAACTGGATCGCGGGTATACAAAAAAGCATCACTGCCTGTATGCATGTACATGTTCTCCTACAAGGCTTCTAAAATTAAACTCACCAGAGACACGAGACCGGTGCTGTCATCTCCGTTGAAAAGCCCATTTGCTTCCCTGCGCATTCCACATGTCATGTCAGAATTCGAAGGTACGCGCCGCGTGGGAGCTCTGGATCTCAGTCTTACGTACTCGAATAGGATGAAGCCAGGCTGCATCTCTTTCATGACATTTATCGAAGCACCAAACATCTGTCCATCCATGGAGGCCTGCAGCAGCGGCATAGTTACATTTGAAACGCGAAATGAAGCCTCTTCAAGCTTTTACGTGCAAATGCACCATATTATTATATAATTAGCGAGCGTAATACTATGTTTAGCTCACATCCCTCGTATCAAAAAAATTCAAAAAAGTGTAAAACTGTGCGATATTCTAGAGAATGCACACATGTATGCGCTTTAAACACGATGTATGAGATGTACTTGTCACGCACGAAGTGGCTCCTCGATCCTGACAGAGGCATGTTCATGAAGAAAACCCTGTCCCCCAATCTCCTTGCCATCTGAAGCGCAAGCTCGGTCTTTCCGCATCCCTGTTGTCCAAGCATGCATGTTAAAAAAGACGTTCGAACACGATGGCATGACCGATCGCGAGGAAAATCTCACGTGCATACCCCGGGACCGCTGAAAACAAATCCCGCGAGAAGTTGCTGCACCTCGTTCTTTGGATCGGGGTGGAACATGCGAAATTCGAAGTCTCGCAGATATGCTTTCGCAATTCGCATGTCTTCGCCAACTGTTTACGATCACAAGCAGAAAATGATAAGTACCGATTCGTACATTCGAAATCGCTCCCATGCAAGAAAACATTGTTAATGTAAAAGAAAATGTGTATCGGCGTATCTATGTGTGCATACATAGATAGAGTTGTTAATACGTACCGAGGTCGTCCCATGTCATATCCAGCTCATGACGAACGAGAAGTTCCTTGCTCCTGTTTGCCCAGGCGATAAACTTTGAGTATACGGCCTTCCGAACATCTTCTTTCTTGTCTGTGCTGTCGCACGCGGAGGTAAATGCCTGGATGATCCGTTTGGCCTTCTCCTGGTAGACTCCTTTGCCCCTTGCCATCTTCTCGAGCTCGGCCCAGGTCTGGGGCAGGACGAATCGTTCTCTGGGGCTCGTGCTCGACGGCCCGGGAGCCGGCGGGACCGCGGTTGGAGGTTGCTCGTCGCTTGCCTGCTCCAGATCTGGCGAGGTGCCGCTTGCCTCCGCAGGCGATGGGCCGGACGTGGGTGCACGTGCATCGCGGTTCCAGATCCAACGATCTCGCAGCTGCTGAATGGGGTTTTTCTCGTCCCTGCCGGTTTCTCTCAGGATTTACATGGGAGATGCTGGGAGAAGCTAGACGTACGAAGGGTCTCCTGCTCTCTTCTTCCGCCAGCGCTCCCACACCTCCAGCACTTTCTGGAAATCCTCGCACTCTTCTGCCACCGCCAGCGCCCGCTCCACGCCCTCGTGGATGTCAAAGGCGGGGTTTGCAGCCGGTACCCTGCACGGGAGTTATATAATTAGCTTGCAAATGACCAAAACGATTGCAGCTTGGAATAGTGGTTAGTTTGCAATTGCATAGAAGCTGGCATTCACCCTCCAGGCAACAAGCTCGCACGTCCACCCCAGCCGCTCTGTGTGATGTTCTTGATGTAGACGCAGCGGGCCAGCTCTGCCAACACACGCCTTTGGAGGTCTTCCCGGGGCAGCGGAGCGTAGCCCAGATTTGCCACAATCTGGCCGTGCAGAGCCGCATTCAAGATCTTGTCCTTTGTCTCCGGGCCGAGACGCGCCATTGCTGAGACCACTGTCTCTCCGTTGAACGATCTATACAGGCTGATCACGTCGGGATTGGGCTTGTTCAGGACCGCAATCCAATCCTACGGATACAAAATAAGCTCAAGGGTGCCGGTGAGCTCGAGAAACGGCAAAAATAGGTGGCTTTTCAGGCCTGTCAACAAACTATGCAGCTCGCGCATGCTCGCACCTTTAGATCGCCAGGAGGGTCGAAACTCCCACCCCCGTCCGCATCTGGGCAGCTTGGGAACCGCAAATTCCACTCTTCTTGGGTGCAAGGCACAAGAAAGTCGGTCATGTCCGTGTTGATGAGAGCGGGGTACCGACGTCCGTTTTGCGCAATGTGAGTCAGCTTGTCGTGGTCGCTCCAGTGGAGCCGCTCGCCCGGTTGGATGAGTCCGGCATCAACCGCCGGGCAGCGCACGAGCTTGTTCACGGGTGTCACGCTGCTATCTTTGTCGCCTGCACATGTACATGCTGGCTGCATAAGCGTGCGGGCTACGTGCACGAAGCACTTTAAGGACGAGCAAGCGGCGAACCCAATTTCGCCTGTGTTGTAAGGCGGTACTTTTCACCAGGAAAGAACCACGTCTTCGGATTTCGGTGCGTTCCAACTCGATGGAACAGTCCATTCTCGTCGGGTCGCGACCGCCAGGAGCAGTGCTTGCTCTCTGGCCACTTGCAAAGAAAACTGTATGGCTCGAGCACGATGTCCTTGGCCTCCAGCTTGTCAAGGGCGCTCGGATTACCCAGCTGCTTCCGAAGAACCCCGAGGAGGTCCGTTGCAGAGAACGAAAGGTGGCGCTTCTCGTTTGAGGGGTCTTTCCGAAGCTTTCTTTCCGAAGCGTCCGCCGACGAACGTAGACAGAGATCGTGAGTGCCGACCGTCTTGTAAACCTGATTGACCGTTCCGGCCAGCTCAGGGTCCAGGTAGATGCCGAGCTGGAAAGACTCCAATCTCGTTTCTCGGTTTGCCTTCTTCTGCTCGGAAAGGAAATTTAGAGTCAAGTTCAAGTTGCTGAGACACTGCAACACTACAACATGCTATGCAGCCTGATCAAAAAGCAGAGCTTTAGTCTACGATTCAAACTATCTCGTTGGCAAAAGTTGGTATTGTCGTGTTGCACACGCACCTCATTGCTGTCGACGGCGTCGTTTTGGGAGAGGTCTTTGAGGATAGCGTATGCAGCTTGGTTCTGCGTGAGAATCGTGCAATTGACACATGTCTCTCGATCCACTGGATCGTACACGTGTCCTTCGCCCCGAATCTTCACCTTTGCGAGCGGCACTGCGTACGCACACGCCTCGCGCGACAGACGATAGAATCCCCCCCCGAACACGTCGCCGGAGGACTTGACATCGTAGTGGCAAAGCGCCAAACAGCGATCTGATGCCAAAAAGGTGCACGAGTGCACTGTCAAGTCAGAAGGACGACATCACGTCCAAAAAAGGGTTATGTGATCCAGAGACTAATCCAGCATAGCACGCACCGGAGGGGTGCAGGTCCTCATCACAAGTCGCGGGGGGGGTCTCATTGGACTCGGAATCGATAGCGTCGACGTCTTCCGGTGCTGCTGCATCCTCGCCAGCTGGACTGGAATGATCATCGAGACTCATAGGGTCAGCATTGTCAAACGATGTTGGCGGCGATTGCGAGACAATATCCGCCTCGGCGTTGGTCTTGGAGCCCGCGGTCAAAGCAGCGCCAGCGGATGATTGCGAAGGCTCGCTGGGTGCTGCGGTTGACGTTGGGCCAACCAATCGTCAATCACGGTCGTCGATTTAAAATTCTAGGGTTGCATACGGACCTGGGGGAGCAGAGTTGTTGTGTGCCCTTGAATTATTAAAGTTCAGAGCGTCTCCTCCGGTGCCTCCTATGTTTCCAACTGCAGCCTCGAGATTCACGGCTGCACAGCCACCAAACTGAATAAGAAAGATTCCGAGGCGATTATCTATCCCAAAGCACCATGTAGTTGTGTTGCGCCTGCAGCTGGAGCGGCATTCACGATCGAAGTCAAGTGGCTGGAGGATCCCGATGGGACACCGTCTGCAGCTGCAGGCTGAGAAGCCACAGCAGGGGCCGCGTTCTCCTGCGCATGCTGCTTGCGCTCGGCCTTGCCCTTGACCTGCACAACTCGCGAAGTCGACTCGTTCAGAGCCGGCTTCTTTGCTGGTGTCTCCCCGGCAATGGCCTCTCCATTCTGTCCCTGCGATTCGACACTCAGCCTTCAGGTTGGACACCAAAAGGAACATTTGGTCAAGGCTCACCTCCAGCTGGCGCTTCTTGCTGTTTGCGTTGGCGCTTGCCACGTTCGCCGCATTCACCGAAGGCGTTGCTTGAGATGTGCCAGCACCGGGTGCTCGTGCAGCCGACTGCGCGGCCGAGGATGGTGCAGAGGTAGAGGCACCAATGCCGGTGCCGCTGCGCGTCCGAACTGCAATCGCGGCCGCGTCTGCCTCTAGCCGAGCTTTGTCTTGTTGCGCTTTGCTGATCTTATCCTGGATTTTGCCAATTTTCTTCTCCAGAGACTTCATCAGGGTCAAGATCGGCTTCGTCGGTTTTGGGACACTGTGCACAGGGAATGCATTAGGAAAGAGCTACCGAAGGAGAGGGATGATGAATACCCTCACACTAGTAATATATTCCGAAACTAAGAACCGAAACAAAGAGGAAGATGAACAAACCTCTTCTGTAGGTCAGTGAGCGCAGTTGATTCCTTGCTCAGATTTGTTCGATGTGCGCCGATAATCTTGTTTATCTTGTTGATCTGCCGCCGGAAATCTTTGAGCTGCCCTTCGTAATCTGCTGTCGACCTGTGTGCGTGCACAGAAAAATCCTTTGTGAACTGTCCACGGAAAACAAGGCGAGAAGAGAGGGGATGGAAAAAAAGCTAGGACGCACTGGGTGCTAGCGGTGCCGAAATAAACTCGAGTGATTGAAACGTATTTCCTCCCGATGGGGATACCACGTGCCCGAAGTTCAAGGCAGACTTTTTTTACCAGCTCCCGCTTGGCCTTTTGATCGACTCGCCACGCGTGAACAAGGGCGTGGTCTTTTTGATCGCTGCCAAACTGCATCTTCATTTCGTACGCCACTGAGGATGGCGCCGGAATCAGATCAGAGGCATAGGGGGGATTGTCGCCTATTACAAGTTGTGTGTGTCTCTTTCATTATACTACTTTTAATTATTAGAAAACGCTTGAAGCGACACGCGTTTTTTGCCCGACCCTCGTTCCGTGAGGTGCATATGCATAGATACGAATACCTTCAAACATGAGTTTTGTGTGGAAATAACGCACCGGCTTGAGGCTCGGTAGGCGCACCGCTGGCATCGCAAGGGGTGCATCGAGAAATACAGGTGCAGGGCGTCGGGTTGCCTGCAGGTGGTTTCGACTGGATCGGGTCGTCTCGCACGGGCAGATTTTCTGACAGCGCTGCAGAGCGGCAGGGGATGAAGAAGCGAAATTCAGCGCAAGCGTGCCTCAGAATAGTCTCGGCGTCCAGGAGCTCCGAGCACAAGGCACCCTCCATGCCCTCGGGTACATCGTAGTGAAAATCAATGCCGGTATTCCCAGAAACAAAACCTGGGAGCGGTCAACTTGAGAATGGTGCATGGATCCTCGTGAATGCGTGCACAAACCTGGAGGGCCCGTCAAGCGAAGTGCATGTGATTGGGCTTGCCTCTGCCACTTCTGAAGTATGAAAATGGAGATGTCCACGGATATGCGTAGCAGCTTTTGATGCACGAGCTCGTGGGCGAGGGCGCAGTCGCTCTCGTTGAGCTGCAGGAGAGGATCGATGGCGTTGGCTTCCTTGTCGTTGCTGAAGGCGAGCGAGCCCATGCTTGCGGCCGTGCGTCGCAGGAGAATCTCTGCACGTAGCTCAACGAGCTTGGCCAGTTTGTGCAGGGCGTCTTCCAGCTGCGAATCCGCGTCATCGTTGCCTGAACGGGTCTCCTGAGCGGCCTCTGCACGCGCAGTGGGGTTTTAGTTGTGCGTAATGATTGAAGGTGCAACGCAAACGGTCAACACGTAGGGCGCACCTAGCAACACCAGCACTTTGCAAAGATGCGGAACACCGAGGGGCCCACGTTGCTCACCCTCGGCCAGCGTCGAGCCGGGCATCTTCGACTTGGTCCCGGTCGGGGTACAGAACCGCAGGTGCACGAGCTGTGTGATGGTCGGATCCACCTCTGAGAGAAAACGCAGGAAGCAATCGTCCAGGGCGAGCTGCAGGTGGGCGCCACCATCCAAGGTGTGCGCGCCCTCCTCCAGCTGTCTGAACAAGCCGCACGGCGTTGGGTCGTCGAGCAAGGCTTGCTTGAATCTGATCAACAGCTCCCTCCCGATTTCGACGGTACGTGTCCAGTGAGCGACGGGGTCCTTTTCAACAACCGCGTCGCCGCGATCGACGCTCGCGTTTGCGTCGTTCTCGGCGTCGCGCTCGGGCTGGCTGCGGGCCGCGGCCTGCGGGGCGCCCGTGCCGGCACGCTCCGCTGCGCCCCCCACGTTGGGCTCGATGCGAGTCGCCGTGCCAACGTGCGCCGTCGGCAAGGAGGAGTCGTCGGGTTCTCCGCGTGAGGCGATGGCCGGCGTGCCATCGACGCCCGTTGCGATCGGGGTCGAGGGGGGCTGCGGCATAGAACAAGCAGCTCCGGTTGCGTCCCAGGGCGCCGGCTCCGATGCGGATGATGGGGCCTGCACTTTGCGGTCAGATGTGAGATCGAGAACCCGAGAGCTCGCGTTAGCGCAGGCGCCTTGCACTCGCCTCCGGCTCGGTTGCTGCAGGCATGGTATCGAGCTCTCCGGCAACGGGAGCGCCAACGGGCGCTTCGGACGTCTGCAGCCACATGCAAGCGGTTTGGAGGCGCACGTGCGGCGAGCGTGCGCGTGCCCGATTGCGTGCACGGGGGAGCGTCAGGGCAGGGTTGCGGCCCACCTGGTCCAGCGCTGCGCGCCTGTACTCTTGCATCTTCTTGAGCAGCTCGTCGTTGAGTGCGGAACCGACGGCCGGATCACTGTACAGTTGGAATCTCGACAGAGGCAGAAGGGCGAGGTCGACAGGAATGTTTCTGTCGGCCATAAACTTGACGATGTCAGTTGATTCGAGGGCGACCATCTGCGCACGTGCACATCGATTAGCATTGGCAAATATTTTAGAGCAGAACCCTGTGCGCATGCGCGGACCACGGGATGCCGAGGCTTGGGACGGGACAGGTACATCTCGCCCCAGTGTGGTGCGTGATTACGATCTTCTTTCTTCAAGACCGCAACAGCATTGTTCTGCACGTGGAGCTCTTGAAGCGATGTCAATAGAGTCACCTCGGGCGGCACCGATCCTGGGCCGAAAAAGGGTACGGTCAGCAACGGAATCAGAGCCCGGATAAAAGCTCTAGTGTGTTTTTACCGAATCGATTCGAAGAGAGATCCAGGATGCGGAGCTTGACCAGCCGGCCGATCTCGGGCGGCAGGCTTGCGAGCCCCGTGTTGTTCAGATTGAGCGACTCCAAGTTCGCAAGCTGTCCTACTTCGCCGGGAAGCCGGTCTGGTCGACGCAGAGGGTGCAGTGAGTTAGACACACAAACGGATGGCTGCAGCTGGGAGCTTATCCCCATGTTTCAACTAACCAAGTTTGTTCCTCGAAAGCACGAGACGGCGCAGGTTCTTGAGATGCCCGACGAGTGGGGGAACGGACGTGATCTGCGAATTGGCCAACCACAGCTCCACCAGGCTCTCGAGGGTCCAGATTGCACTTGGGACAAAACCTGCGTATCACGAAAATGAGAGAGCGGTTTTTGCGGAGAATGCTCAGCAGTTGACGATTTGACAATCTACCCAGCCTGTTCTCCGAGAGATTCAACAGCTGAAGATTGCTGAGCTTGCCGATCTCAGACGGAATCGAATCCAGGGCTGCTCGAGGACGCAAAGTCGTGTCAAAAAAAACGGCTGCATGTTTGTTTCAATTTGCGCGCGCACTCAGTTTGTTCCGCTGGAGGAAAAGACGGCGCAGTTTCTTGAGTTGACCGATGTGAGAGGGTAGACCCGCAAGCTGTGTGTCGGCCAACCCAAGCTCTTCCAAGCAGACGAGATCCCCAATCTCGCTAGGAACCGACTCTGAATCCGACGTGAGCAAGCGATTGCGAGGAACAAGACGGCTTTGCACGTACTCAGGCTGTTCCTTGACGAACCTGCTCCCACGGAGCTCGAGATATCCAGGCGCTTGAGCTTTGCAAGGTTTCCGATCGTACTTGGGATGGATTCTAATTACACGAAAGCAGCATTAAAATATAATCAAACAGAAAAATAAACGCAGATCTAGAGCGCATTCTGTCGACGGGGCACGGGGGAGGCCACGCAATCGAAATCCACGCACGCAGCTTGCAATCACGAAGCGATAGATCCTCCAAGTTCGAGAGGGAGAGAACCGAAGAAGGAACAGCGTTGAAGTTGTTACCGTCCAGGTTCAGCGACTTCAGATTGACGAGCTTGCCGAGTTCTAGATCTGTTGGGAACGATTCTGTGTCTGCCGTATTCGAAAGCGAGTCAGCCCTCATTGTGATTTACCCGATTGCAAGGTCCCCCCCCCACACACACACACCCCCCCCCCTTCGAATACGCATTAAACAAAAACGATATGAACGCACCTAGGTTGCAGTTAAAAAGCGATAGCTCTTTTAGATTCGAGAGCGAGAGTATCGACGATGGAACACTGTGAAGGTCATTCATGTCCATGAACAGATGCTCCAAATTGACGAGCTTGCTGAACTGGCTTGGAAAAGATTGTGCATCTGTTGCACTGTGTCAGTGCCGAAGTGTGAAGCGGTCGAATGCAAAATGTTGAATTTGTGTGTGGAGCGTTCAGCCAGGACATCGCACCGATCTTGTTAGAGCTGAGGTTCAAACGTCGAAGACGGCCCAGATTCCCGATGTTTGGCGGAACATTTTCAATGTTGCACGCGGGAATGTCCAGCTGCTCCAAGTATGTGAGGTTGCAAATCACTTCGAATGGTTCGTTCGAATCTCGCTTGCAATCTGAGCACGCAGGCCGCGGTCGTTTAATTAGGACCAACATGAAGAAACGATGGCGTGACTTCTGCTTAAGAAGGCTTGCGCGCAAAAAAGACTGAGATAAATATCGAATACTATGGTTGCGGATTTGCACGTGGCATTATTTGATATGGATCGCCGCGCACCAAGGCTTCCGCTTAGATCCAGTACCCGCAAAGCATCGAGTTTCGTTAGTCCGGAGGGGAGAGAGTTGAGATGCGGATTGTGCCATTTGATGGACAGATTCTCCAAGTTGACCAGTTTGACCAGTTGCTCCGAAGGAAACAGGTCTTCTGCGCTCGAGCGGGAGCCGGAATAGTTGAGATGCAATTTGAGCTCCCGGACATCACAAGGAGCCGTCAGCGCCTCCAGATTGCCGGGCCATGATGTCAAACCGAGGTTCTCGAGTAAAAGAGACCCCGAGACCCTGTCCCAGCCCGAGTGATGCAGACGTCGACCGACACTCGTTGCAGTTACCTGATCGATGAAAGTTACGATCAGTCCTTGCCGGTGGGAAGCAAAGAATTGCAATTGTATATCAGTTGTACGTGGGTACGCGTACCGTTTCAGCCCCGGCGAACTTCGTCTCGGTTGTTTGATCTTGAGAAAATGGGCCTTGATCTTTGCTTCCAGTTGCGCCTTGATTCATGAATCTGATACGGCAGAGGGTAGATCAGAAAATCGTAGCATATTACATCTTTATATATATTAGCTGTTTGTGCATGAAGAAGCAAAGGGCGCTTACTGATCATGATCAAGAGCACCCAGAATGCTCAAAAGGTACGACAGCGTTACCGCATCGTCCTCGTATTTGGTTCCCAAGCGACCAGACACGATCACCCGCTTGAAGGCTTTGAGGCTGGGTGTAGGCTGGACTGGCGACTTTGGAAGCGCTTCGACTGACGTGTACACGGCGTGGAAGAGTGTGTCCTTCCGCTTGGAGAGAGTCGATCCGAGCTCCTCGGCATTCTTGTGTCCCAGAAGAGCTGTGAAAACCTTGATGCAATGGCTCAACGGAACGACAAGGAGGCCGAAGGCCGATCCGGATTCCTTCCACTGACGACACCAGCCCCTCAGCGCTTTGTTCAAGTCTTCCTCAGCTGTCGAGGAGATGGAGGACACGAGAGCTTCCTTCAAAGCGTCCTCGTCGTCGGGATCCTGGGCCTTGTCGAGGTTGGATCTTGTCACGATAATCGTAACCGTGAAAATTCGAAGAACCAGAGAGCGAAAGAGGCGACTCTTTGCCCCAACAATGCTGCGAAGCTCGTCGTCCACCGCGGAGCTGGGCGCATCGTTGGGCACTCCGAGGTATACCACTTCCTGTGCGAACTGGTCGATGATGCGCTCGATGACCTGATCATGACGAGCTTTGGCTTCGCCACCGTACGCGTCCATGCTTGACTGCGGTGCATTCGACGAAACTTCTTCAGTGAACGACTTTTGATCAGCGGGGATGGAGCCCGGCTCTGAAGTTGCGAAGCTGGAACGGCGGCTCCTGTGAAAAAAGACGCGGCCGTCAGTTATTACGTAACGTGTACCTTTTTTATATATTTACGTGTGCGTACGCGTATATATGCGATCGCGAGCTATGAGCAAATTTAGATCAGATGTTGACCGCCTTTTTGAAAAAAATAGATCAGGGGCAGTGAGATTCGTGGGATTTTGTCAAATGCATTAACATCATAAAAATTATCGACAAGAGCACGAATTCAGGCCGGGAAATGCATGCACGTGACAAAAAAACGGTGTGGTTCGGCCTTATATCCCGGTGAACAGTACTAGTCTAGGTAGATCTATATCTAGCTACGGCTAGAGACATGGAACTGAAATGTGGAAATCGAAACGAATGCACTCACCAAACGGATCCGAGTGGGACTCTTCTCCAATTACGAGTTGCACCCATCTCCGACTCTAACTCTGAAGATGCGTACATGTCGATATCTGCTTTCTTCATCGTGAAAAAGTTGGCCGAGCTGACTCCGTGACCGAAATTTCCGCTCATGATCAGCGGCTCCACTGAGATCAGATAATGCGAGGTTAATTTCATTCGACGAAGAATCGTGATATGTATATATGTGTATTTGCATAGATGTATGTATGCACCTCAGCGAAGCTGCACAGCAATTGAGCTAGGTCGAGCCTAGGATTGGATTCGCGGTGTGCACGCGTACCCCCCCCCCCAGGATCCGCGCCGCCGGGCCTGTCTTTCCCGAGGTCTGCGTTAGTGCACGAAGCGGCCAGATAGGGTGGCCGCGGGCGCCGGCCCTGCAGCCACGGCTAGCGCTAGCGCCCTCTAGGCTCGCGGCTCGTGTCCGCACGCACCTCGAGCTCGTCGGACGGCAAAGCGCCCGCTGGACCGGCGGCGGCCTGCCTGCGGCAGCGCAGACCTGAGAGCGCGTTCATAAGGGCACGATCGCCGATCCGGATCCGCGCCGCCGGCAGCGCGCGGAAGCACGCCCCCGCGCGCCGGCGCCGCGGCCGGCCGCCCGGTCGGGCAAGAGCGCGGCGCGGGGCCCGCGCACCGGCAGGCGGTCGAGCACGATGGTCCTGCAGCCGATACGGGTGCTTCGACTCGCTGCCTCGACTCTGCCGCCCCGATCGCCGCCTATCGTCAGCTTGCGAGTGGTGGTCCGGGGCCGGCGCCTGGGGCTGGCGCACGACGCACGTGCTTTTCGCTGTGACCGACCGAAATCGGAGAGGTTGGTGCGGCCCGCCCCCGCGCGGGTGCGCAACGCCCGCCCGATGCGGGCGCGATGCCTGTGCGTTGGCGACGAAGGACCTGGCGCAGCGAAGCGCACGGTTCGTTTTAGCAACGCTGGAGGGCTAGGGAGATGATCGCGCCGGCGCTCACGTCCGGAGGCCGAGCGGGTGCTGCTTGCCAAGATGCGTGTCCCTACTGTGGCAAAAAAAAGCTTTTTTAAGGGTAATTGATGTGCCCCCGGCCCAACTGCTGGGGCCCGGGGCTGGGCGACCCCGTGGCCCTCCTCGGGCTGGAATCCGTCGAGGAAGCCTCGGACGGCGACCGGGTGATCGAGGCGCACGCCCGCTCCGTCCAATGGATCGCAGCTATGGTCGGCGCGGGCTCGGTGCGCAACCGCGAGTCGGAGCGATTGCCCGGCGTGCTGTGATCGACCTCCGATGCGGCAGGAGCGCGGCGACGGGCTCGCTGCCCGCCAACGCGCCGCGTGTGCCGTCGTCCTGGAGTCGGCCCTTGACCTCGGTGCGCCGCGTCGCGCCCGACCCCGCGCCTCTAGATCTCCTGCCGCGCGCTCGTTCTCGGTGGCGCCGCTGACGCGTGCCGCCCGGGCCCGGGGCGCCCGCGCGTCCGCGCAGCCTGCCGCGCCCTGCTGGTGCCGGCCGTGCTGCGGGCGCTCGCCGAGATGCCGCGCGGGACGGCGCTGGTCGCCGGCATCGGCGAGCTGGCGCTCGCGCCGCCGGGCGTGTGGTGCCCCGCGTGCGCCTCCAGGAAGCACGTCTTCACGGAGGCGGCGCTCCTGCAGCGCTGCCTCTCGATGGACCGGATCTTCCGCACGGCCCGGACGATCGAGCGCGCGGCCGTGCGCCACATCCTCGAGCCCGACGCGTGGACGCCGCGCCCGCCGGCCGGCGGCATCGGGCCGCCTGCCACCTCGCCGCCCCCCGCGGACGCCGAGCCGTCCACGTCCCTCTCCGGTCCCAGGTGCGGCCCCGCATCCCGCCGAGGAGCGCCCGGCGCCCGGCCCGATCGGCCCAACCGGCCCGCCTCGCAGCGCGCGGCCGGCGGCCGTCAGGAGCGACGCCTTTCGGGATTGCTCGCGGCTGCTGAGGCTCCTGGCCTCGCTCGGCGCCGAGGAGCAGGCGGCGGGGCTGCGCGACCTCGCCTCCCTCCGCACCCTCGCCGCGCGCCTCTGCAGGGAGCGCGAACTCGACGTCTCCCACTGGTGCGCGCGCCCCCCGGGCCCCGCGGCGCGGGCGCGCGCCCGGTGGCCGCTGGCTGACGGCGTGCGGGGCAGCGATCCGAACCCGGCGCTCTTTCTCGAAATGTGCGCCTCCGCCCCGCGCGCTCTTCGGGCGGCAGCGCGGCGCCCGCCGACGCCCTGGAGTTTTTGTGCAGGTCCGCCGAGGGCGACGAGGGGACGGTCGTCGACGTCCAGCTGGCGTGCGTCCCCTCCTCCCCCCCGCGTGCGCGCGGCCGCGCGGCTCTCTCGCCCTTTCCGACGGCCGCCCGCGTGCAGGAAGCGGGCGTTTGCCTCCAGGACCTTTTTCAAGCGCAACACGGACGACCTTCGAGGCTACGCCCTGCGCCACCTGCCCGGCGAGGCGCCGGCGGCGACGCTGGCGTCAATGGACCGCGACGCCGTCTGCGCCCTGGCCGTCTCCGTCGCCCGCCGCCTCGGCTGGCCCCCGCCGGACCCGTGAGCGCCCCACCCGGCCCGCCCCGCCCCGCCGGGCGGTGGGCCCCGTCCTCGGCCCTCACGCCGTCGGCCAGGAAGCGGCAGTCGGGGGCGAAGCGGTGGCTCGAGATGTCCGACGCCGACCTCCGCGCGCTCTGGTGCGCTTCCGCTCCTGCCCCCGCAAAAGCCTCGCCCGCCCCACCAACGAGCGAGGCCGCGCACGGGGCTCACCGGGCGGCGCCGGCAGGTCGGGTGCGGGGGTTGCGGGGCGGGGCGGGGAAGGAGAGCAGACCAAGCGGTGCACCATGTTAACGTTCCCCGTCGCTCCGACGCGCCTCCTGCTAACCCACCGCTCGGCGCACAGGGACGGCTCGCCGACGCTCAAGCGGCAACGGAGCGAGGGGCTCGAGCCGGCCGTCGGCGAGCGGTTGGAGTTGTTGGGCGGCGCGGGGGGCGGTCGCCTCGAGATCGAGGACGAGGATGCTGTTGCCGCGTGACTGCCGCCGCCCCGCTCGGGGGCGGAAGGCGTACCGGGTCGGGTTTACTCTAGCGACTCTAGAGCAGGTGTAGGTTGGATCACTTTCGTTTTCGCTTTGTAGCTAGAGGGATAGGACAGGTAGCGTAGGGGGCTCTTGTACCCCGCAGCCCGCATTCCCTTGCATTCCTCTCTTCATTCCAATTCTAAATGTGTTAGAAAGTATGGAGAATTCCGTGCGTTCCAGCGTTCCGCCCCCCTTGGCTCCCGGCGGCCCGGCGAGCACACCCATGGGCGCCGGCGGCGTTGAGGTTGCGTGCAATGGCGCGGGGCCGGGGGCGGGAGGAGGGTCTGGAACGCTGGAATGCGGAACGCGGTTGGGGTACATGGCGTTGCTTCGGGGTAGAGGAGAGGAGGGGGTACCGACCCCGGGCCTCTCATCGAATCTAGCGCCTGAAAAAGGAACTCACCAGAGGGGCTAGAGAGACAGGTAGATGGGGAGGCGATCTTGTACCCGCGGCCCGCATTCCCTTGCATTCCTCTCTTCATTCCAATTCTAAATGTATGAGAGAGTAAGGAGCGTTCCGTGCATTCCAGCGTTCCGCCCCCCTTCTGATCCCGGCGCCCCGGCGAGCGCACCCACGGCCTCGGCGGAATCGAGTTCAATTCGGTGCAGCGGCGCAGGGCCGGGGGCGAGGGCAGGTCTGGAACGCTGGAATGCGGAACGCGGCTTGGGGTACGGGGTAAATTGAAAGCAGCTACGATGCACACGTAGCTCAAAGGACAAGAAAATAAATCGATAACGATAAACGGTACAGGGGCAGCGGTCGGGGCCCGGGTGGAGTTCTAGAGGGGGGCGGGGGCACGCCGCCGGACGATCGAATAACAGCGGCGCGTACCTGAGCAGCAACGAGCGCGAGAGAAGAGACTCGGTCCGCTGCGCCTCTAATACTGCTGGCGTGCCGTCCGCCCCCCACCGGAGGAAACCTGCGAAGCAGACACCGCATCAGAGTTTTTTGGCGTGCACGGGACGAGGCAGCTAACGCAGCGGCGCAACGCGACGCACGCCCGCCCCCGCCCGGCCCTCTACTCTGCCTCGACGACGCGGCCGGTGCGCATCGGCGGCCTGCAGCTGCGCACCTAGCCTGTTCCTCCAAACCGACGCGAATGGAGAGATCGGGGGGTGGCGCCTCGTGCTGGCGCGCACGCCGGCCCACGCCGGTGCGAGCTGCGGCGCGCACGTTGCGGCTGCGTGCTGCGAGCTGAGGCTGGAGGTGCAGGCGCCCACGCTCGAGCTCGGGCACGGCACCTCGGATCGAGCTCCCCCGGCACGCGCCGCGGGACGGACGCGGATCGCGCGCAGAAATCTGATCTCCGATGCCGGCCGCACGTGCACCCGTGCGCTCGGGCTCCCGCGGGCTCCGCCGGCGCCGGGCCCGGGCACTGCGCCTGCGCAAGGTCAAGCGCTCAATTGGCGACGGCGGGGGCGGAAATCGAACGAGATCCGAAGCACCTGAATCTCGAGGAAAGGTGCGACGTGGCGCCCAGCCGCCCGTCTCACATGTTCTCGTTTATGTAAACTGCACACATACGGCTGCTGCTGCAAACTGGCCCGCGATACGCGTACCCCAGTGAAATAAGAGTACCCTCGCGCGACCGACCGGCATCCCTGATCCTGCAGCCCGCCGCCATAGGACGTCACAGGTGCGCAGCTCGCACTCTTTGATCGATGAAAAGCTGACCGTGGGCTCGGCCTGCGCTGGACTCCCGCAGACATCGGCAAATGGTCGTCGCGTCGCACGCCTGGCGGGCCGGGAAACGTGTTTGCTGGCCTTTGCGGTGCTCGCTACACGCCCGATCGGTCCGCGCTCGCTCGGCGAGCCGCCGCGTGGCCGACGGCGCGTCCCGCAAACGCACCGAGCTCCCGCCCGCCCCGCGCGGGCAAACGCTCCCAGTACGATCGTAGGGTGCGCAGATGGCCTCTGGGGCGCCCTTCGGCCGGCAGGAGCCGCGCGGCAGCGACCCGGCGTCGTTCGAACGCATCTCGCGCGTCGCCGGAGCGGCGGAGTGAGCCCAAACCCCGCCCGATCGTTTACTAGCACCCATCGGCTGCTATTCACCGGGCTTTGCCCAGGTTGCGCCGCCATCAAAACCCCGACCCCTCCCTGGCGCTCCAGTACCCCCTCTACGCCCCCCGCCGACCCCGCCATTCGATTCCCCGGGGTCGATTTGGTCGGGTTAGAGCTCCATGAGGTCGCGAGCTAAAGGTGAGGTACGGCGCCGGTGTGGCACGTACCCCCCCCCCTAGGACACTAATTCGGCCCGGGCTTTTTTTTAAACGAACCGAAAAGACGAGCCCGATCGATCGGACGGGGTCCCACCGTCTGCCGGTGCGCCCGCGGGCCGCTAGGGCGGATTGTTTGATTTCCCTCACCCGCCCCGCAGCCCTCTGTCGATCCAACGCTCGCAAGAGGGGGCGATCGCTCGGAGGACTCGAGGGGTCGGGTCGCCGGGGCGCCCCGCGCCGTTCTCCGGCCGCCGCCGCCCCCTCCCGCCCCGTCCCCGGTGGGGCCGCCCGGGGGCCCGCCCTCGGCACCCCCGCGCCTTCTTTTCTACCCCCGAATCCGTCTCCCCGCCGCCGCTCCCCGGTGAGTTGCTTCGCGCAATCCCCCTCCCCTCCTTTTCCCTCGCCGGCCGACGCTTAAATACAGGCTCCCGCAGGCGAGGTCGGGTGCAGCGCCGGCAGCGGCGAGCCGCCGAGCCCGACGAGCCCGCGAGGGGGTAACGGGCGGCCATGGCGCGCATGAAGCAGACGGCAAAGAGGTCGACCGGGGGCAAGGCGCCGAGGAGGTGCCTGGCCACCAAGGCCGCGCGGAAGAGCGCCCCCGCCGCCGGGGGCGTCAAGAGGCCGCACAGGTGCGCCTCGAGAGCGCGAGCGCGCCCCCGGCCCTTCCTTCCCCGCCTCACCCCAGCGCGCCCGCAGGTACCGCCCCGGTGCGCCGCCCCGATCCCCCGCCGGGCCCCGCCGGCTCCGCGGCTGAGCGCCGCGCGCGTTGGGCCGGGGGCAGGGACGGTCGCCCTCCGCGAGGTCCGCCCCGCCGCCCTCTCTCTAAACAAAACGAGCCCCCGTCATCGCCCCCGTCCCCTTCTCCTCCCTCGTTCCTGACCGGGCCCCGCTCTCCCTCAGATCCGCAAGTACCAGAAGACGTTTAATCCCCTCATCTCCTACGCGCGCTTTGATCGTCTGGTGCGTCCGCCCGGGGCGGCCGCGCGGGGCGGGGCGGGGGGACGAGGCTGACGGGGGCGCGCGGGCCGCAGGTCAAGGAGCTGGCCCAGGACGAGTTCAAGCGCCGGCGCGAGGCCGGCTTCACCTGCGAGGACCTGCGCTGGCAGAAGGAGGCGATCGAGGCGCTGCGCGAGGCGGCCGAGATGCACCTCATCCAGACCTTTGAGGGGGCCAACCTCATGGCGATCCACCGCGGCCGCACGACCATCCAACCCAAGGCACGCCCCCCTCCCCCCGCGCTCGCCCTCGCACGCGCCGGAGGCTGACGGCGCCCGCCGCTTTCGCGCACAGGATATCCAGGTGCCCCCGCCCCCTCTGCCCCGCCGGCGGGCTCGATCCCCGTCCTCTTCTGACCGGCGGGGCGGGCGATCGCAGCTCCGCCGCAAGATCCGCGGCGAGGACGAGTGAGGCGGGCTCGGCTACGGCGCGCGGCGAGGGGGCCGCGAGGCCCAGGGCCGGCTCGGCGGCTCGCCCGACGCCCGCGGGTCGGGCGGGCATTGTACATTTCTGTCGAATCCGCCGAGGCCGCTGCGGTCGTCTCTGCCGAGCCGAGCACTGGGGTGGGCGGGGGTCCGGGGCGCGCATGCACGCACGAGAGGGCCGCGCCTCCTGAACCCACCCCGCGGCGATGAAACCGAGGGCGCACGAGTTTTTGGCTGAGCTTGGCTCGCGCATTCGTCAGCGGCACTCGCGGCTTCGAATTCAACGAGAAAAAAGGCAGCCGGTCGCGAGTAAATCATTGGATGGCGGCCGGCGCCCGAGCTCTGCGTATACATACTCTAGCGGATTCCAGCCTGAACGTGAACGTTAACTGCGGGCAGCGGGCGGCCAAGGGGGTACCCGCGAAGAAAACCCGTGGCGACGATCTAAGCGGACAAGTGGGGCTCAACGTCGCAACAGTCGCGTGATACCTGGGCACCTTTCGATTCGACACCAGCAGAACCCAACGACGAATCGGCGAGCTACGCGTCCGCGACGGAGCTCGTTGTTGCAGCAGAAACAGCCCCGACGGCTGCTGGCGCACCGCAAAGGCCCGCTGGCTCGTCTAGGGCATTGGGCGCGGCGGAGAAGAGGTGCGCGGAGCAGCCCGCGCGCCACGCGACCGATATCGAAAGCTCGCCGCCACTCGCTCGAGCCCTGCGGCCGCCCGCGCCGACGCCTCGCCTTTAATTTCGCAGGTGAAGCACGCATCCGAAGATCATGCCGGACGGCGGGCCCGGCAGCTCGCGCGGCGGCATGCTTGCGCGCGCGGGGCTGGAGTTGATCCCGCTGACGGAGCTGGCCAAGGCTACCAAGGCGGCGAGGAAGGCGGCCGCCAGGCACCGCGGCATTGCAGCGCAGGCCACGCACAAGCGGAGGCGCGAGAACGCACAGGCGGCCCTGGTCGGGGAACCGGAGCGGTCCGGCGCCTGCGCAGGCCCCGGCCCCGGCGGTCGGCCGGGCCGGGCGGAAGCGGAGGAGGCCCCGCGGCGCGTCCGCCCGCGCAGGGGCGAGCGTCTGCAGCAGGAGCCGCCGCGGGAGCCGCCCGGGGCCGCCGCCGCGTCGGCGGACGGCGCGGACGACGCGGCCCTGTGCGCCGCCGCGGCAGAGGCGCTCGCGGCCGACCCGGCGGCGGCGGCTCGGCGCGCCGAGGCCTTGAGGAAGCGCAACGAGAAGCGCGCGGCGGGGCTGGCGGTCGGCGGGCAGAGGCGCGCGTCCAACGCGCTCCCGGGCCCGGCGTGCCCCCTCCGCACAAAGAGTCCGCCCGCCCCTCCTCGCCCCGCGCTCGCAGCGCCGCTGCCCGCCCGACGCCCTGCCGCAGATCCGTTCGCCAAGGCCGCGCTCCTGGCGCGGTACACCTACGGGCTCCCGTCCTTCGGGGCCCACCGCTGGGCCGGCAAGACGATCTACGTGCGAGACGCCCCCTCTCGCCCGCCCGCTGCCGCCCCGGCCCGAACGCGCCTCCCCCTCCGCAGCTGCCTCGCGGGATCGTACCTCCGGGGATGCTCGGGCCCCCGGCGCGCGAGGCCGAGCTCTACGGCTCCGAGCTGCGGCTGCGGTCGGGGAAGAGGCTCGAGCCGCGCCCCGTCGCCGAGTGGACCCTGCGCGCCCTGCAGGGGGCCTTTCTCGACGACCCCCACGGGCCCCTGCACGCCGTCGCGGTGGCGAAGCGCGCCGTGTCGCCCCCGCAGACGCTCGTGCTCAGCTGCAACCTCCCCGGCGGCGGCGAGGTGGACACGCGCTTCATCCAAGAGGTCCTGCGGGCCCAGGTCCGCCCGCCCGCCCCTCCGCACGCCCCCGGCGCGCCCCACGCGCGCCCCCGCCGAGCCCCCGGCGCGCAGGGCGCCCTCTGCCACGGCCTGAAGCCCCTCCCGCCCGGCCTGCCGGGAAGGGAGGTGCGGAAGCACGACGCGGTGATGGGGCGCGGGACGTTCACGCGCCTCGTCCTCGGCGGCGAGCTGGCCGCCGCCCACCTGCCCGACCTCTTCTGGGACGCGGAGGGCGCCGCAATCAAGCGCGTCGCGGCCGTCGTCGCCTGCGGCTCGGTGGCGATGCCCTTTGCTTCCAAGGGGAAGCCGCACGACAACGCCGAGCTGGTGCGCCGCCCCCCGCGCTCCCCTCCCCCGCCTCTGCCCGGCCGCCACCCCGCGGTCCCCGCCGCCGGGCGGTCGCGATGCTGATGGGGCGGGACGCGCAGGATCAGGCGCTGCTGGACGCGGCCGACGAGGCCGCCAAGGCGGCGCTGGAGACGGGCAGCCTCGACGTCATGCGAGCCAAGCTGGCGGAGCTCGAGCGCGAGGGCTGGCTCGCGCAGGCCGAAGAGAAGCCGGAGCCCAAGCCGAAGAAGAAGAAGACGAAGAAGAAGAAGAAGGGGGGGCACGGGTGCGGCACGGAGGAGCAGGAGGGGGTGCGCGGCGATCGGGTCACCACGGGCTGCCAGCGCCTTAGCGCCACGGTCCCGACGCCGGTGCGCCCGCCCGCTGCCCGCCGCGATTCCCGACCGCCTCCCCCCGCGCGCCAGAGCGCCCGCGCTCACGCCCGCCTCAGGTGGTCATCAACAAGCAGTTCGGGCCGGATACGAACGCGAACCGGCGCCTGCACCTCTTCAACTGGTACCTCGCGGGGCTGCTGGAGTACCTCATCGCGGCCTTCAGCATCGTCAACCTGAGGGCCGCCTGCCAGATGGCCCAGATCAGCTTGCGGCTGCTCGAGCAGCAGCCGTACAACTACGGTGCGCCGCCGGGCCGCCCTCGGGGGGTGGCGGGGCCGGGGGGCGCGGCCGGGCTCCCCATCATCCCTGCGTGTACAGGTTTCTGGGCGATGCAGTGGATGAACGGGCCGGACAAGTGAGCCACCCCCGCCACCTCCCCCCGCCCCGCCGTACCCCCCGTCCGGCCGCCCCGGCCGGCCCGCGAGCGGCCGACGTTTTCCCCCGGTGCAGGATCACGGATCCGCACCGCGACGTGAACGATGCGCGAGAGGGGTACGCGGCCCTCATCTATTTCCACCCCGACGGCGACCGCGACCGGCGCCTGCACCGCCTCCGCTTCCCCGCCCTCGGCATCTCCGTCGAGCTCCGCCACGGCGACGTCGTCTTTATCAAGGTGCGCATGCACGCTTGGCCGCGCCTCTGGCTTCGCCCGGCGGGGGCGACGGCGGCCGACGCGTCGCCTCTCGCGGCAGGGCCACTATCTGAAGCACGGCGTGGTGGAGGACGACGACACGGAGGGGCGGTGCGCCGGGCCCTCCCCGCGGCCGCCGCAGCGGCGCCTCTCAAGCTCACTCCGAGCCTTCTCTTTTCCGGCAGATACTGCATCGTGCTGACGCTGGGGAACAACCTCAAGGTCAACTCCGAGGGCGCCTCTCCAAACGCACCTTAATGAGTTTTTACTCTGCTTTCTTTTTTGGATCTCGGCGCCCCGCCACCTTGAATTTGTTCACGCCCCCGAGTGGCGCCTCTTTCATTTTCTATTTCAATTTCCCTGGCTTGGCTCTCCGAGCCTCTAGCTGTAATAGATGTGTTATAGATGTAACGCTAACGTAATTAATTTCTTCACGCCCCCCGAGGGGCGTCTCTAATTCAATTTCCACATTTTCCCTGGCATGGCTCTCCAAGCCTCTAGCTCTGCTATAGATAGAACGTTAGTATGCTAGCGCTGTATTTTTATAAAGAGAAGACTTGTGCTCGTCCTTGACCGCTCGCGCTCAACTCTTGATGCACTTGGCGGCCGCGAGTTGGAGCTGGTCCCCGGGATAACCAGCTATCACGGCGGCGTGCACTAGCGGTTATTTGTCAGGCGCGCAAGCCGCGCGAGGCCGACTGCCGAGGGCGGGGCCGGGGGCGCGTGCGCGCAAGGCCGGGGCGGCCCGCCGAGCGCCCTCGGGGGCAGAGATCAAATCTGGAGAAAAGCCGGCGACCGGCACGGTAGAGGCGCGCATTAGCTCGGGCTGGCATTGCAATGCTGCTCCTTGAGCGGCGCGGCCTGGCGGCCCCGGGAAGCAGGGGGGCCGGGGGGCGGGGGTCCCCCGGGGGGCCGGAATCGGGATCTCACAGGAAGGGATTGGCGAGAAACTGAAAATAGGAGGAGTGTGGTACGTGCGTGCGTAGTTGTTATCCTTGCTCAGTTTCTCGCCAATGTCCCTGGAATGTCCCCTTTTCGATTTTCCTGGACTCGTATGGCGAGTCCATCCATGGAGCTTTCGCCAAGGTTCGTTCGACTTCCACCTGCGCATGCTGCGCGGAACGTATGCAAGCCAGGATTTACTGAGCGTGCACGTGCCGCGCGCACAGGCGCTGGCCAGCGAGGGCACCAAACTAACTATCAAGTCCGTACGATGCGTACCAAGGGCGTCGGCTCTGATCATGAGGTCCAGAGCGGCATCGCGATCGCGGAAAAGGGCCTTGATGCAGGCGGACGACAAGGGGGTCGAAGTCGTTGTGCTCGAATTCAGCGCTGCCGTGAACATGAGCGCAAGCGGCGTCCCGCGCGAGGCGGACCGGGCAGAGGCGCTGCAGCGCTTGGCAAATGTCGTGTTGGCCGACTCGACGGCGCGCGAGATCGAGGCGGCAACGGGCGGGGTGAAGATCCTGCGCACCCAGGTGACATCCGTAGCGCCGTCGACCCCGGCCGCGGCGCCATCGACGTCCACAACTGCGGGCACGGGTACCGGGACTTCCAATGCCGGTGCACGTGGCGGCGACACTGCAAATGGAGGCACACCGATACCGGTGGGGCTCATTGCCGGAGTTGCGGCGGGCGTCACAGTGGCTGTCATCGCTACCGCTCTCGTGGTTTTCTATGTCTTTATGGTTAGACGGCGACGGCGGCGGGTTCGGAGAATCCACGTTCAGAGCGCTAGCCGGCCTACAGATCGAGAGAGCCCCCTGCAGCTGCCACATGCGATTCAACATCAGGCATATGATCACGATCCAGAAACCATAGAGGCGCCGGTACCGGTTGCCGAGCCTTGACACTATTTCAAAATTCCATTGCAATGCGGTTCAATCGCAATTTTTGCCATTAGGCTTGCGATTTACACACAGCGTTTACATTTATCTCGCGAAGTAAAGGTTGTATTTATCTGTATTCATCTACCGTTCGCAATTATACGTTGCTGTTCCATTTCGTATCAATCATCCTTGCCATGCATATTCTCTGATCGTAAGCTGATGCATCTTCAAAATCTTTTTGCGGATGCAGGCTTTTGTTCAATCATCAATGATTGAATTAATGCGGCAGAGATTAAAATACATGTGCCGTTGTGTATCAATTTTGATGTCGATGGCCGCATATGCATAGCTATAGATCTGTATAGATCTGTATAGATCTCTGGCTTTTCACTGCTATAAGTGAACAGAAATAGAGGGGGCAGGGATGGTGGGTGGGGGCGGGATGGCGGGAGGCTTGAGGGGGGAGGGCTATACATACATAGCTATACATAGTGCGCCTCGGATTCGAGCTCCGGCCGTGGACTCGATATAAAGCTCCGGCTTTCCAAGTGCCGACTTAATTAAGCTTAGCGCTAGCACAGTACTAGATAACGTTGTTCAGACATTAACCCCCCCCCCCCCCCCCCCCCGGCGCCCCGCAGCTGCAACCAGAGATACTTATACAGATAAATGATTTCGATTCTCCGCAAGCAAATACTTTATAGGAGTGGACGTTTCGAGATCGACCGCCGGGCCGCCCCCGGGATCCGGAGCCGGCCGTGGGCCGCCGCCTCGAGCTCGCCTCTAGATCTCACGCCCGGCCGGGCGGGCCCTGGCCAACTCCTTGCGTTTTTGTGGCGCAGGTGCAGGTGCCCCGCGCGGCAACTTACGTATATACGTAAAATCAGGGGTCTGAAGTAAGATTTCAGTACTAGAGGCTGTGGCCGGTAATTCGCCAAAAACAAAGATTTCAGTAATGCATAATAAACCCAGTGCAAACGCATATCTACTTACTAGTATAAATTGGTATATCAAGTAGCCAAAGCTATCGCACACGTATGAAGGTTGGAATTTGGTTACAGTGCGCCCAAGTAAACGGGGTGGCTGGGATAGACGGGCGAGGGAGTGTCGACATCCGGCGCGGCACGCATGTGCAGAGGGCGGCTGAAGGAGAGGGGCGGGGGACTCCCGGACCCTTCGAAACCGGACGCCGGGGGATCCGAGCCCGGATCCGGAGATCTAGATGCCGAGGGCGCAGGTCCAGATGCGTCCCGCGGGGACACGTGTACAGGCACGGGCGCGGTGGGACGGCTGCCGCCTTCGAATTCCGCGCGCCCGGCCGCATGCACGGCCGACGCCGAAACGAGCGGCAAGCAGAAGAGCGCAGGCGGATTCGGATCCGTGAACGGTGGAGGAAACGGGCTCGCTGCGCCGAAAACGAAGATAGGCTGCGCCAAGCCTCCAGCCGGGGGCGGGGCCGGGGGCGAGGGCGAGGGCGGGGGCGGGGGCGTCATCATCGGGGGCGGGGAGGGCTGCGAGATGGCCATGGGGGGCCCGGGCCCGGGCCCCGGGGCGGGCCGCAGGGGCCGAAGCGGTCGCACGACATCCTCCGCCGCCGGCCGCTGCCGCCGACGGCCGCGCCCGCTTGCTGGCCTCAAGGAAGGAGAAGAAGAAGAGGAAGAGGGAAGGGCCGTACCCCCCTCGGACGGGGGTACCGCGGCCCGGGGAGACGGGGTACCGGCGGGGTCCGCGGCGGGGGCGGCCCGACGGGAGAGGAATGTGCTCGTGAAGCTGCGGTTGGAGTGGGAGGAGGAGGCGGCGGGGGGGTACTCCATGGCCGCCGGCAGGGGGGGCGAGTTGAGGGAGGTCGTGTCCTGCTCGGGCGGGGGGAAGGCGGCCCGCGGGAGGCGGCCGGCGCGGAGCTCCGAGAGGACCCACTCGATGCGGGCCCGGCGCGGGTGGTCGGGGGGAAACGTCCATGCGAAGGGCTCCAGGGCGGCCAGGCTCGCGGCGAAGCTGCGGGCGGCGGCGGGGCCGTCCCCCGCTGCGAGCTGGCCGTCCCCCAGCTGGTAGAGGGCGTGGGCCACCATAGGGACGTCCTTCACCAGCGCCGCCGTCACGCGCTGTGGGGCGAAATCAATCACGATCAGCTATATATAGCTCATCATGATAAGCTAATTAATCATGATTTATCTAAGCTCTCAAAAGAGCCGGAGCGTCTTTGGAGCGGGGGGAGGGGTGGGGGGTGGGGCACGTGCCTTGAACGTGAAGGCGCCCAGCTTGCAGGCTCCGATGAACGCTTCGATGGGGAGCTGTCGCGAGCGAGCGAGCGAGTTAGCTTCTTTATGAGCAAGCTTATGTTTGAGAACATGCTTATTTATGTTTGTATACATGCTTTCTTTATGTTTGTCAGCGGGCGGCCCGGCACATCCGTGTTGGCGTCGTTCGGCGGGGCCGGGCGGGGGCGGGGGCGGGGCGGGGGCGGGGGCGGGGCGGGGGCGGGTGCGGGGCTTCGAATCTAAGCCCTTCTCTAATTATAAGCCGCGGCTCTCTAAGCTCTCAGGGGGCAGGGCGGGGCGGGGCGGGCGGGGCGGGCCGGGGGCGGGGCCGGGCGGCGCACGTAGCGCCGGACGGTGCGGAGGCAGGAGAGCATGTCGAGCTCGGCTGCGGAGGGGTCCTGGGCCGAGGCGACGAGGGCGGTGAGCGGTGAGGGCGGCGACGAGGCCAAGGAAGGGGGAGGGGATGGGGGGGGGGGGGGGGGGGGGATGGGGGAGGGGAGGGTACGGCCGCACGTGCAGAGCCATGCAGTCTTCGCTGGCCATGCGCCCGTACCCCCAGATGCCGCGCGGCTGGACTGCGGCGGGGCTCGCGGGGTGCGGCGCGGGGGCGGGGGCGGAGGCGGAGGCGGGCCGAGGCGGGCGGGGCGGGCGCACGGCGGTGGTTGGAGATCGTAATGAGGTCCATCAGGACTCGTATGCGCAGCACGCTGCCGGGGGCGTCGTAGGCTTAGGCGGGGCGGGCGAGCGGCGGAGCCGCGCGGGCGGACGCGCGGGCGCACTGCGAGGAGGGGGGCCCCAGCTTCTCCGCGATCTCGAGGCAGCGCCGCCCGTACCGCTCAGCGAGTGCGAACTCGTTGCGCCAGCGCAGCGAAACCACTGCGCGCGCGGCGTGAGGGGCGCGGCTCCTGCGCGTGCGGGCAGGATCGCGCGGACCGTTGAGGTAGGCTAGGTGGTACTCCTCGACCATCCGCTCCTCGCCAGTCGCGCCCGGCGGCAGGTAGGCCGAGCCGCTCACTGCCGGCCGCGCGCGTCAGCGGCCGCGTCGATCGCCGCGGGCGCGGTCTGTCGAGGTGCTTACCGTAATGGGCGGTCCGCAGCTGCTGGGTCTCGTCTGGCGAGCGCGGGCGTCAGGCGGGGCGAGGCGAGGCAAGGCGGGGCGGGGCGGGGCGGGGCGGCGGACAGAGGAGCATGGCGAGGCGGCGAATAATATTCGCCTCCTCGTCGCTCGGAGTCAGCGCCTTGCGCCGCAGGTCGGACCACGCCTGCGCCGACGGCATTGGCGGCGGCGGCGGCGGCGGGCGGGCTGGCGGGGGGGCGGGCCTCGTAGTAGAGTTCGATGGCAGGGCCGGCCCGGTCGAACTGCGACGCGGCCGACGGCAGTTGGCGGCCGAACAGCGGGCGGGCCGCGGCCGGAGCGGTGGGCGGCGCACGACGCGGTGGATGTTGGCGCGGAGCATGAGGGCGCGGGCGTGGATGGGGCCCGGGCGGTCGGCAAAGGGCAGGGCGAGGTCCGCGGCGCAGAGGGCGAGGCGGTCCGCGAGGGGCGGCTGGAGGAGGAAGAGGTCCCAGTCGATCCGCGAGCTCCACGACGTGCACGTCTGCGCATGCGCGGCGGCGTCGCCGAGTCGGGGGCGGCCGCCCGAAGCGCGGCGGGCGGGCGGGCGGGCGGGCGGGCGGGCGGGCGCGCCTCGACGAAAGCGGTGGCGAGGTCGATCAGGCGGCCGACGTCAGCCTCGCGGAAGGGCGAGGGGCCCTCGTCCGCGGCCGGCGGCGGCTGCAGCAGCGCCTCCAGGAGCGAGCGGACGATCGCCCAGACGAGGCGCGTGCCCGACGCGTCGCGGGAGAAGGCGCGCAGGCCTGCAAAGATGGCGTGCAGGCGCTGCCGCCCGCAGAAGGTGCCGAAGAGCGGAGTCGCGAGGATGCGCGGGTCGGCGAGGAGCCGCGCGAGCCGCTCCCGCCCCTCCTCCGCGGCGAGCGCCTCCGGCGCCCCCGCGGCCTCTGCGGCGGAGGCGAGCGCCGCCAGCTCCTCCTCCGACGCCCAGTAGGGCGGCGGCTGCGCGCGCACGTCTCAGAGGCGCGCGGCGCGCGGCGGGGAGGGGCGGGGGGGAGCTCGATCGCGAGGCGCACGGTGGTTGTGAGCGGCGTCGGCAGCTGCACGAACTTGGGGTGCGCGGAATCTGCCGTCTGCACCGCTGGCGCCTGTGCATGCACGGGAGCGGGCCCTGCCGCGGCTGCTGCAGCGGGAGGATCCGCGGCCGGGCCCGTGGGCCCGGAACGCTCGGCGTCCGACGCGTCGTCCTCGATGTTGACCGCTCCAAAAGCGACGACGAGATGGTCGATGTGTTCTAGCGCACGCCTAGCGACCAGCTCGGGCTCCAGAGGCTCCGAAGCGGCAGCCTTCCTGGCTGCGGCATCGATGGCAGGAGACATCGTCGCCATGGGAAACCGGCCGGACTGATTTGCGCCGCGCGCGCGCCGTCAAGGTGCGACCATAAAGTTGAGCTAGTTTGCTGCTTAACTACTGTAGCTATCTCGCGCAGCCGCGCATTAGTCGTGCTGCGCGCAGTGCTGTTGCTCGAGCTCGTACGCGTTCCGGCGCCGCGCGCGTCGGGGGGCGTGCAGGAGCAGCAGGACTCCGGCGGGCCACCTCCGGCGTCACTCCGCGCGCCTAATTATATAAGGCCCTAAGCACGTCTCTGCACGGGATGCGCCGCGGCCCGCGGCCCGCGGTCGGCGGCGATGGAGCCTCGGAGCATTCGCGTACTACGGTAGTACGGTACGAGACGCGAACGGGAATTTGAATTCACGGGAGATCATGGGGAGATGCGCCGGCGGCGCGGGCCGCGCGGCGCCGGCAGGACCGTGATGGACGGTCGGCTGTACGGTCTGTACCCCAAAGAATATTTTTTATTTTGCGTGCATGCAGGGCACAGGCTGGCAGACTCAAGACTGTACCCCGACTGCGGAGCGCCGATCACACAATCATGATCATGATCATGCATATGCATGTGAAGGCTTCGTCTGCAGCTGTTTGGGCTCCTGCCACCTGCTGTGGCAGTGGGCCGCGGGCTGCATCATCCTGCATCCTGCATGGCAGTGCCTGGCACCCTGCTGCGGTCGATCCCTGCGGAGTCAGTGCGGACTCACTGCGGAGTCACTGCGGACCCTGCCGCAGTCACTGCAATCATTGAATTCAGCTGCCAGCTGCAGGCTGCTAGGCTAGCTACTAGGCTTTCAAAAGCTGCTGCAGCCTCGCCCCTAGGCCTACCCTGAGCGTGACTCGGCTGTTGGTCATGATCGCTAGATCGAGAGCTGGTGCATTGACTGGGCTGGTATACGTACACAAACTAGCCGGCGGGGCCGGGGGGCTGTACATGTGCACAATTGCAAAACTGCGGCGCGGGGCCGGGGCCGGGCGCCGCCAAGCTAAGGCTACCGGGGCGGCGCGCGCGGGTGGGGGTCTGGGCCCGGGCCCGGGCCCGGGGCGAGGAGGCGAGCCAGGTTGGAGACGACGGCTATGGACGTGGCGGGGGCGCCCGGCACGGCGTGCGTCGGGCAGCGGCAGGAGCGGCAGCGGAAGAGCGTCCACGGCTTCCGCCGCTGCGCGCGGCCCCGCAGGCCGGCGGGCACCGCGAGCAGCGGGTCGAAGGGCTCGTGGGCGGGGGCGGCGGGGGGTGCCGGGAGGACGCGGACGTCGGGGGCGGCGGCGTACCCCCAGGAGAGGGCGTCCGGGGCGGCCCCGTAGTGGAGGCGGATCTCGTCGAGGAGGGCGGCGCAGGCGGGGGAGGGGCAGTCGATGGAGGGCCGGTCCACGTCGCACGCGCACGCCCGCGGGTTCGCGGCGCCGTCGCCGGCGAAGGGGCGAGCCAGCTCCACGCGAACCGCCCCGCAGGCGCAGCCGAAGGCCAGCGGAGGCGGCGGGCCGGGGCCGGGCCTGGGCGGGGCGGCGCGGGCCTCGGCCCAGGCGACGGCCTGGGCGGCGAGGGAGGGTCGAGGCCGGCGAAGGGCGGGAGGCGCTGGCGGACGTGGAGGAAGGCCTCGTAGAGGGTGCAGGGGCCGCGGAGGGCGAGGGCGCAGGCGGCGAGCGTGGCCGCCCGGCCCCAGCACGGCTCGCCCAGGCCGCTGTGCAGCGCGAGGCGCCCGCAGCGGAGCGCCGCGTGGCGCGCGAGGGCCGCGACCCGCTCGACCGCCGCGCCGAAGTCGCCGCCGGCCTCCACGAGGGGTCGGCAGCGCTCGAAGCCCATGCGGAGCGCCGCAGGGAGTGGCTCGGGCCCGGCGCCAGCGCGCCCCGCCCCCGCCCCCGCCGGCGAGCAGTCCACGAGGTGCGTGACGTCCGCCTCCAGCAGCGCCTGCGGGTTGGAGAGGGGGGGTACGTCGAAATCGGATCGAATCGCGGACACGGGAACGGGCGCACGGCGGGGTCGGCGGCGAGGGCGTCAGGGCAGACTGCGATCTCGTCGGTGAGGAGCGTGACACGGGCCGCGTAGACGGCCGCCGTGCGGTCCGCGGCCGTCGGCTCCGGCGCCGGCGTCGGCGTCGGCGCCGGCGCCGGCGCGAGGGGTACCGCGACCGCCGAGGCCGACGCGCGCCGCGTGAGGGCCGCGCCGCCCGCGGAGCGGATCGCGCCGCCGCCCTCGCCCGCCAGGGGCCCCTCCCGCCCGCACAGGAACGCGAGCCGGGGGCCCCGCCGGGGGTGCCGCCCCCCTCCCCGCCCCGCCCCGCCCTCCGCCGCGCCCTCCTCCTCCTCCTGGGGCCCCGCCGGCTCCGCGAGCTTCCCGACGGTCGCGTCGAAGCGCCGCGCGACGTCCTCGATCGTCGGTCTGCGCATGCCGCCCCAGATAAGGCGAAGGACCGACTGGACCGAAAGGCAAAGGCAAAGGCCGCTCGCTCGCTCGCCTGCGGATGGGGTCCCGGACGAGGACGTACTCGAGGAACTCGAGGGCCCCCGGCAGCGGCTCCAGCTTCGCCCGCCGCTCCGGCGGCAGGAGGTCCACCTGTGCGCGCGCGTCTCGCTCAGCTCGGCGCTTGTTCCCTAGGCTTGTTCCCCAGGGAGAGGAGAGGAGTAGCCCAGATGAGATACTAGTGAGTTCTAGGTTGCTGGAGTCGCATCTAGTGACGGCTCCGAGGGGTGCTCGGTGCGCTTCCGCGACGCGGCGCAATCACCTGGTCCACGGTGGTCAGCCGGATGAAGAAGCGGATCCAGTCGTCATCGTGGAACAGAAACTCTCCCTGCGGGGGGGTACGGGAGGATGAGACGGGGAAGGGGGAGGGTAAGATTGCGCGGGGGGTAGGGGCACCGCGAGGAGCTCGTAGAAGAGGCAGCCGACGGACCAGACGTCCGACGCGGCGCCGGCGCCGTTCTTCCGCCGCCGGTCGTACGTCGCACGCGTCTGCGGGGGTACAGAAGCGGGCTCAGGGGGTACAGATGCACGAAAAAGCGACGTGGAAGACATCTCTCGCATCTAGTTTGCGGCTAGACGAGCTCTACGATCCGAATCTATCAGAGACCGGGGTACACGAGCGAGCGGACCTGCTGGGACGCGTTCGCGATCGTGAGCATCTCGGGGCTCTTGATGAACTCGGTACCCCTGTTCCGGAACGTGTGCCCGTCCTCCTCCATTTGGTACACCTTCGACTCCCCAAAGTCTGGTTTCCAAAAATTAGTTTTCTGGCGGGGGGCGGGGGAGGTTGGGGGGGGGGGGGAGGGGGGGGAGTAGAGGAGCGGGACCCACCGGCGACGACGACAGCGTAGTGGGGGTTCCCGGATTCGGAGGGCCCGGGGCGGGGTACGGGCCGCAGAAGAAAGTTGTCCGCCTGAGCGAAGGGGGGGGGGGTGGAGGGGGGGAATGAGTCCACGGCGAAGACAGGTTCGCGGGGTACGGGGGAGGGGGTACCTTGATGTCGAAGTGGAGGACGCCGCGGGCGGAGAGGGTACGGCAGCAGTCGAGGGCCTGCCGGAAGAGCCGCAGGAGCGTCGGCACCAGGAACCGGGGTACGTGCTCCCGCTCCGGGGCCCCCGCCGCGCGCTCCCGCGCCTCGGCCTCCTCCTCCTCCTCGTGGCCTGGGCGCGCCGGCGGCGGAGCGGCCTTCAGGCGCCACTGCCTCAGCGACATGCCGTACGCCTCCATCACGATGTAGTACGCGTGCTCGTCCACCCCGTAGTCGTACCTGCAGGGGGCGGCCGGTCAGGGGGGGGTACGTGTTCGGGTGGCAAGCGGGAGGGGGGTACGCGCATGCGGCAGGCGGCGGGGTACGCCTGGAGCTCCTCGAGGGCCTGGATCTCGTGGTACACGTCGAAGAGCACGCAGCGGTCGTGCACGCTCAGCGGCAGGTCCATGATCTGCGTACCCCCCCCGCGTCGGTTGGGTTGTAGAGGGGGGGAAGAAACCGGGGGGTACGGCACCTTCACGGCGACGAGGCGGTCCTGCTCGGGGAGGGAGTGGCCGCCGCCCTCGTAGGGGGAGGGGGGGAGGGCCTGCGCCCCGCCCCGTACCCCGGCGCCCACCTCCCGCGGCAGCCTGCGAGGGAGCGTGAGGAAAGGAAGGCAGAGGAGACAGGCTGAAAGGAGTTAAGATTCTAAGTTTCTTGAATTATCAGCCTTTGAGCGTTACAGAATGCCGAAACGGGCGCGCCGGCAGCGGTGGACGACGCCGTAGGCGCCGGCGGCGACGCGCTCGCGATCCCTGTAGAGCTCCCCGCAGAAGAGCCGCCCGCAGAGCAGCCGCGCCAGCCTCGCAAGGTGCCTGCGGCGGGGGTACGGGATAAGAACGGGAGGGGGGGCGGGTGGAGGAAGGGAAGCGGGGGGGCGCGCCGGTTGGCTGAGAAGGCCCACTCGGCGAGCAGGGGTACGACGGCGGCGTTCGCGGGGTGGTTCAGGTGCAGGTGGAGCAGGAAGGGAACGTTCGTCTGAGCGTTCGTCAGGGCGCGAGCCGGGGTGCGGGGGGGTACAGCGTTCGGCGGTGCGCGCCTTCTTCTCGGCGTGGGGCATCTGCTGGGCGTAGAGGCGCTCGAGGGCGCCGCTGGGGGAGAGGAGGAGGGCGAGGACGAGCTCGAGGAGGGTCACGTGGAGCGCCGTGTCGGCGTAGAGCGGCCGGTGCGCCCGCTCCCGCGCGTACAGCGCCGCCTGCTCACAGGAGTCAGTTTAAAATGGAAGGGGCGGGAGGAGTTGCGAGCGCGCCTCGGTCATGAGCTGCTCCTGCGTCGGGTTGCTCGCGAGGGCCGCGGCGGCGGCGGTTGTCGCCGCCGCGGGCTTCGCGGGCTGCCCCAGCACGAGCTGGGGGTACACCGTTACGTCCCGCTTCGAGGCAGGCGGAGCAAGGAGGGGGGTACCTGGAACTTGGGGTTGGCGGGGTCGACGCGGGCTGCGAGGGCCGCGAGGCCGTTGCCCCCCGCGCCGCCGGCCGTCGGCTGGGTCCCCGCCGCCGCGGCCGCCTCCGCCAGCGCGGCCGGGTCGTCCGGGGCCGGCGGCATGCCCTGCAGGCCTCCGGCGCCCCCGCCGGCCGCGAGGGAGAGCTTGGGGATGGAAGGGATGGACATACGCTTGGGGGGCGGGTCGGCGACGAGCGCGGAGCCGGAGGCGGGAGCTGGCATGGGCATGGCGGGGAGGCTGTTGCGCTTGTTCGGGAAGGCGAGGGGGCCGGAGGGGATGGAGACGAAGGACTGCGGGGCGGAGGAGGCGAGGTCATCGGGGCCCGGCGGGGCAAGGGTCGGCTCCGGGGCCGCCGGGCCCCTATCCCCCGCCGCCATCTTGAGGTTCAGCTTGGGCATGCGCTTCAGGCTGTTCGCCTGCACCGTTGACGGCCGCGGCGTCTGCGCGCGAACGAAGGGCTCAGCTAAGATGAGCTCAGGTGTGTGTGTGGGGGGTACGCGCCATGTCCGTCTCGTAGTCGGACGAGTCGTCGTAGTATGTGCCGGACTCGTCGAGGGCGGAGCTGTCCGTACCCCCGTCCGACCGCCCCGCCTTCCAGCTCAGGTTCAGCTTCGGCATGAGCTGGACGCTTTTCTGTGAGCGCGTCGCCGGCCGCGGCGACTCCGGCGCAGCCTCGTCCTCCGCCGCCGACTCTTCCGCGGGTGGCCCAAGGCCCAAGCCCATCGCCGAGGGCCCCAGGCCGCCGATCTTGAGCTTTGGCATCGCGGATCCGCTCGGCGCGCCGTTCGGGACCGGCGGCGGCGCCGCGGGCGCAGCGGGCGGCTCGTCGACAGGCGGGCCGAGGCCGAGCCCCATCGCAGAGGGGCCCAGGCCGCCGATCTTGAGTTTAGGCATGGCGGGTCCGCTCGGCGCGCCGTTCGGGACCGGCGGCGGCGCCGCGGGCGCAGCGGGCGGCTCGTCGACGGGTGGGCCGAGACCCAAGCCCATCGCAGAGGGTCCCAGGCCGCCGATCTTGAGCTTGGGCATCGCGGATCCGCTCGGCGCGCCGTTCGGGACCGGTGGCGGCGCCGCGGGCGCAGCGGGCGGCTCGTCGACGGGTGGGCCGAGACCCAAGCCCATCGCTGAGGGTCCCAGGCCGCCGATCTTGAGCTTGGGCATCGCGGATCCGCTCGGCGCGCCGTTCGGAACCGGCGGCGGCGCCGCGGGCGCAGCGGGCGGCTCGTCGACAGGCGGGCCGAGGCCGAGCCCCATCGCAGAGGGGCCCAGGCCGCCGATCTTGAGCTTGGGCATGGCGAGGCCGACGCCATTGGATGCGGGGGCGACCGGGACGGGCGGAGGGGCGGGAGCGGGAGCGGGCTCGGTCTGTGGGGCTGCCGGCGGCTCGTCCACGGGGGGGCCGAGGCCCAAGCCCATCGCAGAGGGGCCCAGGCCGCCGATCTTGAGCTTGGGCATGGCAGGGCCGAGGCTGGCGGGCTTGGGCGGGGGCGGGGGCGGGACGGGGGCTGGGGGCCGCTCGGGGAGTGGGGACGGCTCGTCCTCCGGATCGGTCCAAGCGCTGCTGAAGCGCCGAGAGTTGTCGTCGCCCCCGGGTACGGGAAGCTTCGTGGAAGGGCGGCCCGGGGGCGAGTCGGAGGAGGGGTACAACGGGTCGGAGGAGGGGGCGGACGGCTTCGCGCCGGGCGAGGAGCCCGTGGCGACCAGGAGGGGGGGTACGGCGAGGGCCCGGATGGGGAGGGGGCCCTTGCCCGTCGGGTCGAGGGCAGCCGAGCCATCCAGCTCCGGGTCTAAGAGAGGGGGGATTGAGAGGAGGGCGGGGTACAAGGGGTACGGGGGGTACCGATGACGCGGCGCTCGCGGGTCGGGGAGTCGGGGGCCGGGTGGGAGGATCGCGCTTCCGCGGCTTTGAACGTGTCCAGCCTCGGTACCCGTCCGGAGCTCGCGTCTGGACGGGGTACATCAGCCCCGAGGGGTACAGCTGGGCAGGGAGGTAGAGCTACCGGACGAGCGGGCGGTGGCGTGGGGCTTGCTGGGGATGACGGATTGGGGGATCAAGGCCCTGCGGGGGTACAGCATGAGGCAGGGGGGGGGGAGAGCGGCCAGGAGGAAGGGGGGTACGCACTCGCTGTCGGAGACGGCCTTGTCGGGTATGTGGAAGGTGACGGAGGTCTGGCGGAGGGGGGGTATGCGGGGCCGGCCCCCCGCGTCGGGGCCGAAGGGTCCCCCGAGGCTCCCGACCGCCGCTGGTTCGCCGTAGGGTGCCGGCGGGGGCGTCTGCCCGATGCCGAGGACCAGGGAGGGTACAATGCGGCCCGACGCGCCGCCCTTCATGCTCTGCTTCATGCTGGCCGACGCGCCCACGGCGGCCGCGAGGGGCGGCGCTCCCTTGAGCGACGTGTTCCCGGCGGCTCGCTTGCTCGAGCCTACGCGGGGCAGCTCGGCCCGCCCCGTCTGCGCCGCCTGCGCCGCCTGGTACCCCCCTCAGAAAGGAGGGGTACAGGAAAGGAAGGGTTAGTACCTTGAGCCGGGCCTGCACGTACTTCTCCCGCATCGTCGTGATCTCGAACTCGAGATCGATCTCCCGCACCTGGGGGGTACGCCTTCCGTTCGGGACCGGGGTACGCGGACGGGCGGGGGCGGGGGTACCAGGTAGTTCATGACGCGGAGCTGGTAGAATCGGTTCGTGACGTCCTCCGTCTTCGAGTGGGCGATCGCGAGGAGGACCTGCCGGGGGTACGCCCGCTCGGTAAAGCCGGCAAGGGGACGGCCGGGCGGGGGGTACGCGATTAAATAACGCGCCTGGAGGTGGGCGCGGCAGAGGTCGAGGGCGGCCGCGTCCCGCGGGCGGTACGGGACCTGCGCGTTGTACAGCTTCACGAAGTTCACGAAGACGACCCTGGGACGGGTTCGAATCGGGTCAGGAGGGTTTTCTCGAAGGGGTCGGGGCGGGTGGAGGGGTACGGGGGTACCGGACGTAGTAGTCGGTGTAGCGGCGCTCGAGGAACGGGGAGCCCCGCGCGGAGAAGGCGGCGGCGACGAGGCGGAGGAGGGCGCAGCGGACGTCCAGCTGCTGCTCGCCGTACCCCGGGCCTGGGATGAGGGGGGTACCCTGCTCGTAGAGGAACTTGGGGGCCACGCCGTCCTCGGGGGACAGGAAAAAGTCCAGGCGGAGCAGGAGCTGCCGCTTGCGCCGGAGGGGCCCCGGCAGCTCGGCGACCCCCAGGGAGGGCCGCCGCCCGTTCGGGGCCCGCGGCGCCGGCGCCGGCGCCTCGTCCTCGCCCTCCCGCCCCTCGTAGAGCCTCTCCAGCAGGTCCACGTACGTCTGCCGGGCGGGGTAAGGCTTAGAGGGGGGGGGAAGAGTTGGGGGGTACCAGGTAGTGGAGGGCGACGCGGAGGCGGAGCTCCTCGAGGGGTACGAAGACGGCGGCGGGCGGGGGCGGGGCGGGGGGTACGGGCGACGGCGAGGCGGCCGGCGGGGAGAGGGCGGGCACGGGCCCCGGGCCGGGCACGGGCCCGGGGCCGGGGCCGGCGGGGTCGTCGGGGGGTAGAGGAGCGAGGAGGACGCGGGAGGCGATGCGGGGGTTGCAGAGGAGCTGCCCGGCGTACGTGTCGAACCACGAGGCGGCGTCCTCGCTCTCCCAGAAGAGGCCGACGAGGAGCTCGGCAAGGTGCCGGTGCCGGCACTGCCGCGCCAGCTCTCCGAAGACGACCCTGGGGGGGTACACCTCGTCAGAAGTGGGGGAGGAGCGGGGGAGGGGTACGCGCGCACAGGATGTGGTGGGCGATCGGGGCGAGGGCGGGGGCGTTCGAGGATGAGAGCTTCCCCCTCAGCAGCAGGCGGTGCTTGATCGCCACCAGCGGCGGCAGCGCCACGCTCGCCATCTGAGCCGCCCGTCTGAGCGGGGCCGGGGGGGTACGGGGGTAAGGGGGTACTACGGAGCGCGCCTGGAGGGCGGAGGAGCGTGTCCGGCAGAGTCGGAGGTAGTCCCCCAGGCAGCGGAGGACGACAGCCGAGTCGTGCGCGGGCGGCGGGGCCGGCGCGGGGGCGTTCGCGAGGAGTGCCTCCAGGCGGGAGCGGAGCCGGAGGGGAACCGGGTCCAGGCGGCACCGGAGCGCCGCGGCGCGCTCGGGGGCCGAGGAGGCGTGGGCGGTGAGGAGGCGCCACGGCTCGTCCCCGGCCTGGGCCCACTCGGCGCGCCACGCCGTGACGGAGAGGAGGCGGAACGCCAGCTCCGCGACGCGCGCCTGCAGGCCGTGCTGCTGCCCGTGCCTGCCGGAGGAGGAGGGCCCCCTCAGGCGGGTACAGGTGGAAAGAAGGAGGGGTGGGGGCGGTACCGGTAGATGAACACGAGGTCCGAGAAGAGCATGTTGGCGAACGAAGGGAGGGCGGCGAGGCGCTCCGGGGGCGCGGCGAGGCCGTAGAGGGCCCAGAGCGCCTCGAGGACGGCGGCCTTGACGCGGATGGCGAGAGCGCCTTCAGGGCCCAGCGCGACCACCGAGCGCCCGACGGCGGCGGCCGCCGCCGCCTGGAGCTCCAGCTTGTGCTTGGCGATGCCGGCCGCGTCCCGGGGGGTACCCGTGCCCAGCTTCGCCCCGGCCTCGCGCGGCGTGTGCCGAGCCGACCGGGGCGTCCGCCGCGTGTTCACGATCTCCGCGTCGCGCTGCGGATCGCGAAGGGAAGAAGCAGAGTCAGCGACTCCGAATCTTACCCCCGCCCTCTCCACCCACCTTGTGCGAGACGAGGCCTCCGAGGTCGGCCATCAGGAACGTCTCGCCCAGGTTCCCCGCCAGCTCGGAGAGCTCGTCCCGGGCCGAGCGGAGGCGCCGGAGCACCGACTCCAGCTCGGCCGTGGCCCGCAGCATGCCGCCGACGCCCAGGCCCAGACCCAGGCCCTGGCCCAGGCTGGCGCCGAACCCGCCGCCGCCGGCGCCGCCGCCGCCGGGAGGGCCGCCCGTGCCCTCGTCCTCCACCACGGCCCGAAGAGGGGGCGACAGCATCGGATCCCGCGGGTCGCCGCCCGAGTCGGGGGGCAGGACGCTCAGCGGCGGCGGCGAGAGGGGCGCCGAGCCGGCGCCTGCGGCGTCGTAGTGCTCGGCCCGCCCCGAGGGGACGGCCGACCCCGGCTGCGAGCTGAGGCGGCTCCGGAGGCGCCGCGTGGAGCGCGAGTAGGCCGCCTGCGGGGCCGCCTCCACACGGAAGGGCAGCTTGAGGCGAGGCACCTTGCTGGGGGTCGGGCTGGTACGCCCGGGCGCCTCGCCCTCGGTCGGGACGGCCCCTGGGGGCGCCAGCGGGCTGCCCAGCTCGTCGGCGAGGGTCGTGCGGGCCCCCTCGATGAGCCCCGTCGAGCGGCTAAGCGCCAGCAGCGTCTGACGGAGGGGTGGCACCCGCAGCGGCGACCCGTGCTGCGCTCCGCGTCAGCGGGGCGGGCGGGCGGCGAGAGCGGCGGCGGGGGGGCGCACCGGACCGCCGCCGCCGCCGCTGCCGCCGCCGCCGCCGCCGCCGCCGCCGATCTGGTACTTCGCGGCCCCCTTGGCGGTCCCTGGGCCACGGGGGGAGCCCCCCGGGCTCCCAACGAACGACTGCGACGCGTCCAGGTCGTCGTCCTGCCCGCCCCCTCAGAAAGAGAAAGGAAAAGAAAGGAAAGAAGGGAAGACGCGCCGCGAAAGGGATGGTGGAGAACCCGTCGGCGCGGTCGGTGCCGGTGGCCGCGAGAGACTCCTTTCGGGCCGTGACGTCCGCGCTGGACGCGGCCGGGTGCGGAGTGGCGAGCTCGCCCGTGACGAACGTGTCCACGCTCCGAAAGGTCTCGTCGTACGTCTGCGGCGCGCCGGGCGGAGCGGGGCCTGCCGCCTGCTGCGAGGCCGCCGCGATGTATGCGGAGCAGTCGCCGTAGAGGTCCAGCAGGCCAGGAACGAGGAAGCCGTTCCGCACGGCAGCCTTCGGCGCGTCAGCGGCGGGCCGGCGGCGCGGGCGGCGCGGCGCGGACCTCGCTGAATGCGGCGACGGGCATGCAGGCGGCCACCAGCGACGCGCAGCCGATGCAGCGGCCCCGCCGCTCCGCCACGTGCCTCTCGATGCGCGACTGCAGCATCCCGACCAGCGCGTCCGCCGCCTCGGGGCAGCCCTCGGAGAGGTGCCTGCAGACCTGGGCGGAGCGTTGGACGCGGGCGGGCGGCGGGATTCGCGCTTACGCGGGCGACATACCAGCTCCAGCGGCTCCATTGATCCCAGGGGGAGGGAGGCAGCGTGCTGGCACGCAAGCTGCGAGGGGCGCAGTCCGATCAGTTTTGGGACGGGGGCGTGGAGGACGGGCCGAGGCTACCCGGGCCGCGACTGCCAGCGCCGGGACCTGGAGCCATGCCCTCTTCTGCTGCGGGTCCCTGGCGCCCTTCACAGCCTCCCACAGACGCTCGGCAACCTTTGCGGGGCGTGGGAGCGATTAGCTACGCGCAGCCTGGTGCATTGCGCAGCTCCGCGCCAGGGAGGGACGCTGCGGCGCACCGGCTTGTGCTGTTCCCAGGAACCCTCCGGCCGGGCCGCAAGGGCGGCTAGCTCCGCGGCCCAGCTCTCCATGGTCTCGCTCAGTGTCCGCAGCGCTATTAGCTCATGCTTTCGTTCATCGCTGCGTTCGGCCTTGCCACCAACTGGAGAAGGTGTGTACCCCCAGAATCCATCGCAGAATGGAGCCACCTGGAAGGAGTCCAGGCCCCTCAGTGTCTCCAGGACAATCTCCCTCGCAGGTTGACGCGATCCCCGACTGGTCAGCCTCCCCCTTCACTTCCCCGTCGCTCAAACCGCTCGTGCCGACCGAGACGTCGCAGGTGCACCGTGCCAAAGACCAGCGGCACCCGGTTGGAATGCTTCAAGGCCGACAAGAAGATTGAAGAACTCCCGCTCAGCTTGAAGTACGCCCTCCTTGGGCGGCAAGCGTGCGTCGGGGGCCGCGTCCACGGCGCGAGGCGCTTGCCGTGGGCGGAATATGCTTAATAGATCCGCTTGCGACCGCGATCGGCGGCCTGGGAAGGTGCAGAGAGCTAACTGGAGGCCGCAGATCTTCAAACTTCGTCCTCGACCACCAGAGCATCTCGCGGCAGCACGCGGCGATCGCCTTCGATCCGCAGGGTGCGTGCACTGCGCGTCGCGCCGCCGCGAGCGCGCCGCGCTGACGGTCGCACAGGCGACGTATACATCATGTGCGGCCGGCCCCTCTCCCCGCCTGCCCGGCCCGGCCGCCCCGTATTCTCTGCCCACTCACCCGCGTTGCACATGCTATCTTCCTGCCGCCCGCAGAGACCTGCACTCAGGCGCGCCAGCCCGGCCCCCGCCCGACCCGCCTCGCGCACGCACGCGTCTGACCGGAGTCGTCGTGGCGCAGCGCACGGGACTTTCGTAGACGGGAAGCGCATCCAGCCGAAGCTTCCGTTCAGGCTCTCCGATGGCGCGGCCGTTACCTTTGGCGGAAGCACGCGGACATACATTCTGAGAGGCGTGCCACACCCGCCCGCCCGCCCGCCCGCCCGCCTCCGTGACCGGCCTGGACGCAGGGGCCGTCGACACGCCGCCGCCGCTGGCGTCGGACGCCGGGTCGCCAGCGACGGCGTCGCCCTCGCCGCGCTCGTCGCCCGTCGTGCACCGGCGCTCGCCCTCGCACGACCGCGACAAGCGGATGGACGAGAGCGCCAACGGCACGGTCACGGCGCGGCCGCCGACGCCGCCGTACCACTCGCGCTCGGAGCTGATGGCGTCGCCGTCCACGGCGGCCCGCAAGCGCAAGGAGGACGAGGAGCGCAGGCGCGCGGACAAGGAGAAGAAGGAGCAGCGGGCGCGGAGCGACTCGGAGGCGGAGGCCAAGCGCGCCAAGGCCGCGCCACGTCCTGGTGAAGCGGGGGAGGCGTGCACAAGCAACCAGGTCCACTGCGCGCACGTCCTCGTCAAGCACGCGCAGTCGCGGCGGCCCTCCAGCTGGAAGCAGGAGACAATCACGCGCTCCAAGGAGGAGGCCCTCGCCATCATCGCCGGTGCGCAGCGACAGACGAAGGAAGAGAGGAGAAGAGGGCGTCGACGCTCGCCGGCGCCCAAGCTAACGCTCGCCCGTTCGCCCGCGCAGCGCTGCGGGCGCGGATCGTGTCCGGGGCGGCCCGGTTCGAGGAGGTGGCCCGCGCCGAGTCGGACTGCTCCTCGGCCAAGAAGGGCGGCGGTGCGCGCTCGCTTTCCACGCTCCACGCTCCACGCTCCACGCTTTCTGCGGCGAGGCCGCGAACTTAGCTCTCAGAACTTAGCCCTCGATCTATTAGTATGTCTTAGCTTTGCGCGCGCGCGTGAGGCTGAGGCCGCGCGCGCTGGCTGAGGCTGCGCTTCGCGCCAGACCTCGGCTTCTTCGGGCGGGGCCAGATGCAGCGCTCCTTCGAGAACGCCGCGTGCGCCCGCCCCGCCCCGCCCCGCCCCGCCAGAGAGCGGAGATAGCGGAGACCCTGCCTCGGCCCGCGAGGCCCGCGGGTCTCCCGAGGCTCGGAGGCCCGGGAGGCTCACTAGACTAGCCTCCACTCCTTTCCTCACTAGACAGCCGAGGACGCCCCGGCCCCGGCCCTGGCCCCGGCCCTGGCTCGCGAGGCTCACCCGGCTCCCCCTCCTCTTTCCTTCGCCAGGTTCGCGCTGCCGGTGGGCGAGGTCTCCGAGGTCGTCGAGACGGAGAGCGGCCTCCACCTCATCCACCGCTACGCCTGAGCCGAGCCGCGGGGCGGGGCGGGGCCCTCCGCTACGCCTCAGGCGTGGCGCGGGCGGCGTGGCGGGGGCGGCGCGGGCGGAGCGGCCTCCACCTCATCCACCGCTACGCCTGAGGGGCCCGAGCGGCGTGGCGCGGGCGGCACGGCGTGGCGCGAGCGGGCGGACCCCGGCGCCCGGCTCCGGCTGCTCTAACTACGCCGCGGCACCGCACCCATTCCACCCCTCTTCGGGCGCCGTCGGTCGACGTCGGACCCCGATCGGGCCTAGACGGATTTTTGTAAATAGGCAATTTTTGGCGCAGCGGCGGGGGCCCCGGCCCCCGGCCCTGCCGGACCCTCTTCGTGCATTGGTATCGGCAGCAGTTTAAGTACAGTTAACATTCCCATCAACTAGTAGACTCCCGCCCCCCCTCCTCGTGGTCCGCTCTGAAGATTTCGAAGTTGGAGAGATCCGGTTTCGTCGTCCCTCTTTGTCGATTTGTCGTTTACTTAGTGCCACTTATATTCCTCTCGATCGAGCTTCTTTGATTTGTGCACCTTTCAAGCGATATATATATATATAGTACGTACACGTTTCGATTTGGCTACTAGCTATAGGCATCTACAGATCGTCGAAGCCAATGCTGAATCTATCTATTGCTATCTAGTAGTATCTAAAGCACATGCGATGCAGCGCTAGCGAATGCTGCCCGACCCACTGTTACATTCCCCATACAGTACAACACAACTGCGAGCGTATGGCGTCCGCAGTGACGAGAAATTAAAACGTCAACTGTCAAAGTATGCGTGCGAGTTCGTCCGAAACCCAAGATCTAGAAAAGAAAGGAAACAGCTGCAGCCTTATAACATAAATTATGTACATGTTAACGTTGATCTCCGGTGATCATGAGGTCGGTCGACGTCCGGGCGCCGCGGCGCGGCGCGGCGCGGACGGCGCGATCGATCACGCCCCCGGCCCCCGCCGCTGCCGCTTGGAGTCGGGGCCCTCCTCCGGATCCTCCCCCTCCCCCTCCGCCGCCTCCTCGAGCTTGCCCTCCGCCCCCTCCGCCCCCTCCCCCGCCGGCCCCGCGAGGCGCGGGGCGAGGAGGGACCAGACCTCCCGCGCTGCCGCCTCGGGCCGCGTCGCCTCCTCCGAGATCCCGCTGCACGATCGATAGGAATTACATAATTATAAGCAATTCTAAGCAATGCTATATAGGATCTCTTATGTATGTAGCGTGCGATATATAGGAATTACAGTCAGATGCTAGAATTATATATATCTTATATCTATATCTTATAAAATTATCGCCTCCTCCGAGACGCCGCTGCAGGATCGATAGGATCTATAAGCAGATGCTAGATGCATAATTAGTAACGTATGTAGCGCGCGTGCTCGCGCACCTGACGACGAAGGCGTCGCAGTGGTCCAGGGGCGCCCGCGCCCACCGACCCGCCCCCGCCGCCGTCACGTATCTTTTGGAAGGGTGAGGGATAGGTTAGTGGGAGAGTTTAGAGGGATAGTTTAGTGGGAGAGGGAGCGGATAGTTTAGTGGGAGAGGGAGCGGGGGAGCGGATAGTTTAGTTTATCTTTTTGTCACGGATAGTTTAGTGGGAGAGGGAGCGGGGGAGCGGATAGTTTAGTTTATCTTTTTGTCACGGATAGTTTAGTGGGAGAGGGAGCGGGGGAGCGGATAGTTTAGTTTATCTTTTTGTCACGGATAGGTTAGTGGGAGAGGGAGCGGAGGGGAGGGAGGAGGAGCGCACGCGGAGTAGGTGTGGTGGCCGTTGCCCGGGCGCTCGCCGACGACGTGCACCAGGGCGCACATACACTCAGCGCCGGCGCCGGCGCCGGCGCCGGCCTCCCTAAAGATCAGATCTGATCTGATCTGAGCTCCAGGTACGGCGCCGGACCCGAGGTCCGCCAGCCCGCCGAAGAGCTCCCGCCCCACCGCGTACCTGTTAGAGAGCGTCAGCATAGCAGTCCCGCTCAATTACACAATTAGTTGTCTTTAGTTTAGTTTAGTTAACGTTGTTTACTGATGCTGCGCGCGCATGCGCACGCACCCCGCGCGGACGCGGCCGTTGGGAAGGATCACGGCCCGCGGGGCGGGGCCCGGGCGGGCGCCCCCCGCGCCCCCCTCGGTGGCGGCGCGGGCGAGGGCCGCCAGGAAGGGCTCCAGGGCCCCCGGGCGCTCCACCGCCTCGCGGTTCAGGCCTGCTCGGATCAGATACATCAGATCAGATCAGATACATCGGATCAGATCAGATCGGATGTATAAGACCGGGGTACCGCACCGTCCGAGACGACGATCTGGAGGAGGGCGCCGCCGCCCGCGCCCGAGCCGGCGGCGGCGGCGGCGGCGCGCAGGGCGGCGCGGAGGGGCGCCAGGGCTGCCGGCGCGGAGGGCGCCAGCGCCTCGCCGCTCGCCGGCCGCAGGAGGTACCTGCGCGCACTCGTATGAGGGGGCCGCCTCAATACAGCTGACCACCAGAGATAAGGCTTTTTTATCTATGCAAGAAATGGAAGAACAGCTAGTAAATGCTACAGAAGACCATAGAAAGGAGCGCACTCCTCGCGGTCCCGGGAAGCCGTGTGGACGACCAGCGCTGCCGGGGCGGCTCAGTCAGGAGGCGATCGCGAGGCGCCTCCTGTACCCCGGCCGGGGCCGGGGCACGGCCGCACCGTCGCGGAGGGAGGGGGCGGAGCGGAGGAGGCGGGGCACGTCCATCCCCTCCCGCAGCACCCGCTGTCAGATCAGATCCGATTATATCAGATCAGAGTCGAGTTATCGCTTAGATGATTAATTATATAAATGTGTCGCAAATCATGCGCTCTATACCAGATCGAATCGGATCAAATTAGATCGGGTCAGATCAGCTCAGATCAGCTCAGATCAGATCAGATCGGACCTTGGCCTGGGCGTAGACGCGCTCGAGGCGGGCGCGGACGGCCGGCGGGTCCCCAAACGCCCCGTCGTGCCCGTACCTTGGGGGCGGGGGTGAGTGAGTGAGAGGACTCCGGGAGAAGAGCGAGGGGCGGCGAAGTTTAAAGGGAGAGAATTTAGGGGGTTCTATCACGGATCGCTCGGGCGAGGATCGCTCGGGGCCAAGATCTAGCTATAGAGGCCGGGGGCCGGGCGTTTCGATCCACAAATAAGCGAGGCGGGGATTCGAACCCGACGTCGAGGCCTCGCGCCTGCGTGCAGGGCGATCGAGTCAGCGGGGGGCGAGGCTCGCGCCTCCGAGCTCTACGCGGCGCGCTCTCATCTTCGAACTATGTATAGCTTAAGCTTGGCTAATGCTGGTCGGCGTTACGCCTCGGATCGAATCGGATCGGATCGGGTCTGACCTGGAGCCTGGCGAGGGCGGCGCGGGCCTCCGAGAGGAGATCGCCCCAGGGGCGCGCGTCCCCCTTGCGCCGCCGGTAGAGCGCGTACCTGCCGTACGCGTGATGGGCTCTCGGGGTCAGCATGATGAGATGAGATATGATGGTGGTAAGCTTAAGGCCGTGGGTCAGAGAGATCAAAGGACTATGCGCGCCGTGTACGTAAGCTTTCGAGTGGGTTCACATCTAGATAATATCTTAGCTTACTTGTAAGCTGCATCTTAAATTATCTTAGCCTGGTAGGAGCTTCAGGGGTCCGGGGGGAAGGCAGGCGGACATGCGGGGGGTGTCGCCGGCGCGGCCGGGGATGAGGGATCCGTCCGCGGCGCAGATGCCCAGCCCCCGAAGGAACGCCGCCATCGGGCGAGTCATCTGAGTTCAGAGAGGGCACCGGTCACATTGGTGTAACTCAAGCTTGCTTAGGCCAGGGGCGCAGGCGTTTCTAAGAGAGGGGTAGGGATCCCCGGAGAGTTGGGGGCTATATCTACGCACGCGGCGCTCGTGGGGCCGGGCGGCGCGGAGGCGCGCCACGTGCCGCGCCGACGTCGACAGGTAGCTCAGCATCGGGTCGCTGCCCGCCGGCCCCGGCCCAGTTAGGGGCCGCCGGGGAAGGGAAGCGAGGCGGGAGTGCTAGTACTAGTGCGCGATCCATCTTGTACTGGGAAGGGGCGCGGAAGAGGGGCGGGAGGAGGCGGCTCTTGCCGGCATTGAACGCCGCGGCTAAATCCTACGACGGGACGGGGCGGGACGGAACGGGCGGGGCGGGGTATTTACGGCTTCTTAAGCTTACGCTTTAAGCTTCAAAAACTTCTTTACGGGCGGGGCGGAGCGCGCCTGGGGCCGGGTAGGGCCATGAAGAAGGCGGGGCGCGCCCGAGCCACTTCTTCCGCAATCGCCTCGAGCTGGAGGCAGAAAGGAGGGTAAGAAAACTGAAAAGGGGGGGGGAGGGGAGGGGGGGTACGCGCCTCGGGCAGGTCGACCCCCATGTGGTACGTCGAGCAGACGTCGAGCCCCTGCGCGCGTGCCCGATTTAGCTTCGGAAAGGGGGGGAGGGAGAGGGGGGGTACGCGAACGCGCACGAAGGTGAGGCCGTGGAGCTTCCCCATGAAGAGGTCCTCCAGGCAGGCCCTGTACCCCCGCCCAGCCCGGCCCGGCCCGTCAGCGTCGTCAGCCTGGGATAGAGAGGAGGAGGAGGCAGCTGCACGAACTAGAAGGGGGGGGGGGGAAGGGGGGAGGGGAAGGGGGGAAGTGGAGAAGTTGGGCGTGGAGGTGGAGCTGGGGGGTAGTCACTCGCACCGGAGGAGCTGGGCCGGGGTACGGAAGACCTCGGGCCCGATGAAGCCGGCCACCTGCCCCCCCGATCAGAAGATCGATCGCTAATCGCGTACCCCCGGAGCTGCTCGCCTTTCCAGAGCTCAGGACCCGGCCTCCTTAGGACCCGAGCCCTATCTATCGTAGCTCTATCCGCTCTATCTATCTATCTATCCCAGCTCTATATATCCGCTCTATCCATCCCCGGCTCTGCGCGCGCGCATGCGCACAGTGTTGGCGAGGGTCCAGTGGCGGTTGCCGCGGGCGAGGGCCCGCGCGAGGCCGTGCGCCCTCGCCTCCAGCGTCACCATGTCCACGCCCTGCGGAGCGCGTTGACGTTTAAAGTTGTAATTTGTGTTGCGCCGGCTGGGGCGAAAGCCGAAGAGGACGGAAGCAAGGGCGAGGGCGGCGGAAGATGCATATCGATATCTAAGAGGGTAGCTATAGGTCGAAAACCGACTATAGTTCGAGCGGGGCGGGGCGGGGAACCGGTGAGGCGCACGTGGGCGGCGCCGTTGGTGGCGGCGGAGCCCTGCCCCGTCTCGAAGTACTGCGCCTGCCCCGCCGTGCCCCGCAGCTGCCCCCGGAACTGCAGTGCGAGAGTAAGGAAATAGATAAGGAAAGTGGTCAAGAGAGGAAGGCCGAAGGGAAGGGGGTCAAGAGAGGAAGGCCGGGAGGAAGGCTTAAAGGCGGTTAAACCTTTTATATAGAAGCTTCACATAAGGCCGTAAGATAGGGCCCGGGGCGCACGCGGTCTAAGGAACTAGAGTAAGGAACTAGAGTAAGACTGTAAGAGATAAATAGATAGCGAGGAACTAGAACTTAAGGCCTTAAGATAGCTGTAGGGCTTGTAATTGGGGCGCACGCGGTCGAGCTCGAGGCCGAAGGTGTGGAGGAGCGATTCGGTGCCCCCGATCGACTGGAACGCTGCGGGCCGGGGCGCCGGTGAGGCATTGGCTCGGGGGGATTTGAAGGGCGAGGCGTTAGTTAGTTAGGAGGCTTATATATAAGCTGTTGAAGGTGCTGCGGGCCGGGGCGGGGCGCCGGAGCAGGTGAGGCGCGGCAATTCGGTCGGCCGATGGCTAGCTTGAGCTAGCTTGGGCGAGATTTGATCCGAGGAGGCCTAGGCGGGGGCGCCGGCCGCGCACCGCAGTCGAGGAGGCGTGGGTCCTTCGCGGCCGCCTCCACCTGAGCCCGGGGCGGGGCGGGCCCGGTCAGCGCGGGCGCAGGCGGGGCGCAGCCGAGCCTAGACCGGGGCGGAGCTGCCTATATATAGCTAGCGAGGCGGAGGCCGAGAGGCATTGGCGCGGGCGGGGCGCCCGCTGCACGCTGACTTGGGCTATTGATAGTTGCTGGGCCGGCGCCAGGCCTACCCCAGGCCTTGACGCGGGCAAGAACAGGGCAGCCGGATCCGCATCCTTGACGCGAGCAAGAACAGGGCCAGTAGGCGGGGATCCGCATCCGGAGCCCCAGGGAGGCAGGCTAAAAATAGCGAGGCCTGTAGGAGGCCTAGGCGGGGATCCGAAAGTCGGAGCCCCCCCTCCTGGAGCATCGTACAACCCGCGAACGATAGTGATATCGCACCTGGGCGTCGATGTGCCCCAGGACGCACCTAGGGGGCGCGAGGGGGTATCAGGAATGTGGGTTGGGAGGGGGGTACGGAAGCAAAGGAAATCGGAGCTCGCCAGCGAGTGGCCGCCCGGAGCGGGGCGAAGGGTACCCCCCGCGGCTCGCTCTCGTCTTCGAATTCTACGCCCTCAACCTGGACGGGTAGCTCATGTAGGGTCGCCGAGAGGCGGGGGGAAGGGGTGGAGGGCGGGAGCGCTCGGGATCCGTACCCCCTCCAGCTCCCGCTTCGAGGGGGGTACCGAGAACGTTTCGACGACGTCGCGGAGTACCCTTTCGAGTTGGCGAACGTTCGCCGCGTCCCCGGCAACCACTGCACCCGGAGAGTGAGGGGGGTACGAGTTCGAAGAATACGAGGTGCATTGGGGTACCGTTGATGCCGAGGAGGGCGTCGCCGCAGCCGTAGCTGAGGCCCTCAAGCACGTTGTAGAGGACCTGCGGGGGTACCCGGGTCACCGGGATCGGTGGTGGGGTACACGAAGGAAGGTTTTGATCGAATTTTCGAGGCTCGCCTCTTCCGGATCGTCTGTGGGGCTGTTCGGCTGAATTCTGCAGGCGGCCCAGAGGTCAGATTTCATCCGGGGGTAGAGGAAGTTGGGGGGGGGGCGGGGCGCACCGACTGGACAGGTACCCCTCCGCCCCGAGACCCCCCTCGCCCTGCGGGTTGTATATCTGCAGCGGGGTATAAGGCGGCGGCTCGGGAGAGGGGGGAGAGAGGGGGGTACGGGCACGCCTTGGCGCTCACGGCGCTGAGCTCGTTGTTGGACATGAGCTTGCATACCCCCGCGATGACCTCGGAGCGCAGCCCGGGGCACAGGGCTCGAATCTGCGCAGGACCGTTCTTGAGATCGAAGGATCGAATTTGAATACGAAGTGCTTAGAGAGAACCCCGCGGCCGCGCGCGCCTCGTCGCCAGAAGCGGAGAGGAGAAAGGACCGAAGGTCTCCGATGGTCCGGCCCGCCGTCTCCGCGCGCGCCGCGGCCGCCGCGTCGATGGACGACTCAAGGAGCTTCGTGACGGCGTCGTCGACGAAGTCGTACCCCCGCACGCCCGCGAGGGGCGTCGCGGCGATCGCCGCGCGCGCGGCCGCCCGCTCCGCATCCGAGGCGGCCGCGAGCCCCGCAGAGGCGTCGCCTTCCTTGAACTCGTTGGCCCGACCCCAGACGAGGCGGAGGCTCGCCGGCGCCGACGCCGCGGGGAGGGTCATCGTCTGCGGGAGCGGCTGTTAGCTGCGTTAACGTTGCGCGCCACATAGAGCCGGAGAGCTGTTGCGCGCAGAGCGGCCGCGCCTGGAGATGCCGCGCTTTGTCTGTATGAGCCCTGATCTAGAGAGAGCGACCGGCTGCCGGGCGCCGCGCGTGCGTGCGCGGTTACGTATACGCGGCCGATCGGCCGGACCTGTTGCCTGCACCCTGCTGTGCCGGGTGGTGCTGCAGCTTGACGCGCGAGCTATTTGGATGCTTTGCAAGGAAGCTGCAAGCGATCAGCCGTGCGCGTGGCCGTTGTTGCTCTCGCTGTTGCCAACCTGGCAGGTCGCGATGCCTGCTTGCCAGGCACGGGAGAGCTGTCTGCAGAGCAGCAGTGACAATTGCGAGTGCGTACGCCGGCGGGAGACCGAGGAATCTACGGGAATCTCTCGAGGAATATGCGAGAGTGTACCCCGCCGGCGCTTGCCCCCATGGCCGAGCACTACTCCGCCATTCTCGCGGGCCCGCGGCATGCACTACGCGCGGCGGCATATGCGCATGCATGTCGACTTCGACGTCTTCGCCTGCCTGCAGCTGCAGCCTGCAGCTGCCGCCGTCGCGCCGGGCTGACCGGTAACAGGGGTATACGCTCATATTTGTTTTTTTAAGTTGAACTTCGATCGAACATGCAATTGAAACTCCGATCGACCGGGATTCGTACGTACCCGGTACGGCGGTACCTGGCCAGCCTGGCCCACATGTACGTACATGTACAGTGGCCCAGTGGCATGCGCACTGCGGCGGCAGTACTACCGGTAGTGCCGCAGTGCCGCAGCTGCCGCAGTGCAGGCTGTGCAGCACTGCAGTCTGCAATGACTCTGCATGCCGCAGTACGTATACTAGTACTAGTGAGCAGCGCTAGCTAATAGCTATAGCTACCGCAGCCTACCGGTATAGCAATGCCTACCGTAATGCACTTAATTAATGCGCCAGATATTAATGCGTTTTTGGACCCAGACCCCTAGAATAGATAATAATGCGGTCTCAAATTAATGCGTTTTGAAGCCTTTTCGGCCCTTTGACTACGTTAGGGGGGTACATAGCGCAGTTTTCTTAGCGTTCCGATATTAATGCGGTCCCAAATTAATGCGTTTTTTTTTTTTTGGTGAATTACCGGCCACAGCCTCTAGTCTACTCCAGCACTGTGGGGGCGTGTACAGGCAAGGTGGGGCATGATCGATCGGAATTATGTGGAACGGGCGGGATTTGAAGGCGTGATTCTCATCGCAGGGCGATTCGAACACGGAAGGCATGCATCGGAAAGCGTGTATGATAACCACACCGCTATGAGCGGGGGCAAATTAATGCGTTTTGCCAGCGGAAAACGCGTATATATATATAACTACCGTAGTAGGGTACGCGTACATATACGTAAGCGTCGACTCAGCGATAACTGCCGCACGCTACTGCCGCACGATAACTGCCGCGGCCGGACGTCGGGACTCGGGAGTCGGGACGAGTCTGAAAACTCGCCGTACATTTTGACTCGGATTTGGTTGTATGGCGCGAAGATCCGCCGGTCCAAAAAACTCGTAGCGGCAGTGCAGCTCAGCGGCGAGCCGGCGCCAGCGCGCGCGGGGCTGTCGAAGAACCCTGGGAGATGTTTGCCCGCGGTCGTGCATGTGCGCGTGTGCCGGCGCCGGCGCCGCTCGCCGCGGCCGCGGCGACCGGCACCGTTCTCTTCTCCTTCGCGATCGCCCTGCAGCTGCTGGTCGTCGGCCACGTGCACAGCAGCCGGGTCGTGTCAGCCGCCGCGTTTACGGAGGTTAGGTGGGAGGGCCTGTACAATAGCACCAGCAAGCAATACAAGCCCACGGCTGGTTTCGTCGCCGATGACGCAGTCTCGTCCGTAGACAACGCATTCGTGCGCCGGCGCCACGTGTACATGCATATGCAAGTATACGCATGCACATAAGCATAAATAATTATATAAGCATGCATGTATATGCATGCGCACAAGCATATATATGTCCGATATGTATATATGGATCTGTACTCATTCAATCCGACGCGCAGCACTATCCTTTCTCGCCCGCAGAAAACCCGAGCATTGCTTTCTACGGCACCTACAATGTCGACACCCACATAACTTTGTGCGTATAGCTTTATCCTTCATAAATCGAAAATTGGCCGATTTCAGTACTCGAATTCCGCGCACATGCGTGCTGCCGCAGTGCACTTACACGCACATATGCATATTTATGCGCTTGTGCAGCGGGACTAATGAGGGGGCGGGGCGCACCGACCCGTGCACTTTTCAATCGGGCTGCGACACAATCGACCGTCAGTGGATCAAGTTTCAGTTCACGGTCGGATCTGCTGTGCTGGGACCGATGGAAGATCCGGACAACGTTGGAAAGTGCAAGCTCGGGCTTCCAGGAACTACCGAGGACCCTACAAAATGCAGGACTGTCGCGACGAATGATCCAAAGGCTTTCATCTGCGGCCTCGTGCGCATTTTCGCTGTGTGGATCCGGATTGATTCCCAAGAGTCGGGGGCCTAGGTATTGGGCCAACTTGGCAATCTATATAGATGTGCTACGGTATATTAATATTAATATTGCTTTGGTTGATCGTGAGTGGGTTTTGGCAACGTTTACGGTCTTTGTGCATCAACAACTTAAACGCTAGATCTATAGATATAGCTAGCTGTATATAATTATCGGCACGTATGCGTTTTTTATCATTGGCACATATATAAACGTTTTTCGCAGGAGATCAGTGCGGGGCGAGACGATGGGAACACCAACACGGCATCGAAGCTCGACGTGGTGTTTCAGAGCGCCGTGGACGCGGCGCAGAACCCGTACACATCTTCGAGCGGCCTCACCGTCCCAGCCGCCCCGATCGCCCTCGGCACAATCGATCTCACATCCGCGACCAAGACAAGCCCTACCATGTCAGTGCAGACCGCGTTCGCTGAATAAAAATAAAAACAAACCACTTGATCGAATTCGCCGCAGATTTTCCAAAACCCAGAGCGATTTCGGCGTCATCGATGATACTCAGACGACTGCCGACCCCTCGACCCTCGCGTTTTCGGTAGCGAATACGGGCGCCAAGGGCGGGCTCCGCGGGGACAGAAAGTGGGCCCTCACCTTGTTCGCCTACGGTCCGGTCCCGAAAACTCGAGATCCGATGATCTTCCCTAGCTAGGCCTGGACCTGCCCTGATCAATAATTACAAGTACTCCGACCCCGCTTCTGCAGGGTCGAACATGGCGCAGATCACGCAGCGAATCGTGCTGGACTACGTCAAGCTGAACCTCAGCGCCTGCGCGAGCTGCGCCGCCGACTGCCCCAAGCCGACGACGCCGTCGCCGTCGCCGTCGCCCTCGCCGTCGCCGAGCGCTTCTCCGAGCCCAAGCCCGAGCCCGGCCGCGTCGCCGTCGCCGAGCCCTACCCCGAGCCCTTCCGGATCCGCTGCAGCCGCCCCAAGCCCAACAGCGTCCCCGAGCCCCCCGCAGGCTCCCACGGGTTCGCACGCGCACGCGCGCGATCTATTAAAAATTTATTACCGATACCGATACCGATCGCGATGGTGCCCATGATCAGGCCCCACCCCCACGCCCGCGCCGCCGGTCGTCCTGGCCGGAAATCCGCCGGCGGGCGGCTCGTGCAGCGCGTCGCCCAGCACTGTCAAGGCCGTCATCGACAAGGTCACGGTGCACGCGCGCTATTCCAATGTATGCAGTCGCGATCGATTTTCGCTTATCTCGTTTCAGGTGACGTGCACGGGCTGGGGGGCGAGCTCCTTCCCCCTCACGTGCGTGCACGCAAAGCTTATATTAACTTCTAGAGATCTAGAGAGCTAATGCGATGGCGGGATGGCAGGTACACCGTCACTGGCACGGGCTACACGAGCGAGCTCGCCCGCGACTCCCCCGACGCTACCTTCGGCCTATACTTCCCCTCGGCCGCGGTGATTATAATTGCAAGCAAAGTTCTAGTAGCAACCAAGCAAAGTCTTGAAAGCGCACTCGCATGAATATTGATTTGCGGCTCGCGATCGTGATCGCGATCGCAGAGCTCTGCTGGTGCGGTGACGTCGTCTCTAATTGTTGTGGTGAAGGACCCAGCCGGCCTCTCGACCAGCTTCCCCATTCCGGGCGCCATCACGGTTAATCCCGTCGTGGACTCGACCATGCCGTTCGTCGCTCAGTTCGACGTTCGTTCAGCCTTCATTTGCACAATATGTGTTATCCGCTGCTGATATGCCGCAATTTTGACAGCAAATGCTTGCCACCTTCGACCAGCAAATGGCCGCAGTTGTCGCGGTGCGCGCGAGCACTACGGCTTCGCGATCGAAGCCAGATTAAATCTAGATCTGATCGAGTCTTGGTCGCGATCGCTTCCAGAACACCAACCTCACATTCGTGGAGAAGATGGCCCAAATCATCGCCAACATCGAGTCGCTGAAGACGTACTATTTCCAGGCCTCCGGAGTCAGCCTCAAGCTCCGCCGCGCCCTGCACCAGTCGAGCGCCGACCTTCTCTCCAAATTCTCCGGCGCCCTCTCTACTGCCATGTCGGTGCGACAGTTATTTCTTGCACCCCTGAACAAGCGTTGAACGAGCTTGAACTTTATGACGCGTACGAGCGTTGAACAACGTGAACGCAGACCGTAACGACGGAAGCAGCGAAGGCCGGAGTCAACCTCAAAGACCCAGCCGTGCGCCTGCATCCAGCCTAGTAGAGCTGCAGCTCCGGATCCTGTGACGAACACTGATTGCCATACCATCTCGCTCGTCGTGATCAGACCGCCGGCGCCCTCGTAAACTTCTTCTCGTCGGTCGCGCCCCTCGCTTCGAGTACTGGCGCCCTCTCAGTGCGTTAACGTTCAATTTCCTCTGCATTCGATTTCGATCCGTCTACTCATGATATGTCTCGCGATCGCTGCAGGAGGCCTCGGCGGTCCGGGGTACAGAGCTCCTGTTGAAGGTCATCAAGGAGAATCCAGTGCGTCGTTTAATTTGATCGTTTTTGCAGTTCATTCTCCAGAAGAAACTTGCGTCCAGAACCTTGCGTCCACGCCTGGAGTCAACGCTGCGGTACGTGTTATTAATAACCGATGGCCAACGCTAGTTTTGCGGGATAAGGGGCTGCGCGGGCATCCCCCGAGGCCCTATATCTAGCTATACTCGCGGTCTGGGTCGTAGTTTCAATAAATTAAAGTCATTAGCATTCATCGTATTATTATGTGCCGGAGTTTATTATTCTACATGATCTTATTCTGTGTTATCGTGCGCAGGCCCTCCAAGAGAGCCTCGCAGGGCTCGTGGCCGCCCTCCCCGCTTCGTCCTCCGTCGCCGCCGCTGTCCGCAAGGAAACCCAGAAGGCTCTCGCCGACGTATCCGCGAAGGTAAATATAATCGTTTTTCAACTAGAGACAATATATATGATCGCGTCGGCAATATTTAATGGCAGATTATGATGACGCGCTCGATGCAGATTACTCTGAGCGGCAATGGCACGGCCTGCGGCAGTCAGAACCCGAACCGCGCGGACAGCGATGTGTCCCCGTACAGCTTCAAAGTCTGCCCGAACAAGGCTGGGCAGTCGGAATCCCTCACGCTTCGCGTCCGCCCGCGCGGCGCAGCGCGCGGCGCGATTGTGGTACGCTTGAGATTCGACGCTTCTCGAGCTCCAGGTTGAATTCGAATTCGAGTCTCTCTGTTCGCGCAGGTCACCTTCAATGCCAGCGCGAACGCTGGCGCCGATTTCCAGGTGCAGCAAAATGAAGTCACGATGAATATTAGTTGTCGCAGTATTTGACGGCGTGCGGGCCGGGCCGGGCCAGGCCTCGGTGACGGTGTCGCCGACGACCTCGAGATACCCCCGGCCTTCCCCCGGGGCCCGGTTCCTGTCCTCCATCTTCGAAGTGACCGCCGCGACGCTGGCGGGCCAGCTCACGGACTTCCCCGGCGGCGTCCGCTTCGAGATCGAGATCCCCGCCAGCAGCTCCCTCGCCTCCGGACAGAGCGTCCAGCTCCGCTGGCTGGACGAGGCCGCGGGCGAGTGGAAGGCCGACGGCTGCAGCGCCGTCGCGCAGACGTCCGCCGCAGTCTACACCGCCACCTGCACCCATCTCACTGCAGTGCGCGCAAGATTTGCAACTGCGCAGAAGCTCACAGCCAATTTTCGAGAGGACAAGACTAAGCCGCCGAACCCGCACGCGCAGTTCGTGCTCGTGGCTAGTGGAGGTGCAGTAGGTGCCCCCGCGCTTTCCGGATCAGGAAGCTCGAGCTCGCAGCCCGCCACATCGATTTCGGCTATCGCGGCGGCTTTGGCAGCGGCGGCGGCCCTCGCCATGTCCGGATCCCGTCGTCACTAAATTGAAATTAATTATAATAAATCTGCATGCTGCACGTCGATTCCTGCCAGCCGTCCTCAGCTTGGCGTATACGTACGCGTGGCATTTTAAGCTTTGAATCAAACTCGGAATCATTGAATTTCCTCCACCTGCATCTTTTTATGAGAAATTGTCGTCCGCAGTCTCTGCGGGGGCCTCCCAGGCGTTTGAGAGGCACAAAAACGAAGCTATTGCTAAGACATGACGCTCCCGCCCCCGCCCTCACCCCTGCCTGCGGCTTCCGCTGGAGGCCTGGTGCAGCTAATCGATATCTTCGTGTTCAGCTGGGCGCCGGCCGGCCTCGGCTTAACTTGAATCTGTCTCCACCACCGTTAACGTTGGCGGATCCGGATCCGGGATCCGGGACCAATGAGTCAGCCGCCCTGTGCATGTGGCGCCGGATCCTGGAGCCGGATTATAACGTTAACCCCCCGTAACTACTAAGTTAGTTACCCCCGTATACGTACATACTACGTCGATCGCGAGGGCCTCTGGCCCGGGATCCTGGATCCGGAGTCCCCGGCCGCGGGAGCCCGCCGCCCTCTAAAAACTCTCTTCATCTGGTGCCGCGCGGCCCGCGCCACCGTTTGCCCCCCTCGGGCCTCGCCCCCCCCCCTCTCTTCCCCATGCCAGCTGCGGGCCTGCGGCCGACCGGGCGGGCCAGCTGCGCGAGCCTGCGACGGTCTCCGAGGGGGCCAGCTGCAGACTGCAGACTGCCGCAGGCCCGCAGTGCAGTGGCCATGGCCATGGCACCACCGCGAGTCGCGGAGTCGCGAGTCCGACGGTCACGGTATCATAGTATACCTCGCCGAGTCGACGTCCGATCGATATACGGTATTGACCAAAATGACCAAAATCGCGAAGTACTAATTATTGACCAAACTCGCGAAGTACTAATTATTTTCCTGTACTAAATTAACCAGTTCTACAGTATATCGACGTCGCCGCGCGCGCGCGCGCGCGATCCCGGACTCCGGATATCGATCCCCGGGACCGGGACTGGACCCGGAGTCCGGACTCCGGAGTCCCTGAGTCCGGGCGCCGACTCCGCCGATCGCGAGTCGCGACTCGCGAGCCCGGCGGCCCCGCCGGCCGCGGCCGGCGGCGTCGGCGGCGGCCGCGCCACTGGGCCAGCCTCGCGCGATCGCGGCGTGCCGCATGCGCACCGGCGCAGTGCGCAATTGCAATCTTACGGAATTTCGAAGTTCCGGAATCGATATCGATATCCGATGATCCGGATTCCGAATCCGGATCCGGAATCCGGATCCGGATCCGAAGTTCGGAAGCTCCGTGAGGCGGCGTGAGCTCGTCCTCTCCTAAATTAGCGCGCAGGCTGCGGGCCTGCGGCGCACTGCGGCAGCTGCACTGCGCCGCAGCATGATCCTCAGCCTGCAAAGGCCCTGCATCAGCTTGCAATGCCTTCACTTTTAGCTTGCAATGCCTTGCATACACTGTGACAGAGAGCGCGCTACTAGGCTAGCCTAAGCAGCCGCGCGCTGAGCAGCGCTCTCCCATACTATGATAGTACCGGACTCCGGGACCGTGTACGTATACTATGAAACGTACGGATCTAGATCTACCGTATACGCGTACCAGCCGCTGGAAGCACTGCAGTTTATCTTCATTAAGCGCTATATATCGGCGACGATCCGAATCCGCCGTCGACTCCGCGACGGTTTCCGAGTTCGCGCATGCCATGATGCATATGCCCCCCAGCTGCAGCGCGCGCGGCCGCGGGCCGTGGCCCTCGCGGGCGGGCGGGCGTGGCCATATGCGTGGCGTGCAGCCGGCCATGGCCGCGTCCTTTCAATTGAGCTTAAGCTTGACCTGGGTGTGCCTGCTTCTGTGGCGCGCGCACCCCGCCTTTGGCGATGTCTACAGCTTCGCGTCCGAGGGTCCGCCGCTTGCTATGTTATAATCAACTGCGCGTGCACGTGAGCCTTTAAACTTGAAACCTCGCGCTCATGATCACGCGCGCATGCGCAGGGTCGATACGGTACACGTGGGGAGCTGCAGGTGTGGGGAACGCCCCGCGTGGCATGGCGAACTGCGTAGCGACCCAGCAGCTGTTTGTTGTGGGCCCTGCAAGCTCGACGGCTATCTACAAGGTGAATACGACGACAAACGACAATGCGACGTTTACAGGTGCGAGTGTGCCCCGCCTCCAGGCCTAGGGCCGGGACTGGCGGCGTTCGTGGCGGCACTGCGGCGATCTGATCGCTGATTCTGCGGGCGGCCCGCGCGCGCGCGTGCGCAGCGTCTACTCTGGCGGGAGGGAGCACGGGGGGCACAGCAGACGGGTTCGGAACGAGCGCTACCCTCACCGTCACGACCGGCAGCAAGGGCATCATTTTGAACGATCTCTGCACGCACATGTATATCCGTGCGTGGAACCCCACGTGCACGCCACGGCCGCTGGCCATGGTGCATCGCCTCGACCGCTAACTTCAAGTAACCCGTCAATCTTGCAGCCCAGGGAGGGGCGACGGGCTCGACAGCTGTGGGGTTGCTGCGGCGGATACGCATGAACGACAGCTACGTCGATACCCCCCTTCAGATACCTTCAGGGGAACAGTTCTCGGCCCTGGTCCGAACATGTCCCACCATACGCATGAGCTGTGCGTCTCTTCGTCCGCCCAGTTTCATTTCCCCGCCAGTGCATCGGCATCGACCAGCGGACCCTCTACTTTTATGCAAACGGCCAGGTCTTTTACACGGACCTACAGAGTGCGAGATCTAGATTTCCGGTACCACTTCCGCTCTCTCTCAATTGCAACCAACTCCCCATCCGAATTTAGCGTGGAGCACCCCCCAAAGAATTGCAGGGAACAGCACAACCGGCTTTGCTGACGGGACAGGCGAGCGATCTCAGCATGCTTCTCTATCCCATTTTTTGAAAGCGCGCGTGCTGACCGTCGGACAGGCGCGTCCGCGCGATTCCGCATTCTGTCATCCATGGTCGAGGTAGGTCGACGTCGATGATTGAAGAAATCGAATTGTACGCCATATGCCAGCTTGATTAGAGATCAATCCGTGGTTCGGCGCCAGATCGAGCCCGGGATTCTCCTCGCGACCGACTTGGACAATAACGCGATCCGCCACATCGTCGTGGCGACGGGGACGGTACGGCACTAGCTGTGATCTGCGGCCCTAGGCCTACCACTTTTGCACGTACGCGTGTACAATGCAGCTCGGCTGATTATGAGCGCTGTCGGGGTTGGCAGGTTACGACGATTGCAGGGCGGCCACCTCCCGTGGCTGCGTCGGGCCTAGCCGACGGTATGCTCCTCTCTGCACGTTAACAGATATCGATCGGATTACTTGACGTCTAGGATAGACATCATTTCTGAACCGAACCGAGTGTAGAAGCCTCTAACGCTGCAGGGCGGCATGCGCAGGGGTCGGCACGAACGCCCGCTTCACAAATCCCCACTCTTCAGCGTATTATCGCCCAGGGCAAACCCTCTACATCACGCATCTCCTCACGACGCTGTGCCTCCGGAAGCTCCACGTGCCGACAGGTGAAAAGCCGCCCTCCCGTACTAGTGCTTCTAGGCCCTTCGGCCCGTCCTCAGCCCTGCCCTCGTGGGCTGCTTCCCCCCTCCCTTCATGCCCCCCGACCGCCTCGAAATTCCTCGAAATTTCGCGCCCGATTCCTTTCCTCGCGATTGAGCCCATCCTTATCTGGCCCCCGGGGATCCATATGCATCCCGACGTCCCTTGCCTTCCCTCGCCGTTTCCGCGCACCCTTGTTGATACAAAAACATTATTGATGCGCATGCGCAGGCGTCGTCACGACGGTCATGTGAGCACGCTGGCACCCCCGGAGCCCGCGTGCCACGGGAGCTCGCCCCCCTCTAATTCCTTTGATCCCGGCCGCCCGGCGCCGGGCCTGGCTTGCAGATGCGGCGCGACGAACGTGACGACAGGACCGAGCGCGGTTCTGGCGGGTCTGTCCCTGGACCCTCCCCGGTTCGCGCGCCCCGTTTCGCTCCGCTTCAATCTTTTCCATTGTGAGTCGAGTCGACGCCGCCCCCGACAGGTCGCTGGCGTTCCTCTCCATCTTGAACAACCAGCCGCTGCCCGCTCAGATCTGGGCCGTCGACATCGCCTTTCCCACTCCGGTACCCCCGCCATCGATATCGTGCTCATGATCACCTCGCTCACATCAAACCTGACTCGAACGCGTCCGGTCGCCGCGGCGCAAGCAGACGCCGCGGCCGGCGTCGTGCGGGGCGGGGACGGCATGCCTGGTATTCGGCAACGGGGCGACAGTGATTGTCAAGGACGGCGGTACCATCTCTCTAGGATGACCTCTCCGGCTCGAATGCTTATAGCTAGGCAGCTGCAGGCCATACATGTACATCTTTAACCTGAGCAAGACTATAAATATTAAGATTCAAGAGATAGGAAACGGCTGCAGGGGGGAAAGGGAGGTTGGAATGAGCTGGTCGACGTCGACCCTGATTTCCTTGACGACGGCTTTAATTTGTGACTGATATACATTAAAGGTGCCCCCTATATAGGCAGATTGCTAACAATCAAATTAAATTAAACACGTGTACTATGCAAAGGTGTCACGCAGTGCTCGTCGTACTGTGAATTTCGGACGTTGATCTACACCGTATACGTAGCACTAGTATCCACTCGCACCGTACGCGTACACTTCTAGCTATAGGTCGCTCATAAGATCAAGGGCATGGCCCCGGCGCGCTGCTTTGTGCACACTCTTGCATCAGCACACAACACAACTACAACGCGTTTCACATCGCCCAATAAATCTCTCCGACTAGATACTACCAAGGACCGTCGTATACTGTGCTTCAGAAAAGTACAAAATGAACGAAAGGTTTGAAGGTTTCGCGTCTGGATATCTAGCTAAAGCTTAAGAGGTTTCTAACTAATGCTAATGATGTGGAAGCTAGCCCCGGCGCGCTGCTTCCGAGCTGCGCGTGCGCGGACGTCGACGTTGTTGATCTCGAGCTGTGCATGCGTCGCTGCGGCGGCGGCGGCGTTGGCGTCGATGCCCATGGGCAGGATCCGTCTCGAAGTTTGCTCAGGCAGCCCCCGCGGAGCCCTCCAGCGCATCCAGAGCCTGGAGGGAAACACGCGCGCACGCGACCCCGCCCCGCGCTCGCAGTTAGCTAAAGTGCTAATTAAATATATGTCGCGTCTAGATAGGATCGGAAGCAAATTTTTTTTAATGCACTTCACCTCGAATTCTGACTCGTGGCACACGGCTTCGAGGTCGTCGTCCTCGTCCGCGTATACGCTTTCGAGGTCGTCTTCCTCGTCCGCGTATACGCTGGGGAGTATGTACGGACCCCCCGAATATCCAGGTGGCAGTGCAATCGGCTCCGTCGGCTGCGCGAACGAATTAGCGCGCATGCACACGCCATGGCCAACTGCAGGCCGGGCGCGGGAATTCGAAAGTATGTATAAATTAATTATATATGATTGGTGGGCGCACCTCGTCATAGGAGACTGCGTCGACGTCGTAGGAGAAACCAACGCAATTTTCAGACGAGCTTCCATAGACTACGGTTTTCGAACTCGCGGACGACGTGTTGGCCATGACTCGCAGACAGCTTGATCTGCGTTTCCGAATGGTAAAGGTGCGAGTCCGATAACCGATTGTCGGCTTCCTCTGTAAATTAAAGACAGCTTAGAAAGCCAGCTGCAGACCTGTCTGCAAACGGCGTCGGAGCGTACTCAAACGCGCCCGAGCTGCAACGGTGCGGCAAGCATCAGCGGAGGACGCACACAGAATACTTCGCAGAGAGATCTAGATCGAGTTTCATCGATACCATTAAATACCGCACTACACTGGCGCCAGTTCTAGACCCGGTCTTACCAGTTGTTCGTGGCGTAGCACTTCGCACTGTTCGAGCAGGTCTTCGAGCCGTCGTCTCGAGTGATGAGCTGTGATTTCGTGCCTGAGACGGGAAAGCATCTGTTAAGACGAGTTCGAAGATCGTGCATGTAGTCTACTGTGAGAAGAAAATACCAACGGGGCAATCATTCTCTTGTGAGCCGACTCCGCCAACAGACCCTTTGCAGTCGAGTTCGTCGTAGCACGTTGTCTTTACTTTGTAGCAGGCGGTGTAATCGTTGTACTCGGGGACTCCTTTTTCAATCTGAACGATGATGCACACGATTAATATTCGCGGTTTGTTTGAATCAGTCTAAATCCAAATCGCAAAGAAGCCGCAGGCCTAGCTGTAATTGCGGGGGGGGAGGCTTCGTTCGCACCGCTACGGTACCGGAGGGGCACTTCATGCCGAACACATACGTGGGGGTAGACGCGCAATCGACATCAGAATAGCTGCAGATCGAATCAATTGCCGCATGCAGTACACGCGCATCATTATGATCATTGACATTGACTGGAATTCAGAGGAATAATCATTAAATATGCCTCTTACCACGCGGTGCCCAGGTGAACATTTTTGTTGCATATGTTAGAGTTGGCCTCCCTCACAGCGATGGTGCCACCCTTCAGATACGAGACCGTGTGCGTGTCAGAAGATGTATAACGAAGATAATTATATCGTTGTATTCACTGACCGGACAGCGCGCCCAGGCCTGCTGGTCTGTCACTCCGGCCGGCTGGCTGCGTCGTGTGGATTGTAATTTAGACTTTAGGATCTAGAGATCGAGCTCGAGAGGGGCGCAAACGCGAACTTGACGCACTATGAGCTGACGGTATTCCCAGCGGCGTCCTTTCCTGCTGAAGGCGTGCCGGTGCAGGATCTGAACGCGCAGCCGCTCGCGCTCAGCACAGAGTTTAGACTGATAATTTATAATTATAGAGAGACCAAGTAGATAAAGGCGCACTCGTTCGCATAACAAAGCAACTTCGTCGCCTTGCATTGCCAATCTCCATCCTTCATGAACGAATTTGCCGACTTATCGCACATTGATCTGATTGAAAGAATATTAATGCATATGCAAAGCACTGAGCAGCTGAAAGACAGCTGCAGTTTCGGGTGCAGTGCAGCCGGTTTAGAGCCCCAAGGGGCATGTATTATTAGCACTTACATGTCGAGTACGCGTTTGCTATCCGCTCCGGAAGGGTCCGTTGATGAGCAGTCCCTGCTCTACTTGAGGGGCTTTAGGTACCAGCAGCATACAAAAACCTTCAAATTAAAGGCGCGCGGGCCCGTCGCTTGCCTGGAAGCACGTTCCGCCTGTCTTGGCCGCCTTACACACGGATCCCGGATCTTTGTACGCCCTCGTCCTAGTCGAGGGCTCGCAAATCAAATGCAATTGCAGACGTCACGGTGCCGACCAGAAATGTGCGGGGGCGCGTACCCTGCAGGGCAACGGAGCAGCGCCTCGGAATCCGGAAGGCCGGTCGGCTGGCTGCGATTTCAAATTAAACGTTGTCGTCTATGTGCGCATATGCATGCGGGATCCGGATATGAAAATTTTTTAAAAGGTGCTTCGCACTATTTTGAATAGGTATTGCCTGCCGCGTCCTTGCCGATTGTAGGGCTGTCTGTACAATCCGCGTATCTATAGCAGAGAACGGCATTGGTGTTGCATTTGCTGTTTAATTCCTGTTGCTGCCAGCTCGCCGTGGTCGACGGGCACTTTGAGCTGCGGATACAAACAAATGTGAGCTTAAGTTTGCAGATTTGAAGTAACTTTATTAACTCTCCAGTATGAAGATCGACGAATGTCCGAGGGCTGATATTTATATTTGGCATGTGTATACAATATATATTAATTCATGCAATGCGCACGGGTCCCGTCCGCGAACGTAGGTGACGTCTGCCGCGGTGGCGCTCGAGCATTTGTAGTCCTTGTAGCAGGCGATTAACTCGTGGGCAGGGTAGCACGTCCCGTCGTTGGCATTCTTGTAGCTGAGCGCGTACTTCTGGGAAAGGCGCGCTTGACCCTGCGCCGCGAATTCAAATATTAACAAGCAGGGGGGCAAGCCCCCCCGCACCCCCCCACCTATTGACGGCATTATTAAAAGAGCAGGCAGAAGTGAATGTGCAAGTCACTTATTTTATAAGATGGCATACAGCGAAAATTCGAGATAAGCTTTGGAAGTGGAGGATCAGACTAAATTTAAAATGGAGCCGAAATCAGGACACACTGCTTGAGCGATCGAGCAACAGACAGTAAGCCTAAGAAAGCTTTGAAAGTCGAGCTTAGAGTAAGTTAAAAAATCGTACGAATCGAGCTTGCTGTCGTTAAGCTTGGCGCACAAAGAAAAGGAAATGTACATTGCTGAATTCGCTAGGCGACAAGGAATCATTCAGCGCTGCGAAGGTTGGAACAACTGGGTAGAGGCATCCGTCCGTTCCGGAATCACGCATATCGTCATAGCGGTACACAAAAGGAGCATTGTTGCCGCACTGCATCATCACGAATGCATTGAAATGTCCAAGTGGGAAAAGAGCGATCGCCGCTAGATGGTAAGGTGGCAAACCTGGTATCTATTTATTGCAAAACAAATGTCAAAGGTCTAGCATGTTTGCGGCAATCAAATGAGCACACCTGCACATGAAGAGGAAGTTGTTTAAGACGATTTGGCATTGTTCGATCTCCGGCATTGATGATAAGGATCTCTGGCCACTGTGTTGCAATGACGTTATGAAAGATCTGTGATCCGCATTGGGTGCATTTCTCTCCTGCAGCATGTCGCGCGGTGTTGCCAGTGAAAGTTCGGATGACTTGGTCGCCAACATTCCAAGCTGTCGTGGATTCGGGCACGAGTAGCAAAGATGCCATGGGCATTTCCGGTGACGTGGATTCGATATCGCAAGTTGTACAAGTCGAACGCAGCACTCGCTGCGTTGTGAAATGCGGCGCCATACGAGGAAAGAAGTGAATGAAGATTGCGAATGTCTCCACCATTGAGCCCATCGATTCCATAGTAAAGTATGAATTGGAGTTGAGTCTGTGGGCTAAATGAACAAAAAGACAATTACTTAGATGGCATACTTATTTTTGAGTGCGTTCGATAACGTCAAGCTGGCTTAGTGCGGCCCGGCCGGTATCGGACCTTAGTGCGGCCGGTAACAATCGAATTAGTTGCTTTTTAATTACATAATTACAGCATGCATGCTATTAATTCGAGGATCGATCGCGAATTTCGAGCTCCTTTTTTTTGTATAACATGTATGTTGCTTCTTCGGAATATATATTCATGCCAGTTGTCGACGACACACGTCAACTTCACTGAAGGAAAATGTACTTTTTTAATAGTTCTCGCATGCTTAATTCCGACGTGGTCATGATGCTAGGAGTCGGTCTGCGACGATTCGCCGACGAACTCTTTCGCGAAATGGCCGTTACGATATTTGTTTTTTGGGTTTATTTTCGAACATTTTTTAAGCGTAGGAACGCGGCCCGAACGCCACGTGTGGCACTGTGTGGGTGACACCGTGACACACGTCAACTTGATTTGACTTGACACAACAATTGTTATGATTTTCGAATATTAATGCTTCCGAAGTCGTCGAACTGGCACTTGACTGAAAGAAAAATACAATTTTCACGATTTTCGAATATTAAAGCTTCCGAAGTCGTCAAGCTAGCGCTGGCCTATATCTTTTTTTTGAGAGACTACGGTGGGGCGAACCCCCCGTAGGTAGTGATATTAAAGACAACAAAGCAATCACAAATCAAAGATACAGTAAACTAGCACAAAATATATACAGAATCAAGAGGGATCACGAGAAAGGACACGATCAGAAGAACGCAAAAGATAAGGAGAACGAGCACGAGGAGAAGGAGTAGAAGAGCTCAAGGGCGTCGATGCAGAAGTACTAGTCACACTAGAACGACGAGGAGCACGGGGACGCAGCAAATAAGGAGAACGAGCACGAGGAACTACAGTCGAAGACGAAGATCTAGACGAAGACGACAAGACAGAGCTAACAGCAGAACTAGAAGACGTAGTCGCAGGAGGCAAAGGCGGTAGAACAGTAGGAGAGGCGAAACGTAGGACACCACTAGAGGGGAAAGTCGAAGCTGGCGGAGTGTCTAAACGGAATCGAGATTGTAGAGTTGGTAAAACAATGGACGGCTGAAGACTAATCTGAGGAACTGGGGACGACACGAGGAAAGGGGCAGAGCTCGGGTGCAGACTCGGAATCGGATTGCCAGCAATTAATAATTCTTGAACGCGCGTTGGCCGGTCCGGTATATATATATACGTATATACTTACCGGAGTCTAACCGGACCACTTTGTAATTTGTTTTACCGTTTCAACCGGACCACTCGCTTTTTTCTAACCGTTCAATGACGTCAAGCTGGCCTATCGGGCGCTAGCTTTCGGAGTCGTCCGTCAGATTTCGGTGTAATGGGGCCGGAAGTTGCCCGGAACGTCGACGTCCTCGCGATCGCAAATTAATAGCTAGCCTATTGGTTTATACTAGTTGCCACTGCCAGGCTAGCAGGGCCAGCTACGGTACTAGGCTAGTGAACTTGCCGCGGCCCGGCGGCCGCTTTTCACCGGTTCAGCCGGGCCGCGCGCTAGCGGGCCCGCCGGGCCGCGGTCCGGCGGCCAGTACTAGCATGTATACCGGTTCAGCCCCGCGGGCCGCGGCCCTAAGCTTTTTTTTAGCTATTGGTAGCAATGGTAGCATTGGTAGGTCGGTCTTCGCTTATGCCGGTTCATCCCCGCGGCCCTAAGCTTTTTTTTAGCTATTGGTAGGTCGGTCTTCGCAGAGCTTTTGTATGGCGAAGAAAGGAGTACCCCTGCGAAATCTCGGCTTTAGCAGGCGAGAAATATTTACGAAATGTTTTTTTTGGTGAATTACCGGCCACAGCCTCTAGTCTACTCCAGCACTGTGGGGGCGTGTAATATTTAGGAAATTGCCCAAAACTTTTTAAGTACTATAAATATGCAGCCCACTTAATATTTCTAGTTCTACAGTATTATTTAGCCTAGCGCTATAGCGGGCCATATTAGAGGCGCCGGCGCCGGCCGCCGGGCCGGCGCCCCGCCGCCGCCGGGCCACTGGGCGGCGGAGTCTGGGCCAAACGCTCTGCCATGCAGGCTCAGTGGCTGTAGTGCCGCTGTACATGTGCAGCAGACCGTGTTCGGACTCGAACTTCGGACTCTAAGTTCGGAGTCGGTACTACCGGTAGTACCACGGTACTGCGGCGCCACGCGCCGGCGCGTACCGTAGTACGGTGGCGTACCGTACTAAAAGTAGTACGGTGCAGCAACGTTAACGCACGCGGACTCCGGAGTCGCTGAACAAACTCCCGGGTCCGGGAGTCGCCCGTCGCAACGTCGGACGTCGACCGTCCGACGGTCGGACTTCCGACGTCGACTATGCCACACTGTGTTCTCATATGCGTTAACACAACCCTAAGGTAAGTTTTCTGACCTCAATCAAACTACCGAGGATTTTTGGCTCGACCGTTCCGTGAGAACTGAGTTTTTTTACGGGTGTCCGCATGCGTCATAAGTAATAAGTTATAACTTAGTATATGCGAGCTCTCAGAGTTTCGTTCGTGAGAAATATTTATGCAGCGTCAGCGTCGTACATCGACCACGATATATGCGGGGATGTTGCAGCGGTTGAGCGCGTCAAGGTCCGACACACCCGCGGGCTGGCTGCACAACAGTTCGATTCATGAACATGATCAGCGATCGCGAGCCACGAAAGCTCACGGCGCAAAAGATGTATATATATATGCATATGCATCTATAAATTTGTGATCAATATTAATGGCAAGCTTAAGGTCTCAAGTTCGAGTGCGCACTAAGTTCTGAGCGCTGCCTTCGAGCTGGAGTCAGCTGGTAGCCACGGAGTGCCGGAGCAGTCGCTGATACCGTCATACTCATCAGTGAAAACGTTGATATACATGTACGTATACACCTGGAAGCACCTGGAAGAGTAGCAGAACAGCCTGGAGGGCACGCACACGTCGCTCCCTTGCGCCTGGCCCGACCAGTACGAGGAAGACTGGCAGACTTCGCTGACAGCACCGGCTCTGCCGTGGCGGTTATAATGATATGCATAAAGTACCGCAGCTATAGTACCGCGATGCGCGCTGTGAATGCGGCACGCGTGCACAGTTCTAGATCGGTGCTGGCGACGGGGCTGGGCTCGGGGGCTCACGACTCAACGCTGAGCCCCGGGGTCCCCGAGCAGTTCAAAGTCGAGTAGCACTTCGCATTCGAGGCGCCCATTATTCGGAGATTCTACTTGCAGTGCTGCGCGCGCGCGGCCTTCGAATTCGTGGCGCCCAGCCGCTGAGCTATAGCTATAGCGCTTCTGCTGCGTTGGGCTGGAGACTAGCGCTGCGGCCGCTGGGGGACTCGGACGAGTCGGACCCGGACTCCCAGGCCGGGGACTCCGGGAGCTCGACTCGGCGAGTCCACTTCTCCTCCGCTGCTGGCCAAGCGTACGGTCACCGGGTATACCGTATACGTACTACCGTCGCTACTACTAGGCGTCGCTAGCTGCTGCCGGCAGCCTGCCGGCGCTGCCGCTAGCGCTGCGTGTGCCGCTGCACTGCCGTATGCAGGCCCGCACTGCGGGCCTGCGCGCGGCAGTACTAGTGCCGCGGAGCCCAAATGCCGACCTACGAGACTAGTACGAGTACCTACTACCTAGTAGTAGCCTAGTAGGCTACCGGCAGTCGATCGGTACCATCGAACCGACTCGGCGATTGGTACCTGTGATTCGGTACCTCATGATCATGCACACTTCATTAATGCGCCAGTAATCAATGCATTTTTTGCCAGCGTTTTGCCAGCGATTGGTACCTGTGATTCAGCGTGACGTCGACTACAAGACCGAGAAGGCCGCTGGGCGTTGGTAATTAATGCATTTTTTGCCAGCGTTTTGCCAGCGAAAAACGTAATAATTTAAATTGGGGGCGCATTAATTAAGTGCGCGCGTTAATTACTTAAGTGTTGTACCAACTTGTACGGTACGGGCCGTACGGCGCATTTTGGTTATGTCCAGATATTGGTTTGGTTTCCGCCAACTTGTACTCAACGGTTATGTCCAGATTTTGGTTTGGCGCGGTAAAATCGCCGGTAATTAATTTGGTACCGCGGTAATTATATTTTTTTTGGTGAATTATAATGAAGTGAGCGCGGTGTTATAGACTTATAGTGCCACACGGTAGGCTCACCTGGCCTCACCAGTGTCACCACAAGCCTTTGAAGAGGCAGTTGTGCCAGACTCTGCCGGCGCCTGGGTCTGCCAGTACTAGTGGCTCGAGATTCAAGAGCAGGCAAACTTGAAAAGGGCATTAAAGCGAAGGAAATCAGGCTAGCGCTGCTACCTTCGAGCGCGAGGTCGACTACCGGTAAGTCGGTGGTAACCCTAGCCTACTGTCCTCCTTGGTCGGTTTCGTCTACTGTAGATCTCGGTGCTGGTTCTAGTTCTTTCTCGTGTCTCTCTATTTCCTCTTCTTTGCCTTCTAACTCTGTAGCTCGGTCTCCGTCTCGGATTTTCTCGTCCGTCGTCTCTTCTCGGACTCTCTTCCTCTGCTGTCGATTTTGGCTCTTTGTCTTGTTGCTTTTAGTGCTCTTCGAATTCTTACCTTAGTTTTCTTATTTCAGTCGGCGTCGTTCTCTTTGTTGTATATGCCCCCTGGGCAGCCCCCGCAGTGCTGGTGTCTAGAGGCTGTGGCCGGTAATTCACCAAAAAAAATAGCCTACTAGGCTAGAACTAGCAAGCATCGATATAACGGGCAGGAGAACTAGTAGCTATATATTGAGCTTGCACCGCAAAATTCGGTTTGATCGCAGCGTGTGCTTATCGAGCCTTTTCTTTTTTTTTCAATCTTAATCTGTGTTTATCTTTACACTTCAACCTCCCGCGCGCACTGGGCCGGGGTCGATCTGCCGCACGCATGTGCGTCCCACTACGACTCTTTCATTAGATCCCGGTTCCCCCCTTAAAAGCTTGCACCCCCGGCGCGACAAACGCGGCTGGGCCACTAGCTATAGTATATATATATAGGTCCAACTGGACTCAGCGTGACGTCGACTACAAGACCGAGAAGACCGCTGGCGAGGCCCTGCACGGTTGCACCAAGCTGAAAGACTATAATCAACATTACGTATACGTGATCATGATCTTGATCACGATCAAATTCAGAACGACGTCGACTCCAGTCGAAGCGGGTTCTGACGGATCATGAAGCGGATCTGATTTTCCGGAATAAGATTAATCGATCGAACCGGTGATTGATTTGCGAAAGAGGGGCGGAGCTATCGAATTCGAAAGAGGGGCGGAGCTATATCTGTCACACGGGAAATAGAATTCAATTGCAACACCGATAGTTACATACGCCATACATGTCCAACCGAAATTCTAGCGGAGCACAGCGAACGGAGGACCGGCAGCTCAAGGCCCGCCCAGGCCCCCCCGCTCCCCCCAACTGCCCTTCCCGGGACTCGAACGCTGGGGCAATAAGACGCCGGCCGGGCGCGCTGCTAGCTCGGCTAGCTCGCCGCGAAACTGGCCTTTTCCTCGTCGCTTTTGTATGGCCATACATCTAGGAAAATTTCGTACCGCATCCGCACGAAACTGAGCCTAGGCCTTATTCTAGCTTCAAGATGCATACCAGCTAGTATTAAACGCTTCAGTTTCTCGCCAATCGCTTTCCATTATTTTATCCAGCCAAATCGACCAGGTTTTTTTTATTTATTTTATTTAGGCGTGGCGGTAGAGTTAAGGCTAGGCTGCGCCCGCCTCGCGACCCCGGCACGCGTTGCGGTGTCCTTCATCACCTCTAACCGCGTTCGAGTTGAGGCTAGCTATAGGCTGTGCCCGGCCCGCGTGCCCGGCACGCGTGGCTTTGGGTGTCCTTTATCAGCTCTAACCGTCCCGGGCGTACCGGCGAGAAGGTGAAGACGCCCAAAGCTTTAAGGCTTCAGATCTTTAAGACTTTGCTACAGATTTATTGCAAGGGGGGAAGGGGCCCCCTTGCTTCCCGTTCCCTCGCTTCAGCCAAAATTTTTCTACGAGGCCGTTTTCGAGGGCCAGTCTGCAACGAAATTGTCTTTTATTCGCCTTCCGATTGGCTCGGTGGGCCGGTCAGCCCTCGACTTTCGAGCGTCGAATTCGAGGGGAAAAAGTGGTTTTCGAGGGGAAAACTAACTTCTCTCTAACTCCGGTCTTCGAATTCCTTGCGCGGTTCTGCATGGAACCAGTTCTCCCTAGCTGTCTCCTCTAGATTTCGGCTTCCTCGCAGTGCGTCGCGTACGCCTTGCTCTTCGTTGCGCGGTTCTGCATGGAACCACTTCTCTCTACCTGTCAACGTCTCCTCTAGATTTCCGCCTACAAACTGCTTGCGTTCACTAGTAAAAGGGGGGTCGCCGGAGCCATCACCGAGCGCGGCGTCCGGCGCCGCGGCCTGCGAAGAGCGCGGGCCCGGATCCGCAATATCTCCTGGAGAACCACTGCCCTTTTGCCGCTTTTCAATTCCGTCCCAGCCTGTTTTCGAATCAGGCTAGCCTGATATTAATCAGGCTGAAACAGGCTCCGGCGACCCCCCTTTTACTAGTGGTTGCTGCCTGCGCCGCTGCAGCTGATCGCAGCCGAGCACGCCCGGCCGGCCAGATCTAGACCGTACTCTCTTGCTGCGCTTATATCGAGCTTATATTGCGGAACCGCGTGTGCCGGCCGAGCACGCCGGCCGGGCCGGGCGCTCGGCGCTCTTGTTGCGATCGGCACCCGGACAGCAGACTAGCTATAGTTCGTGTGCACCGTCCCGTGCGTATACGTACCCGCGCCGGAGCGGGGCGGGCCGGAGCGGGGCCGGGCTGGACGGGGAGGGGCGGGGAGGGGGGGCGAGGCGAGGGGGGGCCGGGCAGGGCGGGGCGGGGCGGGGCGGGGCGGGGCGGACCGAAGCCGTTGTGGGGGCGGAGGGCGACGCCGGCGCGCTCGAAGGCGATGCCGCGGACATCCAGGGCGGCCTCGACGGCGAGCCGCGCCGCGTCCCGCAATGCCGCCGAGCACAGCGTGTACATGTGCATTTGCCGCCCGGATGACAGCCGCGCGCGACGGGTCTGGGCAGGGCTCTACACAGAGCTCGAACTCCGCTTCTTCGACTCCGCGCGCATAGCCGAGCTGTCGCCCACCGCGTCGTGCCATGAAGGCGCCTGCTGTGTGTACCCAGCAAAAACTGAAACTCTCAGAGCGTTTTTTTCGACGTTCGGTACAACAGGTACTTGAGGCGGCCTAGCGCGCTGCGCGCCGCTTCCCGAGCCCTGGCATGTATGACATGATCTGTAAAGCATTCTAAGAGCTTTCGGATGCACTTGGTCCGGTCGCTAAACGACCACAGGATCGGGTGCTGCAAGGGAGAGTCCGGGAAAGGGTCCGGTCCTTTTTTCCGCGCAGCATTCCACTCTGTCCGGGTTCTGACAACGAATTCCGGGCTCTCATGCATGCACTAACACTCGGTTAAGAGCTCGGATCCGGAGCTGGATCGGGAGATGAGCAGGACCGTCATTTTGTAAGTTACCGAAAACGGGGGCCCTACCCCGTTTCCAATTAATATTTGAGGTGCGGCGCACAAAAAGGAAGACAGAAACGTCGCCGGCCCCTCGGAACTGTTGCGGCTCGCTGTGAGCTTAAACCGGTTACGCCCCGTGTAGCCTTTCCCAGCGGCCCAAATCGACGTCAGGCGATCAAACTGAAAGATAATTTATAACGTTAACGTCAACGCTAAAATGAGACGCTTCTGCTGCCGTCGTAAAACAGTGAAATGGGTTTGTTTAATTTGCGCGCCGGGTTCAACAGCGCCCTGGATCGGACGCGCAAGCCGCACGCGCGGGAAGCCCGGTCCCGCGTCCGCTCGGATGATACGTGCGCCCAAGCTGCGCTCGCGATCGAGCCGGTCCATGGCCAGTCATCCCGAATTTAAAAAGCTCGAAAATGCGTTTTCGCTACGCTGCTTTCATGCATGACGTGCCGCATGCGCAGGGCACACGGCGGCGACGTACGCGTCGACGGAGCGACCCTCGAGCTCCTCGAGCTCGCCGGCTAAGGCCGGTCATCTCATCATTGTTTAATGCTCCGCATACGCACCTCTGGAGTACAACGGCTTCGGCCGCTGCGCGGTGCGCGTCGGTCCACAAGCGGGCGCGCGATTCGGTGTTCCCGGGGAGGCCTGCGAAATATTAATTCTCTGGTCGGTCATGATCAGGATAGGCCGCTCTCGCCGGTTGAGATGCGCGAACTGTATACGTAGTTGCGCGCGCTCGCACCGACGGGCGGGTGGTCGCTCGCAAACTCTCCGTCGTTCCGCTGCATGAAGCGCGGGTTTTCGCGGTGCGCGTCACGTCGAACACGGGCGGGATTGCCAGCGCAGCAGCTGTCGTTGCAATTGCCCCGGCCGCCAACATCGCTGTTTACAGTCCGACCGTCCACGTCATATGAGCATACAATATCATGATCATGATCAGCTTCTCCCCTTTAACCCTTTATTCAACGATCGAGAACGTTTAACGGCCCCCCTTCCTTCGAAATTCGAATTCCTTAAATTCTCCTTCAAAATTCTTTCACCCCCATTCTCTCTCCCCTCCGGACTAGTTACTTGTACATGTCACCTCTAAATCTTAAAGCGAGCACGCCCTCGGAAACACCGGTGCGCATGCACGCGCCATATCTAGACGCCTGCGTGCGCGACGCGCATCCAGTGCCGCCTTGATCTCGAGCTTAGATGCAGCAAGGGCGCCGGCCGCGGTCAAGACATCGGGAAGATTATTTCTCTGAAGGCGACCATCCGGCAGGGCGCAGCGCTCTGGTTGGTGGCAACCACGAACAGAGCAGCGTTTCGCAGGAAGCGGCCTCGAGCTCGGGTCCCGCAGCGGCCGCGAGCGCTCGCGACAAACGGAGTTTCCACGGCGCCTGCGTCGCGCTCGCGGAGGTCCCGCTCCTCGGGCTGCTCTTTATGCCTTTTGACACGCGCGTCGCTTGGCCCGACCGCCTCCCGTTCCTCAACGTTCTCTACAGCTTCGCAAAAAAGTCGCCCACCGTTGAAACCCTGAGGTGTGCTGTACTTTCGCGATAAATTCGCACCTTTAATATTATATATGTATATAATTATCAGCTTACATTTTCTCTGCGCGTCAAAGGAGGCTGCTCGACACGCTTGGTCTCCTCTCTGCGCTCGTCATCGCATCCGTCATTACGCTGGTGATTCAATTTATAACTGATTATAATTCCGCCCGCAGTGATTTTCGCGCGTTGAACGCTCGTCGAGCAGGTGAGCGCGATCGACTACGACGAGCTGCACGAGGCGGACGGGCGGCTGGCGGCCCCGCCGTACGCCTGCGAGGCGCGCGTCGAGCCGTCCACCGAGATGGCGAACTGGGCGTCCCTTGCCCTCTCCCTCAGCTTCGTCATCATCCTCGCCATCGGCCTCCTCCTCGTGCACGTCGCGACCTCGGACCTGGGCGCCCGCGGCCGCCGCCGACGCCAAGGCGCCCCCGATCGCGGGGACATCGATCCCGATATCGACGCGGAGGTCGAGGAGGACGGGGCGCGCATTTCGAGGGAGTGCTTCCGATTCATCGGGCCGGCCGTCCTCCTCTGCACCGTCCTCTTCCTCGCCTCGGTTGTCTTCGCCGGCTTCGCTCTCACCGCGTTCTATTCCCTCAAATTCCCAGACTACGTGATCGAGGCCCGGGGCACGTGCGACCCGGAGCTTGGCGGCTGGTCCTCGACGCGCGGAGTCCGCAACTTCTTCTCCTCCATTCTCGCCCCCTCGTTCATCTTCGTCCTCTGGGCGTTCGTCTCGCAGTCGGCGTACATGAGCGCGAGACTGTCCGCAGTCATAGCGAAGCCCTGATAATTAATAATGCAACTGATCATCATCATAATCGTGACCATGCATATGAAGTCGAACTTCCCGTACCCGTACGCGTACGTGGCCGGCCGTATATATATAGCGCCAGCTATCCGAGCAAATAAAAGCAATAAGCAATAAAATACCGAGCGGAGGGAGCGCGGCGCGGGGAGCGCACGCATCGGGGGACGGCGTGCGGGCGTGGAGCGCGCGCACGGGGACAAGAGGCGCGGGGGGACGGGCGCTGCGGAACTGGAACTGCAGCTGCAGTGGCCGCCGCGAGCCTGCGCGCAAGTCCGACGGTCCTGCGGTTAGTCGTTGGATTTCAATGATTTATGTATATATGGAAAATAGTAGTGGCTCGAGATTCAAGAGCAGGCAAACTTGAAAAGGGCATTAAAGCGAAGGAAATCAGGCTGCTACCCCCCCCGGTACCGTCGAGCGCGAGGTCGACTACCGGTAAGTCGGCGGTAACCCTCAGGGCCTAGCCTATAGGCTAGAACTAGCAAGAATCGATATAACGGGCAGGAGAACTAGTAAATATATATATAGGTCCAACTGGACTCAGCGTGACGTCGACTACAAGACCGAGAAGGCCGCTGGCGAGGCCCCACCAAGCTTAAAGACTATAATCAACACTGTGACATTACGTATACGTGATCATGATCTTGATCACGATCAAATTCAGAACGACGTCGACTCCAGTCGAAGCGGGTTCTGAGTCTTCTGACGGATCATGAAGCGGATCTGATTTTCCGGAATAATATAATCGATCGAACCGGTGATTGATTTGCGAAAGAGGGGCGGAGCTATCGAATTCGAAAGAGGGGCGGAGCTATATCTGTCACACGGGAAATAGAATTCAATTGCAACACCGATAGTGGTCAAAATAGTGCATGTACATTCCGATGAAACTGAGTCGGTCTCGAAGGGGATCGATACCGGCTAATATTACAGCTGCAGGCCTAGGTCGCGGAGGGTCTATTAAGACTGGAGGAGACACTATACAGTGGTAGAGACGGGGTCGCCGACGGATAGTATGGGTCTATTAGAGGGTCTATCTATTAAGTTAAGGGTCTACTTCACAGTGGTCACAGTGGTCTATTATTAAGGGTATACTATACTATATTACAGCTGCAGGTCGCAGATCTAGAGGGTCTATTAAGGGTCTACTATACTATACTATGTTACGGGGTCGCCTACTCTACTAAGGACGGGGTCGCCGGCGGAGATGGTGCAGGCCGCCCGCGGGCCTCTCAGGAGCACCCCGAAGAGTACGGTGCCCGCACCCTGCGAGACCGTAAGAGGCAGATAAGAGGCAAAGCAAAGGAATTAGTTACATTCCAACCGAGTCGGTCTATAGCTAGATGGGGATGGCTTATGTTACAGCTGCAGGCAGAGGCTCAGGGTCTATTAGGACGAGAGGCGATACTATATATGGCGAAGACCATAAAAAGAAGAGGCAGAGAAGAGGCGAAGCAAAGGGATTAGAGGAGCGCGGACGCACGGGGCAGCGGCGGTACGTGGCCAGGGTCCGGAGGGGCTCGGGTCCCGCCGCCCCCGAGTCCGCGTCGATGCAGATGGCGGAGCACCGCTTGCAGGGCCCCGCCACCTGACGAATGAAGCCAACCGAGGCGAGTCAGCTGAAGTGATGTGGAGGCGAATTTCGAAGGCGACGCCGGGCTCGCCTCGAGCTCGGAGCTAGCTTGGAGCAAAATAGAGCTGTAAATAAATCTTCGATAGCAGTGATTGATTGCCTTACATGCTAAATTTAATTCATAAGAAACGAAATCAAGGCAAATTGGACGCGTACGTCGGGGTCGGGCTCACCTCGAGCTCGCTGTCCGCCACGCGGAGGGAGGCCCACGAGTCCTCGCTGAAGGGGGGCCCTGCGCCGGAGACGGACCGGAGGCGACAAGGTTGGGCCGGAAAGATAGATAGCCGGAGGCGGCTTAGGTGTGGCGGTAGAGTTAAGGCTAGGCTGCGCCCGGCACGCGACCCTGGCACGCGTTCGGTGTCCTTTATCAGCTCTAACGTTAACCGCGTTCGAGTTGAGGCTAGCTTTAGGCTGTGCCCGGCCCGCGTGCCCGGCACGCGTGGCTTTGGGTGTCCTTTATCAGCTCTAACCGTCCCGGGCGTACCGGCGAGAAGGTGAAGACGCCCAAAGCTTTAAGGCTTCAGATCTTTAAGACTTTGCTACAGATTTATTTATCGACTCTAACCGTCCCGTGCGTATATATACGTACCCGTGCCGGAGACGACAAGGTTGGGCCGGAAGCGCGCCGCCAGCCGGTCGAGCGGTGGCGATTGGGGGCCTGCGGATCCGGATGCAGTGAGAAAGTGACGCGTGCGCCCAAATGTTTCGAAGCAGCAGCGAAGGTGCTGCACCGAGCCGAGAAGACAGCTCCTGCAGGCTCTCTGTCGAGATCGCCAGCAGGGGCGCCTCGTTCGCGAACGAAGACGCAGCCCCACAAGAGGAAACCGCAGGCCTAGGGCGACGTGTCTGAACGGGGCAGAGATCAGCGCACGGCAGAGCGTACGGACGCAAATCGGAAATTAAAGCGCAGCGTACGAGGCACAGCGGCGGATGCGTTTCCGGCCCCTCGAGAACAGAGGCCAGGCCCTCGGCCGAACGCCGGGGCGCGCACGTGCTCGAAACTCGCACGAGCCTGGAAGGCGTCCCCAGAGCGAGGGAGAGCCACCTGTTGACCTGAGAGCGAGCGCGGCGGCTTAAGCTCCAGCCGGAGCCAACTTTAATTGAGCTTAAAGCTTAAACTTTAATTGAGCTTAAGCTTAAGCTTAAACTTTAATTGAAATTGGCGTCGGCACCTCCTGGCCGTAGCTGTGCACAACTCTCCTGCAGGCATGTCTCAGTGAGCGAAATTCGAACGAAAATAATCACAATCAGCTATAGCTACTCACTTGGCGCCGCAAACGGTAACATCGTGTCGGCTCGCCTGCAGGCCAGCGGACAGGGGCACGGAGATGCTCGAGTCTCCGAATCGCAGGCGAAGGGCCCTCTGTGCCAGATCCACGGAGGCCCGAATCCGGGCCATGGCGGGCAGGCGCTTGGGCCCGAGCGCCCTCCCGGCCGTGTCCACGATCGCCCAGGAGCGATCGTACATAAGCCCTGGAGGGTCGATTTGCTCAGCGTCAAACTCGAGGAGCTGCGCCGGGCAAGGAGCCAAACCTGTCGAGTGGAGAGGCCATTGCCGTACGAGCGTTCCTCCACAACCCTATATATCGAACCGTCGATACGTTTAGTTCCGAACTCGAATCAAATCAGACAATGCCGACGACGCGCCTTCACTGGGTAGAGGTATAGCGACTGGATGAACGCTTGCCGCGCGACTCCGGCTCCTAATGCGGCCGCCTTTCCTACGCCGGCGGGCAGGTACGAGGCCAGGAAGAAGCGGGACAGGAAATCTATGAAGGCCTGCGGGCGAAATTAAAGTGAGGACGGCCTTAAGAGAACTGAAGAGAACTTAAGAGAACAGCCTTAGTGAGGGCGGCCGGGCAGAACTTAAAAGAGACAGACAGGCAAGGGCGGCGCGGCTCACCTGAGCGTGGGCCGGCTCGCTCCTGGCCCCGAACGACACGCGGACCGCTCCGGCGGGCGAGCGCGCGCCGCCCAGAAGGCCCCCGCTCCACTCGAAGTCGGGGTCCCCAGAGCCACACCCCCGCCCGGCCTTCGAAAATAAAACAGATTGCATGTTAGCTAGGAGGGCGGATCCTCTGAGATTAGCCAGCGGATCTAATCGCACCTCCACGGCGGCCCGGACGGCACTGGCGTCGACGCCGAGGTGGGTCAGGCACGCGCCAGGGTTGCAGAGGCCGCCCGCCTGCATAGATATGCACCGGCGATCAGAAAAGAGAAACGCAACGTTGACGTCGGTTAATGAAGGCGCGAGGTTTATGTTGATTTATTTCATTATTTTACTAAGTTTGGTTTATTTAGTTTACTTTAGTTAGCTTATGAATGCGTGCGCACGCGAATGCATATGCCGACGAGGGCGGCCGTCCGCGCCACCTCGGCAGGCGGGACCCACGCCCCGCTTGCGGTCCTGACGTTCAGCGCCACCGAGGCTCCGCGCTTCGCATTTCTTTGGAGGTAGATCTCGCAGAGGGGACTCCCGTCCGGGTGCCGCAGGGACTCGGCCTGGCGCGCCGTCCAGGCGGCGAGCCGGCGTGCTTTGCCGCCGATGGACGCCATGCCCCCTTGCCTCTCCACGGCCTCGATGCCGTGTACGAGGGCCGATGCGAGCTACGCGAACGTGAGTCGGGGGGGAGGGGGGGAGGGGGAGGGGGAGGGGGTAGGACCTGGAAAGGGGGGGTACCGTCCTCGAGGAGGGCCTCGACGCCCGGCCGGGGGGCCTCCCAGGGCACTTCGGCCGCAGAGCCGAGGACGGAGCCTCCGCCGAAGTACGTCTTCCTCAACGCGCGCTCGGAGCCTGAGGCGGCGCGGCGTGTCGGTTTCGGTGGTTATAAGGTTATAACAAGCTAAGGTTATAAAAACCTGACGCGAAATTCAACAACTTAATACGCCGGTTATTACAAGGTTATAGCTTAGTAACAAGGCTTCGGTGGTTATAAAACCTGACGCGAAATTCAACAAAGGCAGTCACCTTGCTTGACGAGGAGGGCGCCCAGTCCAGTCGGGAAGCCGAAGATCTGCCGAAGATCTCAGGGTACGACAGGGATACGGGGCCAAGTTTGTTTGATTAAGTTTGATTTCCCACCTTGTAGAAGCTGATTGCTACGAAATCGGGCCTTTGCTCGGCCGGCAGCCGGCTCAGCTCCAAGGGAGACGTCGCGGCCAGGCGGGCCGCGTCGAGGAGGACGTATCTGAGCGAAATCTGAGCGAAATCTGAGCGGCTCTGAGCGAAGAGTCACACGCACACTGGGCCGTCTGCTGTCGTGAACAGGCCGCGCCTCGCCGCAGCTGCAAGGGCGGGGTCGAACAGAGACCCGTCGAAATTGCACTCTCCCGGAAAGCCGAACAGGCAGGGCGGCCGGCTGGAGCCAGGCCGCGGTTCGCCCGGTGCTGTTCCCGTCGAGCTTGAGGATGCCGCCGCGGCTGCCGCTTCGGCGTATGGGATGCTGCTGAACGTCGCTCCGGCCGCCAGGGCTTTCGCTCGGATGCCGAGCATCGAATTATGAGCTTCTCTTGTGCACACGAACTCGCTCCCTTCTCTCCAGCAGAAAGCTGGACGCGGCCGCGGCGTCAGACGTGTACAGGCTCATGATCACGTGTGCGTACAGAACAAGCGAGCCGCACCTTCGCCGAGCGTCCTCAGAGCGGCCGTCGCCCCCGAGGTCAGCACGCACGCGTACTCGTCCTCATCGGCGCCGAAGAATCTGAGCGCCAGCGACCTCGCCGACGCGACGAGGTCCGCGGCCGCGCGCCCCGACGGAGACTGCGTGTCTGCGGCCGCGCGCGCTCAAGGAGTCAGCTCTGAGCGTGTCCGCGCCCAGAACGTTGACGCGTGCATCCGCGCTAATGAGGCGCTGAACGCACGAGGGTTCCCGTAGGCGCGGTTCTGGAGCTCGCTGAGCCAGTCGGCGAGCGCCCGGCCGCAGGGCGTGGGCGCGCCGGCGTTGTCCAGGTTGATGTCGACCGCAGCTGGCGCGGCGACGTCGACGTCCCGCCCCTTCGACTTCGCTTGCTGCGCCGCGTCTGCTCCTTCGGATTCGCGCGCGCCAACGTCCTTCTCTGTGGACGCCGCCGCCGCATCGACAGGCGCGAATGCTTTATCAGGCACCGAAGGAGCCATCGCCGGCCGAGGCGCGCGCGCGGCCGCCGCGCCGGCGCGGCTCCGGGCCTCAATTCGGATGCGCCGGGCGGCCAAGTGCGGGTTTTCGATGCTGACTACGCTTCCTGAGCGCCTGCAGCGGCGGATAGCTTGAGGGGCGCGCGCCGCGAGGTTTGATTGCTGACCGCTGGAAGGTGGCTTTCCGTACTCGTCACACCAGACAAGGCCGTGCGCGGGAGATGATGATCTAAAGCACGCGGAGGGCCTAAGGCCCGCGTTTACGGCTGGGTCCCCGCGCAGGGGGGTATACGTAGATCAAAGACGGCTTTCAGCCGCCTCACAGCCTGGACTTCAGCAGCGCGAACAGCAGATTGGGCCAATTGGGCCGCCGCCACCCCCGCTTGCTTCCGAGCAGACGGCAGCACGGATGCAAGAGCAGCGGCAACATGAACATCTCGCTCGGACGAGCGCCTCTCGCCGCTCGTGGATGTCGAGCAATCGTGAACGCCAAGGACGGCGCGCGGCGCTGGCGACAAACGCGTCTCCGCTTCCCCTCGGTCGCATCGCGACCCGTGGACGGCATTGCGCTGGCTGCACACGTACGCCCCGAGGCGATCCTGGAGCGGGAGGATGCCCCCGCCGCCTAGGTGGAGATGACCCGCGCCGCCCGCTCGGCCTGCTCATGCGCCGGAGCTCCTGGCACGGGTGGCGTGCGCGGCCTTTCCGCTCGTTTACTACGCCTCTAGCCTGAGCCTCGCGCAGGGCTTTCTGGAGGCCCGGCGGGCCGAGCTCCGGGCGCCCGCGCCGCCCGACCCGCGCGCCTCGCCCGCCCCCAGCCGCGCCCGCCGGGCACCCGTACGACGAGGACCTGCACGGGTACGACGTTTCCATCCGGCCCGGATCATCGGATCGAATTCCGATTCGATCGCTTAGGGACTACGCCCTGCCACGAGGGGGGCCTGCGGCTTGACCAGGGTACCCTCGGCTCCCTCCGCAAGGCGCCCCGTACCCCCCCCCCCCCGAGGCCTCGTACGGCTTTTCTGACGGGTACGTGACCCGCAGATGTGGGCCGTCTTCCTCGATGGCCCCGAGCATGAGGTACCCCCGGAACCGACCCGTACCCCTCCCGTCTCGGCCAACCCGTACCCAGGTACCACACTTCGACCTATACAAGCGCTTTCACGCCGTTATCCAGCGCACCCTGAAGGACCGGTACCCCCTCCCCTCGTACCCCTCCCGTCTCGGCCAACCCGTACCCAGGTACCGCACTTCGACCTATACAAGCGCTTTCACGCAGTTATCCAGCGCACCCTGAAGGACCGGTAGCCCCTCCCCTGTGCGGGGGGGCTTGCCTACCTGCTTGTAACCTGTGTTTATCTTTACACTGAAAATCGCGGCCAGGCCACTAGTCATTGTACACAAGGAAGAGATCTAGAACTAGGTATTCAACTCGCCCCGGCCCCCGCTCGTCTCAGGGTGTGGGGGGCCAGGGGTCGGGGGGGCCGCGGGACGTGCCGGGGCCCAGGGCGTGCGCGCATGCAGGGCGGCGGCGGGGGATGGGTGCACGTGGGGCCGGGCCAGCGTTGCGGGCTGCATGCGCAGCTGGGGGCTGGCCACGGGGCGTGTCGGGGCCCATGGGCCAGCTGCAGGGCAAACCGGGGGGTGGTCGGGGCCGGCGCTGCGGGCTGCATGCGCAGCTCATCATGCCAGGCCAGGCCTAGGCCTAGGGACGCGCGGATCCTCGTGGCGCGCGCGCCGCCGGGCCGCGCGCGTGCAGATCTCATAACAATGGGCGCGTTGACGAAACATTTTTTCGAAAAACCGAAGCTCGCGGATTTTGGCGCCGGCTGGCCTACTACGGAGTATACGGCTACTAGCCTAGTACTACTAGGCTATAGGCTAGCGGCCGTGGTGCGAGCGGCGGGGCGAGCGGTGGCCGCCGGAGGCCCGGCGCGGCGGCGGCGGGGAGGGCCGGCGGCGGCGCGGCGGCGGCGGTGACGGCGGGTGCCGCCGCGGGGGCGGGGCGGCGGGGGCGGCGGGCGGGGGCCCAGTGGGGAGGCGGCGGGCCGGGGCGGGGTCCCATGGGGCGTGCGCCTCGCGATCGAATCCGCGATCGTCCATCCCCTCCAGGAGATCCTCCAAGTCATCCCCCCGTCCGCCCCGAAGCCGTACCCGGGGAGGGCGGCCGCGCCAGCACCGTACCCTGCGCCCCGCCCTCGAAGCAGTACCCGGACACGGCCGGCGGGGGCGTGAGGGGCGCGGGGGGCGCCACGGGCCGTCGCGGGGGAGCCAGGCGGGGCGGGAGGGCGGCGGCGGCGAGCCGGCGAGAGGCGGGGACGGCGCCGAGTCACGCCGCGGGCCCGGGACCGGGGGCGGGGGCGAGCACCGGGGCAGCGGCGGGAGCGGGCGGGGGGCCGGCGGGGGCGGGGGGGCCCGGGGCGGGGCCTCCGGGAGGGCGGCGAGGACCGGCGGGGGCGGGAGCGGCGCCGGCGTCGGAGGGGCGTCTGCGCGCAAAACAGGCCGCGTCATTTCAATTAGAAAGAACTATAATCAGGTAAGAAGTCAATTCAATTAAATTCAATTAGAAAGGGGCATTAGGAGCCGCTTCTAATAACCGATTAAGCGGACGGCCTCTAACTAGTAATTATAAGTAGCGTCTATTATAAGTAGCGTATAAGAGAACTTAGGGAACTTGGATCCGGAGGCGGCCTAGATCTAGAGAGGCCTTCAGAACTTATAATAGTTAGAGGGGCACGCGGGCGGGCGGGCCTTCAGAACTTATTATATGAGAGGAGTCTGTTGTGTCTTAGGACGAGGGGTCTTAGGCAATTCAGTGCAAGTAGAAGGAAGGACCTCGGAGCCGTAGCGTCCTAGGAGGCCGCCTAGGAGGAAGCTACGGCAGGCCTCCAGGAGGCCGCCGTAGCACGCGGGCGTCTAGATCTATAGAGGAGCCTTGAGAACTTAGCAAGGGAAATTGGATGGTTTTTTACAGCTTAGTGATCTTAGAGACGGCCTAGATCTAGATCCACCCTGGCGGCGTTCAGAACTTAGAGGGGCGGGGGGTGGGCGGGCCAGCTACAGGCCCTCTAAGTCCCTAAGCGATTCCAGGCTCTAATTACAGTAAGTAAGTAAGCCTTAAGTAACTCTAATTATAGGACGTCGAGCCTCTAAGTAACTCCAATTATAGGACGTATATTAACTCTAAGCAACTCTAATTACAAGACGCGCCTCGGAGGGTGCAGGCCTCGAGGAGGACTAGTTATAGGAGGCGCCTCGGAGGGTGCAGGGCCTAGAGGAGCCTTACTAGTTATAAGCTTATAATCAGGGAAGAAGCTATAATCTGAGAAGCAAGCAAAGGACTTTATAAAGCGCAAAAGGCTTGATTTGTTTGCACCTCGGAGCTGGCAGGCCTCGAGGAGTCCGCCGTAGCACGCGGGGCGCTCCACAGCGAGCAGGTCCGCCGCCAGCTCCTCGACCTAAAGGGGGGTAGGGGCCCCGCGCTCAGCCTTAGGTCTTGTGGCTCCGATTCTAGGGCTAAGTCTACGTATACTTCCAGGCCATATAACCGGATCTAGGTCTAGGGGTGCCGGACTCAGCCTCAGGTCTTGCCAAGTTGTGGCTTTTATTCTTAGGTCGCACTTAGGTCTTATGGCTCTTATTCTAGGACTAGTTCTATTCTAGGCCACTTCGGGCTCTGTCTTAGGTCTTATATAACTTATTACAGAGCTGCTATGGTCGCTGCCCATTCTGCTGTGCGCGCCGCGACGGCCCACCGACCATAGTCCGAAGTTCAGCGCGCTCTCGCGTTCTTATGTCTGAAGCTCTCGCTTTCCGAAGAGCTAGGAATTCTAGAGTTCCCAGTCTACTAATGTGCGCGCCGCGGCAGCCCAGCGGGGGCCCCGGGGGAAGTTTGGGTGGGGGAGCAGGGGGTCCGGGGCGGCGGGGGCCCGGGGCGGGGCCCCGGGGCGGGCCCGGGCCCGGGGCGGTGGCGCGCACGGCGCGGATGAGGGAGCGGTCGCCCCAAAAGGCCTCTAGAAGAAGCTAGGATTTCTAATAACGTGATAGAAGTTAGGATTCTAATAATCTAATACTAATCAAAGTCTACTAGTAAAGTCTAAGTCTACTAAGTCCAATAAAGACCGCTTAAAGTTCGCGCACGGCGCGTATGAGGGAGCGGTCGCCCCCGAAGGCCTCCACAACGGCCCCGTACCACGCCCGCCCCATGCACTGCGGATCAGATCAGATCGGATCGGACCAGACGAGATCAGATCAGATCAGATCAGATCAGATCTGATCAGAGGGGGGCGGGCGGGGGCGGACCACCGACCTGAGCCACCTATCTAGGCTGAGCCATCTATAGATAGATCATCTATATGATCTATAGATAGATAGATAGATAGATAGATAGATAGAATAGATATAATAATGGATAGGCGGACCACCGACCAGGCCTCGGCGACGTCGGTGAGCTTCGGGGGCCCGAGCCCCGCCCGCCGCGCCTCCGCCGCCTTCTGCCGCGCCGCCGCCAGCAGGTACGCCCGCAGCTCCCGCCGCAGCGCCAGCGCCCCCGCCTCCTGCGCGTGCTCCGCAGCCTTCAGCTTTGGAAGACGAGGAAGACGAAGAAGAGTTTGTAGGAAGCTTTGGGAAGGCCCGGAAGCTTATAAGAAGCTTTGGGATGGGAGCTTCTAAGAAGCTTCAAAACGGCGCCGGCGGGCCCGCACCTCGCTGCTGGCTGCCGCGGGGACGGCGGGCGAGGGATTCGGGGGGCGCGCGGCGCCGGAAAGGGACGGGCTCTGCTCCTCCAGAAAGGGACGGGCGGGACCGGGACCGAAAGGCGCGTCCGAGAGGCGCGGCGGGGAGGGGGGGGCGGCGAGGGACGGGGCCGGCGGCGCGACGGCGGCCGCCCGCAGGCGGCGCAGCTCGACGCTGCGCCGCGGCGGCTGCAGCAGCGCCCGCTCGCCCGAGGCGCGCGGGCCGCAAGGGAAGGCGCGGGCCGTCGGGGCCGGCGGGGGCGGTGGGGAGGCGGCGGGTGCGGGGCCGGGGGCGGGGCCGGGGGTGGAGGGGGCCGCCGGGCTGGGGCGGCCGGGGCGGCGAAGGCTGGGAATGAGAGCGAGAAGGACGCGCGGGCTGAGGGACGACCCGCCTCGGGACCGGCGGGGCCTGTGCCGCCGTCTGAGAAAGGGAGGGGGGTACGGGGTTGGGCCGGGCGTGACGTCACCTTCGCGGGGGGTACCGGCACGCGCTCGTCCTCCGCGGAGGTCCCTCTCTTGGGAGTTGGGGCGGGGGACGCCTGCCGAGACTCGGGCGGGGACAGCGATAGCTTGTGGGACGGGGCGGGGGCCGAAGGGCGGGGGCGGCGGAGTCGGCGGGCGGGGGCGGGGCCGATGGGAGGGCGGAGGGGTCAAGGGGACGGGGGGCGGCGGGGGCGAAGCGGGCGTCGGCTCGGGCGTGGGGGCCGGGCCGAGGCGCGGGCGGGCCGGGAGGCTGGTGGGATCCCACCGGTCCCGCGGGTCGGGCGCGGGGCGCGGGGCGGGGTTACCGCCTCCCAGGGACGGGGTACGGCCCCGCTCGGGCCCGGCGGCCCCGGCCGTGGGCGGCGACGGGGAGCTGCCGAGCAGGCCGTACCCCCCCAGCCTAGGCCCCCCTCGGCTCGCCCGCTCGGGAGCAGGGGCCGCCGGCGCCGCTTCCGGCGCCGCGCCCAGGAGACCGGCGCCGCGTTTCGGGGCAGCGGTGTCGGCCGCCGGCGTCGGGGGGGCGGCGGGCGCCGGGGGTATCGGCATCGGCATCGGATCCCGGGTACCCCATTTCCCGCCGCCGCATCGGACGGGGCCGGGTTCGAAAGACTTGCAGGGGAGGGGTAAGGGCCCCCGTCGCCCCAGGAGCTTCTCAACGTGCTCCTGGATGGTGTACCCCCGAGGTGCCTCGAAGCGCACTGCGAACGGAACCATTTGGTGGAAGGAAGGGGGGGCAAGAGCGCGCGGAGGGGGGGTACACGCACGCATGACCGACTTCGGGATGCACCAGTCCTTTGCGACTATGCCGAGGGGCGATAGGAGCCACCGGACCGCCTCTCCGATCTTCGCCGAGTGCCCCGGGAACGGCCCCGCCCTGGGTACGGCTCAGCGGGGGGGAGAAGTCGCCGGGGGGTACGCGCACGGGAGGACCTCCCCCTCCTCCTCGGGGGCTTGCAACATAGCCTGGGAGAGGGGGGGGGGGTCGGATCTCGCAAAGGGATGGATGCGGGGGGAGGGGTACGCGAATTCGGACCGCGCGGAAGGCCGTGCGCCAACTCTTTTCCCCGGGCTTCCCCTCCTCCGCCCAGCGGGCCCCGAGCCTGCGCGCGGGGCGCTCGTAAAGGGGGGAGGGGGGGGGAGATGGGCCCGGGGGTACGGGGCCGCACGATGTCGAGTCGACGCCCTTCGCGGTGAGGTCGAGGCGGGCCGCGAAGTGCTGCAGGGCGACGAGGAGGGTACGCTGAAGGCGGGCCAGGGGGTGCACGGGCGCCGGCCCCGGCTCGGGCCGCGCCGCCGCTGCCGCCGGCTCGGACGCCCGCCCAAAGGCAGGGCAGAGCTGTTCCAGCGCCTCTCGGACCGTCGCAGGCATCGACGAGGCCTGCGGACAGGAGGGGATGCAGTGAGGGGGTACTGCGGCTGGAGAATGCGGGGGGTGGGGGTACGGCACCAGCTCGTCGAGCTCGGCGGGCCCCTTCCGGCGGGAGGCGGAGTCAGCTGCGCGGCGGGCGAGGGCGCTCCACGGCTCCGGCTTCTCCCCCCCGCAGCGGGCGGCCAGCTCTGCCTTGGCGCGCTCCGCCACCGGCGCCGCCTCTGCCGGCCCGCCCCGTAAGCTTTGGGGGGGGGGACGGGGTGGGCCGGGGCTCGCCGGCGGGCGGGGTAGGGGCGCTTTCGGCGCAGCCGCGGTCGCCGGGGGGAAGGAGCCGGAGCGCGGCGCTCGAGAGGAGCCACGCGGCCTCCTGTACCCTGTACCCCCCCGCGGCCTCAGAGAGAGAGAGCGAACAAAGGCAGCGGAGGGCCCACAGAGAGCGCACGCGGCGAGGGCCGAGCCGGCGCGGTACCCCTCCTCGGCCTGCCGCGGGGCTCGACGGGGGGGGGAGGAGGAGGAGGGGGGTACGGACCTCCTTGGCGAGGCCGCGGAGCGCCTCTTTGTCTTGGGGGCGTACCCCCCGCTCCAGGACGAAGCAGGGGTACTGCCTCTCCTTCTCTTTCGAATCCTTCGAGGCGTGCTCGTGGCCGATCTTGCGTACCCCCGCGCTGTAGGAAGCCCCCTCGACGAGGCGGCTGGCGGCGTTGGCGCGTTCCCCTTCGGAGGAACGCTTCCTCACCAGCCCGCCCACCTGCGTATCGAGCGTCACCGGACGGGAGAAGAAGACAGGACGGGATGGGACGGGAGGGGGCGGGGGCGGAGGACCGTTAGGGCGAGCGGCAGGGGTACACGCGCGCTCTCCCCTCGCCTCCGCCACTCCTCCTCCAGCTGCGCGGCCGGGCGCCTAAGCTTGAGGCGGGGCGGGAGTCGGGCGCGCGCGCGCGCCTCGGCGACGGTAAGCCAGTCCCGCTCGAGACGAAGGGAGGCCGCTGCAAGGCACGCGTGTACTTCCTGCGGGAGCGGGCGGCGTTTGCAGGCCGGCCGGAGGAGAGAAGAAGAACAAGGAACAACGGACCCTGGAGAGCAGGGTGATGTAGGGCAGCGCGTCCGGCCGGCGGGCGGGGGACGAGAGGCGGCGTGACGACGGGGAGGGGGAGGGGGACGATCGCCAGCGCCCTGGGGACCGGCGGGCGCGCGAGGAAGGGGGGGTACGGGATCGGGAGCGTCGGGGAGGGCTGCGGCTGCGGCTGCGCTTGCGCGGGGCCGGGGGCGAGGCGCTGCGGCGCCGCGGGGGGCGCGGGCCTCGCGCGGGGACGGCGCGGCCCGCTGGGAGGCTGGCGGCGGCCGAGGCGTCCCGTTTTCACGGGGGTACGACGGCTCCGAGGCGAGGGGGGCGGGGGAAGAGGGCGCGCCGCGGTCCGGCGGGGCGGGAGTGAACAAGTCCGGGTACACGTCGGCCGCCCCGCGCGGGGGTACATGCGGCGGCGGGACGCTAACCCGCGCCCAGTCGTCCAGGAACGACGTACCCCCCATGACGGCGGCCCACGCCTCCTCGAAGGCCGCGGGGGGTACGGGCGAGTCGTCGCCGAGGTCGGCGCGGAGCTCGCGGAGCACCGCCTCCGCGTACCCTCGCAGTTCTGCCTCCGAGGAGGGTGGCGGGAGGCGCCGCGCCCCGGGGCCGGGCGGGGCGTCCGGGGGGTACAGGGCCACGTGGATGCGGCCGCGGCTGACGGCGACGGGCGCGATTCGGTCGGGGAAGAGGCGCAGGGAGGCGGCCAGGAGGGATGAGAAGCCGGGGTACCCCCCCGGGAACTGGGCCCCGGGACCGGAGGAGAGCTTCCGCCACTCGCGGAGGACGTAGCAGCCGAACATGGGCGGCGCCGCGCTCCGGCGGGCCGCGAGGTCCGCCAGGAAGGCTCCGAGCGCGCCGGGGAAAGGCGCGGGCGCCTGCTGCGCCTCCAGAGACGGCAGGAGGCTCCCGAGCAGCGCGCACGCGCGCTCCGACGCGTCCGACGCCGGCACGTCCGCCGCCCCGTCCTCCGCCCGCCGCCGCTTCGCGGGCGGGCCCGCCGGCGCTCCTTCCGCGCGCTCGCCATTGCCGACGCCAGTATGAGCCCCACGGCGCAGCACGCGAGCGCCGAAGGGCGAGGCTGTGCGCTCGGATGCGGAACCGCCGACCCGCGACCCTTGCTCATCGTCGCTGACGTCGATCACGGGCGATCCGCGGAAGTAGACGGGCTCTTCGAGCTCGCGCGCCGCCGCGCGCTCGCCGCGCTCCTTGCCCATGCTTGCTTCGCCGGTGGTGAGGCCCGCGGCGCCCGGCAGGGCTGCGCTGCGGCTCGCTCGCTCCCAATGCCAAACGGGAGCCCGGAGCACGCGAGAAGCTGTCGGTCAGCTTCCCATCCTCGCGCCCAAGTTCTGGTGTGGCGGTATCCCCCTTACATTCCGCCCCCCGTCAGAGAAGAGTTTGAACGGCTTTTTGCGATGCCACGAACCACGCGGCGGGCCGAGGTGGAGGCAGCGGAGGCACCAGCAGAGACACCCGCAAGCTCAGCAGAGCGTCCAGCGTCGAGGGCGGCGGCCAAGGGCTCTCGCCGCAAGGAGAAGAGCAAGTCTGGCCCGAAGAGTGAAGCAGGCGACTCTGGTGTGCCCGTGTGTTTGATCACATGCATACTCTCGACTTATCCGGCTGTAAAGCAGCAGATGCGGCAGTCGAAGAGGTGCAGGAGGGCAGTTCGAAGTGCAAAAAGAGCGGGAAGCGTAAGGCGCCCGAGGAGCCCGAGCGTGCGTTCGCCGCATGCCCAGCCGTTGCAAGGCGCTTCTTTATGCTTTTCTGCAGCCGAATTCGACAAGGACTCGTGCCCCATTTGCTTAGAGCCGCTGGCGGGCAAGGCAATGTTCACAACCGAGTGTGGTGCGCGGTTGCGGTCAAGGTGATCTCGTGCCGTTGCCAAACCGTTGTGCAGGTCACCAGTACCACTTCAAATGCATCAAGCAGTCGATTGAGAACGGCCCGAACGAGAGCTGCCCGCTCTGCCGAAAGTCCTTCCACACAATGACCCCTCCCGTCTCCCTCATGAAGCGCGGCCCGCTGCGGCGCATGGAGCAGCCCGCTGTCCGCATTCCTCGCAACTTCCAGTCCCGCATTCCCCCCGGCCCTTCCACAGGTGCACTCCCGCGCTTCCCGCGTCAACTGCCGCGCCTGACGTGCCTGCAGCCGCGCCCCGCGCGGTCATCAACGAGTGGTACTTCGAGTGGTCAAGTAAGAAGATCCACGGCGTTACCGCGAACATCACACAGGAGTACATCGAGCGAGGTTCGTGAATTGATCGCGCGACGCTCCCCGGCTCCTTCTCTTCCTCGGCCGCCGCCTCACATCTCGTCCTCACCGCAGTTGAGGGTGCCGCGGAGAACGGCATGATCCAGACGTCGCCCATCGTCTTCGCGCAAGGTCGTCTGGTCACCACCTACTCGGGCAGCGTGTACCGCCTCGGTTCGCCTCGCCCTCGGCAGCGCACGCCCTCATCGCGCACCTCGCTGATGCGCATGCGCTCGCGTGCGCGCAGGCGAGATTGAGCCCGGATTCCGCGCGAGCCTCGGGACGCCGTACGACCCGGAGAACCCGCTCGCCGGCGTCGACCTGTTCGCCATAGAGGACGAGATCAACCTCTACGTGCAGCAGCAGGAGGATGAATGATCCGCCCGGCCCCTCAGATCAGCCCAGCCAGGGCGCGAAAGCTCACACACAGGAACAACCGCACAGCGTTGTGCAGTCGGTGCAGCAACAGCCAGCCTGCTTTGTGCATCAATGAACCGACTGTTTTGCAAGCCGGAGGGTCAGAGCCCGCCGCGGGGGCGCGGGGGCGCGGGGGCGCAGGGGCGCATGCGTGCACGTAGTGGTGGTCGGGGCTGCAAGGCGAGGCGCCTCTCGCTATTCCTTTTCATTCCTTTCTGCACGGGCCCTAGCTATCGAAGTCCACTATCGAACATTCGAATTCAGGAATCAGGACAGTAGGGCCGCTCAAGTGGCCACGGCGGGTGGCGTTGGCCCGCGGTTAGTGGGGGGCGTCCGAGTGCGGAAGCTTATGCTGCCCTCGTCGGAGCGATGGGAGGGCGGCCGCCCCGCCCCCGACATCGATCCGGAGGCCGCGCCGTCCGAGTGAGCCTGCGCGTGCCCTCGCGTGAGGAGCGGCGCCGAAGCGAGGCGGCGTTTAAGACGGGGGGCTTACGGGGCTCCCGGGGTCGCCCGCCCCAGCGGCGGCGGCGGCGGGCGGGGGCTGCTCCGCGGCGTAAAGATGCTGGCGCTCCAGTAGCATCCGCTGGGCCTCCGCCAGCTCCATGTCGTCCGCGTCCGGCGGGGGGATACCGGCGGCGGCGGCGGCGGCCTGCAGGGCGCCGGGAGGGGTCGAGTCCGCCGCCGGGCCGGCCCAGGCACTGGGGTCCGGCGTCCGCTGCTGCGGGTAGGGGTACGGAGGGTAGTAGGAGGGGGCGGCATGGCCAGGGGGCCCGTAGGGCGGGGGCGGGAGAGGGGGGTATTGGCCCGGCATGGCGGGGTACGGCGCGGCGTGCGCCTGGGGGAATCCGTACACCCCTGGGTGGGCGCCGGGTTGCGGGTAGGGGTAGGGGTACGGGTACGGGTAGGGGTACGACGGGTCGGGAGGCGGGGGCGCGCCGTTGAGGGCGTAGGCGTACTGCGGCGGGAACGGAGGGGGGTACGGAGGGGGGTACGGCTGCTGGGGGTAAGGGGGCGGCGTGGGGCCGGCGGCGGCTGCGCTGGGCTCGGCGGGAATGGGGTTGGGCGTGGTCGCGGCGGGGGTAGAGGGCGTGACGGAGGGGATGACGGTGGGGGTAGAGCCGGGGCGCGAGCCGGTGGGGCCGCCAAAGATGTCCGGGAGCGTCGTGGCGGCGTTGTGGGGTACAGGGGGCAGCGACGCGGTCGAGGGGGGGCGAGGCAGGTAGTAGCGGGGGTCTGCAGGGCGAAACTGAGCGAGGCGGGGGTGGAGCTCCGGCGGGGTACACCCGCACCGCTCTTGCTGATGACGGGGTTGAGGGGGTACGCGAGCTTCGGATTCCGGGGGGGGCGGAGGGAGCCGACCATCGTGTCCGGCCCGAGGGGCAGTCGCTGCGCGGGGCGTGAGCCGCAGGGACAGGAGCGGAGCGGCGCCCGCGGGATTCGAACCCGGGAGCGTTCGGCCTCGACGCGGTCCCTGAGGACCGTCTCCCGCTCTTGGTGTACCCGCGCGATGACCTGCCCGCCGTAAGAAAAGGAAAGGAAAAGAAAAAAAGGGAAAGGGAAGGAGGGGCGCGCCTGCTGGTAGCGGGCGCGGGCGGAGGCCTCGGCGGCCGCCGTGCTGCTCTTGAGCCACGCCCGCTTCTCCTCGTGCAGCGCGGTCAGGTCCGCCTTCCTCGCCTCCCCGTTCGCCTGTCCGTTCGTCTGAGCGGCTGGAACCGAGAGGAACCGGGGGGGGGCGGGGGGGGAACGCTCGCCCGCTGCTCCTGGACGGTGAGGCGGCCCTCCAAGCCCAGCTCGGCGCGGTACGCCGCGTGGCTATTTTTAGTGAGGTGCTTGGAGACGAGGTTGTGGTGCCGCCTGAATGCCGCCTCGAAGGCCGCCTCGTTGCTGCGGGCGTCCCGCTGGGCGCCCCACGTCTTCGCCATCCGCTTCAGCTCGCGAGCCTTGGGAAAGGAAAGGAGTCAGAAGGGAAGAAAGGACAGACAGGGGCGAAAGCAAGAGCGCCGTACCCAGCGCGCGTTCTCCGCGTCGCGGATCATAACCGAGCGCCCCAGTGCCTCGCGCTCTGCCCGGCCCCGCGCCGCCGCAGCCGCCTTCTCCTCCTGCGCCGCCGGGCGTCAGAAAGAAAGATACAATTTGATCCGGCGCCCCGGATCGAATCCCGCACCATCTGGAGACGCTGGGCCTCCTCGTGGGCTTCCCGCATGGCTTCTCTCCGGGCCTGCGAACGGAGCGGGGTCGGCGGAAGGGAAAATGCCCCCGGCCGGATTCGAACCCGGGTCCCGCACGCACCTGGACGGCGGCAAGCTCGGCCTCCTCCTGCAGGTACCGCTCCCGGGCGATCCGCTCCCGCTCGGCCCGCCGCGCCACCTCCAGCGGGTCCTCGTTCGCGGCGTTGGTCAGCCGTAGCAGCTCCTGGCGCTGCTCTAGGCTCCCCGTGGCCCGCCCGATGAGGCGCGCGGCCGCCTGCAGCTGGAGCTGCTCGACCTCGCGGTTGATCTGGAGCTGAGCGAGAGCCGCCTTCATCTCCTCGCGCATCGCCCCGACCTGAAGGAAGGAAGGATAAGGAAAGAAAAGGAAGAAAAAGGAAAGGAGGGGGGTACCGACCTCGGCGAGCTTCATGGCTTCCAGCTCGACCGCCGTCAGCGGCTGCCTCAGCGCCGGCGGCGCGGCGCCCTCCAGCGGCAGCGGGGAGTCCCCGAGCTGCGAACGAAGTGAGCGATTGGGGGGGGGGGCGAAGGCGCGGGGGGTACGCCGGCGCGCCTTGGCCCGCCGGGCGCGCTCCGCTTCGTCCGCGAGGCGGCGCCGCTCCGCCGCCGCCCGCTCCTCTGCCTCCCGCCGCTCCCGCTCCGCCCGCTCCGCCCGCACCTGCCGGCCGGCTCCGCCGCTCGGCCCGGGCGCGTGTACCCCCCGGTGGAGCGCGGCGCGGGGGGGGGGGGTACCGCGGCGCGGGCGATGTCGGCCTCCGTTGGCTCTGCGTTCTCCTCGGGGGCCGCCGGCCTCTCAAGCTCGATCGCGGTAACCTGCCTGCGGTTAGAGGGGGGGGGGAATCATGGGGGTACGTCCGCCCGGCCCGCACCAGGGGTACGACGGGCTTCAGGATGTCGCGCTCGAGGCGCTCGAAGAGGGCCCGCGTGTCCACGCGGAACCGCGTCTTACGCGTCCAGTACCCCTGCTAGGGGCTCGAGGGGGTACAAAGATTCCGGAGGGAGGAGGGTACGCGCCCTCCAGTACTTCTGGACGACGATGGAGGCCTCGATGCGTCGTAGCGTCTCGAGCGTGATCACCTGCGTACCCCGGCCTGGTTCGGGGGGGGGGGGAAGGCCGGGGGGTACGGCGCGCTCGCCTGGAGGTAGGCCTTTCGAAGAGGGTCCCACGTCCGGACGGTGAGCAGAGCGATACGAGCCCGCGCTGCGGCGCGTCTCGCGTCAGAGCGATGCGGGTTCGAGCCCCGTCGAGGAAATAAACTAACTCACCGTCCAGGGCGCTGCCGCACTGGACCATCACCAGCGCCCTCGACCACTGCCGCACCACGCTCCCCGTCCTGCGTACGCGAACGAAGGTCAGGGTACGCCATTTCCGTTTTTCTTTCGCGCCGGGGTACGCGCCTCTCGAGCATGAGCCCCGCCTCCATAGCCGTGCCGTAGGTCACCGCGGTCACGTACGTACCCGTCAGAATCAGACCGGGGTACTCCCCCGGCGGCGCGGTCGGCGTGGCTGCGGGCGCGGCCGGCCCGTCAGCGGCGCGCGAGTCGGGTCGGATAAGCTCAGAGCGCCTCGGCCCGCATGCGCGCACCGCGGTCGTCGGGCGCGGCGGCGGGCAGGCTGCACTTCAGCCACGAGGGGAGCAGGCGCTCCTCCGCGTTCTAATGCACAGTGAGCTCGCAGAGAAAGACTCGAGAAAGAGAGGGAAAGGACTTGCCCTGGGCCGGTCGACGGTGAGGCGCCCGCCATCCTCCGAGAAGCGGAAGACGACGCGGTGCTCGGGGAACCCGGAGCGCCGGGGGTACGCCCGCGCGTCCCGTAGCCGCTCGAAGTCGCCCTGCTCCAGGAAGAACTGCGGCGAAAAGTTTCAAAAATTCGAAAGTTCGAATTCAAAACGTCGAAATTTTGAATTCAAGAGTTCGGCGCACGTAGCGGGATTGGACGGAGCGGAGGACTGCGTTCAGCTCCTCCAGCATCGCGAGGCGGGAGCGGAGGAGGTGCGCGCGGAAGGCCCGCTGGATGCGGGAGGCCGCCCGCGCGTGCGCCAGCCGCTCGTAAAGCGTCGGGCGGAGCCTGCGTGGGTACAGCTGTGAGAAGCCAGGGACGGGCGAGGAGGAGGACCAAGAGCGCGGACCGGGCGCGGGAGCGGTGGGCTCGCCACGCCGACTGGATCGAGAGCGCCGCCAGGGAGTGCCTCAGCAGCGGCATCGGGATCACGCAGACCTAAGGGGAAGCGAGGCTGAGAGGGAGGGAGAGAGAGGGGAGGGGAAGGGCGCGCGCGCCTGGCGGGGTACGTAGGCCGAGTCCGGGAGGAGGTGCTGGATGCCCTCGTCGAGCCGCCGCGCGTTGTAGAGCTGCACCAGCTGCGAACGAAGGGAGGGGGTACATGAGGACGAGCCGGGCAGGGCCGGGCCGGGCCGGGCCGGGCCGGGCGGACCTGGGCAAGGCGGACGAGGGCGCCGGGGGAGGGTACGCGAAGCCGGAGGAGGCGCGTACCCCCCGTGACGAACTCGTTGGATGCGAAGGCGACGGGGTCGGGGGCGTCCCGGGCGGCCGCGGACTTCTCCAGGGCTTCCAGGAAGCGCGCCCGGAGGCGGCGGCTCGGGGGCGGGGCCCGCCGCCTGGGCAGCAGCGCGGGGCCGGCGCCCGGGGCCGGCGGGGCCGCGCGGAGGCGGTGGAGGGACAGAAGCTGCTCGGGGGTGCGCAAAGGGTGCTCCCGGCGGAAAAAGGCCCCGGCCAGCAGGGACGAGGCGGCGGAAGTGGCGGTAGCCCCCGGGGGGGGATGCGGCGCCCGCAGGCGGTCCTCCACTACCCCCCGGAGAACGAAAAGGTCCGTCCGGTCGAAAACAACCGGCTCGCCTGCGCGGAGTCAGGGGGGGTTGGGCTTGGGGAGGGCAGGAGGGTAGGGGCACCGAAGGCGGGGGAATCGGGGGTACCGCCCCAGCGGGCGAGCTTCATGAGCTCCGCGAGGACGTACCCCATCACGGGGAGGCAGTACACCGCGTCCTGGGGCTCCCTGCAAGACGCGGGTTCGAATCCGGGCGGGAGGGTTTCCTCGTTGAGAGAAAGCCGCACCGGATGCCCGGCTTCATGACAGCGTCATCGATCACGAAGGCCTGCGGGCGCCGGTTCGGATCCGGGGGGGTCGATTACGGCGGGGGCGGCGTGGGGCCGTGTGTGGGCCGCACCCCCGAGTAGACGTAGGGCCGCTCTGGGGCGGAGAGGGAAGGGCGCCTCCCCCCCGCGGGGGGCGGCGCCGCCCGCGCGTACGCGCCCTACGAGTTGCGGGTTCAGGGGAGGGGTACGGAAATCAAGGCGGGGGGGGTACGACGCGCCAGAGCCGACTCCGCGACGGCCATCGAGCGCGCGTTGACGTCACGCACGAAGGCGCTGCGGGGAGGGGAGGCTCAGGGGGTACCGGAGCGGGGGCCGGAGAGCGTTCGTTCGTCCGCGGACGGACGGACGGACCGGCGGAACGTTCGCATGCGGAGGAACGCTTGCACGACCGTCGCGGAGCGGTGGAGGGCGGCGCGCAGCTTCCGGCGGAAGGCCTTGGCGAGGACCATGCGGGCGGCCCACTGGATGCGTGCCACGGGGCTGAAGAGCCGCCGCTTCTCGCGCACGGCGAGCAGCTCGCGCTCCAGCAGCACCAGCTCGTCGCTGACGAGGCTGCCCCGCCGCTGCGGCGGCTGCGCGACCTTCAGCGAGTCGCTGTACGCGCCGTACTTGGGGCCGAGGGAGAACCCCGCGTCGGCAAGGTACTCCTCGTCCGAAACGACGAAGTTGTCGAGCGCGCGGAGCGTCCGGACGTTGTTGATGAGGAAGGAGCGGTAGAAGGGGTGCAGCGCGATCGGGTTGCGGTAGAGGGTGAGGACGACGAGGGCGGGGCACTCCGCGAGGCCCTCGATGGCCTCCATCGAGTTTATGAAGTTCTCGTGGAGGTAGAGGACCTCAAGGCGCTTTAGATGCGCCCAGAAGGCCCCGCCCGGCAGGCTCTCCAGCTTGTTCCCGTGCAGGTCGACCTTCCGCAGCGCGTGGCACGTGTCGATGCCGCCGGGCCACGAGATGAGATCTGCGGCGGCGCGGCGCCCGCCCCGTCAGCGATGGCAGGCGGCGGCGCGGGGGCGGGCGGGCGGCGGGGCGCACTGTTGCCGAGGAACAGGAGCTGCAGGTTGACGCAGTGGGCGAGGCCCCAGATCTCGCTGACCTTGCTCTTCGTGCACTCGAACTTCCGAACCTCCTGCGGCGCCGTCGCCTTGCTCAGCTGCAGGACGTGGAAGACATCCAGCACCTGCGGTGTGGCGCGGGGCTCAGGGCGGCACGCGGGGCGCCGCGCGGGGGAGAAGGAGAGCCCGGCCGTACCACGGGCTCGTCGCTCTCCTGCAGCTCCTTCTCCACCAGCTGCCGCTCCGAGGCTGGCGCGGACGACGCAGCCAGCGGCGCGGGAGCGGTCGGTTCGGCCGGCGGGGCGGCCTGCTCTCCGCCATCGGGCTGCGCTTCGCTCGGAGGGGCGTCCTGCGCCGGCTCCATGCTTGCGGGGGCCAGCAGCCCGCGTCCGCTTCGCAGTCGCTAGCTAGCGGAGGCCGCGCAGGATCGAAGTGCTGGTGCTGTGCCGAGGTGCTCTGGCTTCCGGAAGCCCGGGGCCGACCAGTGCTTCGCGGGACAACAGCTACTTGATCACTGTACCCGTCGCCGCCGCTTATCCTTCAGCCAGCCCACTCTCGCAAGGAGATCGTGCTGTAACAGCGTCCTTAGCTAAGAAGAGCGAGTCCGCCGGAGCCATCAGCGAGGGAAACGCCCGCAGACGGCTTTTTATTCATAGCTACCAGCCAACTGTCCCAGCGATCTGAAAGCAGCACCCGCCGGCCGCCCGGCCGAGCGCAGTAGACATGGCGGGAACTCAGTTGCACGGCCCGTCTCTGACGGTAACCGAGCCTTCGACCAAGCAGCACCTCGACCTGCCGCCCCCAGCTGACGAGCTCCTCGGCCACGACGCGTCGTCGTTCGGAGGCAGCGAGTACTCGTACACCGCCACGGAGAGCTCGGTGGAGGACGAGAAGTCGCCCCAGAAGCGCCACATGCAGTACTGCCCCCACTCTGACGCCATCGGCTTCGGTGCGTCCCCCTTGAGCGTGGCAAGACGCGATCCGAGCGCTCCCTTTAACTTTACGCCCTTTGCAGTGGACCGGTTGCTGCAGTTCATGCACCAGCGCATGAGCGCCGCAGGCCAGCAGAAAAAGAAGGCGGTCCGCACGCCCCCGCCCGCCCGCCGCTTGCGCCTCCGCCGCCCGCCTCCCTCAGGCCGATCCGCGCGCGCGCAGGACGGAAGCTACTTCGACCCTGCAGTGCGCCGGGCCGCCCCCGGGCTTCCCCGCCCGCCCCGCCCGCCCCCCCTGACAAACCGGCCGGCCGGCCCGGCGCGCAGAGTCTTGGCATCTACATCCCACACACGCTGGTGTACAGAGGCGGCGCGCTCGTCGGGTGGTTTTACAGCGGTCCGTACCCCCTCAGAGACGGCTGCTCTCTCCTTTCCGCCCCTTCTTCGTCACCTGAGCCTGAGCCGCGCAGACCCCGAGAGCGGCAACGTGGTTCAGGTTCAGAAGTCCAAGGTCACGATCAAGGTGCCGTACATGTACCCCCCGGCCGGATCCGCGAGAGCTCCGCCTAAGAGGTTTTCGGCGCAGGCGATCATGGAGACGTTCGGCCGGCCCACGCGGGAGGGGGGGGACATCGTCGCGTACTACATGGGGGTACGCAAGCGGCGCGACCCGGCCTCCCCGCCCAAGGTGAGCCTCGTACCCCTCCCCCATTCCTGCACCCGCTCGCGGCCTCTTGCCGACGCCTCGCGGCCGGCAGGGCAACTCGCCCCGCAACTCGCCCCCCGGGTCTCCGCGGGACTCCCCCCCGCCGCAGTCGCCCCCCTCCCCGCGCCGCGCCTCCGCCGCCGGTACGACCCGACTCAGATGAAGCCCTCTCTCCGTCGTGCTCACCCCGTACCCCCCGCTCCCCCCCCCCCCAGACGGCAAGCCCGAATCGCTGGACCCCCTCTCCTTCCGCTACTTTGACACCGAGTCCCTGAGTGCGTACCCCCCTCCTCGACCCCGCCCCCACCCCGCTCCGATACCCCCTCACGCCTCTTCTTCCGCCCCCCGCAGAGCAATTCCTGTGGACGGCCAAGAACGAGGACGGAATGATCCAGCAGTTCGTGTACCCCGCCGACGCGGTCAAGTACCCCCACCTCGACAAGGAGGGTGCGCCGCCTTCCTCCTTGCGCCTTCAAGGCTTCTTTCCTAATCCTGCACATGTACCCCGGCAGTGACGTACCGCGTGACGTACCTGCCGGAGAACCTCGTGCTTGAGCAGCGGGCGAACCACTCGCGCCTCTCGGACCACGCGCTGGCCCGCGCCGCCCGCTGCTCCACCTTCTTCGGGCCCGACTACCTCTCCGTGAACCGTGCGCGCCCGTACCCCCCTCACCTGCCGTCCCCCGCCCCGCCCCCGCCCATTGTTCTGCGTACCCAGGGGCGATCTTCCCGAGCAACGGGCTGCGCCGCATCTTCGAGAGGGCGGCCCGGGGCCTGGTCGAGCTCATCGAGGAGCTGAAGCCAAAGAACAAGGCGCGCCTCCCTCACTAAACTCGTTCGGCTGCACGTCTGAGGTCGGCGCCGCATGCGCAGGTCCGGCTGATGATCCTGCACGTCAAGATCGACCGCGAGGGACGCCTGTGGCTCCTCTGGTGCTCCGCCCTCCGCCTTACGGACCCCGTGCGCGCGTACCCCCTTCCCCGGGTTCTTCCCCCCCCCCCCTCCACGTGGCTCTGACGGGCGCGCCCGCCCGCCTCAGTCGGGCCAGTCGGTCTGCTTGCAGTGCGAGCGGCACTGCCGGCCCGACGCGGACGGGTACGTCCACAGCCTCCGCGCCCGGCACCTCCAGGCGAGCCCGTACCCCCCTCCCCCTCCCCCGTCCCCATCCTGACGCGGCGCGGGCAGGTGCGGGCGGGAAGCGTAGAGGGGGCGACGCCGCTGCAGGCGCCGGCGCGGCCGGCTTCGGCGAACCTCGCGTACAGCACCCGCAGGCCGCAGTCGGCCGCCTCGTCGCCCCGCCCCACGTCGGCCCGCCCCGGCACCGCCCGCAGCGGCGGCCGGCCGCCCTCGGCCCTCGGGCCCCGCCCGCACTCGGCGCGGGGGTACGCGTACGGGCCACGCTCGGCGAGCCCGCGGGGCGCGCGGCAGGCGAACCCGCGGGAGGAGGAGGCGGCCCGGCGCATCCAGGGCGCCGCCCGATCCTTCCTCGCCCGCCGCCGTATCGCCCACGCCGCCGGCGACGTGCGTCGTACCCCCGCGCCTCTTTCTCCCCCTTCGCTCAGTGGGGGGGCAGGCGGAGGTGGGGGCCGCGGTGCGGCTGCAGGCGGCCTGGCGCGGCTACGCGGCGCGGCGGACGTACCGCATGCTCACGGCGCACCGGCGGACGGCCATCGAGGAGCTGCTGCGGGAGGAGCTGCGCGTCGGCTCGCAGATCGGGCGCCTGCCCGACACGCGGCCCTCCTGGGTACGCGAGAAGGACGACCTGGAGACGGCGCGCCGCGCACGAAGCGCCGCCGTGTCCCCCCGTGTGCCCTCCCACGTCGTGAGCCCCCGCAAGCCGCCCCAGCCGCGCCAGCCCGACTCGGCCCGCTCCTCCGCCGGGCCGGACTCGGCCCGATCGGCCGGCGCGGCCGCCCCCGCCCACAGCGCGCGGGGCACGCCCCGCGGCGCCGCCGCCGGCGGGCGGCCCCCGCCGCCCCGGCCCCGCACCCGCCTCGGCCCGGCACCTCCCACGGCCACCGGCCCGCCCCGCCGGCCCGCTCCCGCCCCGCCCCCGGCCGCCCGCCCCGCCCGCCCCACCTCGGCCCCGCACGCCCCCGCGCCGCCCCCACCGCCGCGCCCCCGCCCCCTCCCCGCGCAAGGGCCGCCAGGCGACCTACGAGGTCCGTACCCCCCTGGACAACTTCCTGTACCTCCTGACCTCCCATCCCCCACCAGGACATCATTGCGGAGCTGGAGGACCACAGGAGGGTACACGTGCTGGCGGCCCCGGGCCTCGGCCTGCCCGCGGAGCGCCAGTACCCCGACTGGGGCTTCGAGGGGCTCTCGGACGAGCCGCCGCCGCCGCCGCCGGTGCCGCCACGGGCCTCGCCCCCGCCCCGGCCCGCCGACGACGGCCGGCCCGCCGCCCCCACGGCCCCCTCTCCGCCCGGCCCCCGTGCGCCCGGCCGGCCGGACCCTTTTACGCCCGCCCCGCTTCCGCCCACTGACCCGCGCTGCCGCAGGGCCGGGCCGGCGCCGGCGCCGCCCCACGCGCAGGGGCGGCGGCCCTCGGCGGGGGACGCGGCGGCGGCGGCGGCGGCGCTGGCGGCGGCAGTCGCGTCGGAGGTGCCGCCGCCGCCGGCCTCGGCCGGGCCCGACGAGATCGCTCAGTACGTCGCCGCCGTCCTGTCGCGCCTCCGCGCCCGCTCCCCGCCCCCGGACGGCGCCCTCTCGCTCGCCCTCCCGTCCTCCGGCTCCGGCTCGGCCCGCGGGCGCCCGCCGGCAGTCCCGCCGCTCCCGCCGCACCCCAGCGACCCGGGGTACTACAGCCTCAGCCTCCCGCTCCAGGCCCCGCTCCTGCGCAACCAGAGCCCCTTCCCCCGCCGGGGTACCGGATCTCGCCGGCGGCAGCGGGCTCCGGCTCCAAGCGGGGCGCGAGGCCGCGGCCGCGGAGCGCGGTCGGCACTCGCCGCGCCTCGGCGCCCGTCGCGCCGCACGCGCAGCAGCGGCGGCAGAGCCTCCCGAAGAGCCGCCTGTACGGAGACGTGGGCCTGGGGAGCCGCCTGGCGGGGTACGACTTCCAGCGCTTCGCCCGCGCCGAGGCCCGCGGGGCGGGCGACGGCCCCGACTTGCCCCCCGAGGAGGGGGTACTGGAGGCCGGGGACCTGTTCCCCGACCTGAACGCGCCGTTCTTGTAGGCCCCCGTCGGGGCTTCCCGTACCGCCCGCCCCCCTCCCCCAACGAACCCGCCGGCCCCGCGACTGAAGTGAATGTGCCGGACGGGTTCTTCGAATTCGAATCCGTCGCGAATGATACACTAATAACATATTTACATTATGAATTCGCGGTCAACGTCTGGAGTGGGGATCGGCCGCTGGGTTTTGCGGCAGCTGGGAGCATGCACAGCTAATATGTTGCGATCTGAACGGCGACCTGCGCGTCGACGGCATGGTGAGATCCAGAGCTGCAAAATCGAATAATGTAGGTGTTAGAATAACGTTAAAACTTACCGCCTCCGGACCTGTGGCAACGTTGGGGGCGGCGAGACTCTGTGTCTGCTGCGATCCCTGCACTTGCTGCACGTGTTGGCCATATGCATGCATATGTGCGTAGGGAGCTGCCCCGTACGTGTGGGGAGCTGTCTGCTGCTGGTACATGTGAGGAGCTGTCTGGTGCATGTAATGATGAGGCTGCAGCTGTTCGGGGCTTGCAATTGCGATGGGGGCTTGGTTCGGGCCAGGGGGCATGAACAGAATGGCCGGTTGCAACTGCGGCTTGGCGCCGGCATCGAGGCTTCCGCTGGCAGCCTTGGCCATGGTGTACAAAGCTCCCGCGCTGCCAGCGGATGCGAGCGCACAGCTGAGGGAAGCGAGCAGGAGACCAAAGGAGGCACCCAGGGGCGACTTCGTCAGGTCAGCGGTGGCGTTGGCGTCGGCTCCGCTCAATGCGGGCGAGTGTTTGAGGGAAGCCCCGACGAATATGCCGAGGCACAGGACCAGGCTGAGCAGGGCCAGGACGGACAGCGCCAGAGCCGCCATCGCGATCCGGAGGAGGAGGCTGCCGCTGCCGCTGCTTCCACTTCTCTGCGAGTTGTAGTGGTACAAGGCCGCGGCGGCTACACATAGGCTGGAAAGAACGACAGCGATGGCTCCGAACGCGATGACGGCCTTGTACGAGTCCTTCAATGCGCAGGCAGCATCTATGCCAAGAATGCGAAACAATTCGCAAAACTCGCCCCAGTCGATGGTCCTCATGACTCCAAGGACGGGGATGCGCAGCTTCTGTAGTCCAACGTAGCCAGTGTCCTCGCCGCGCCCCAGCCAGTAAGGCATCGCAAGCGCGATAATCATGCAGAGCGTCTGAAGCGACGCGAAACCTGCCGCTGCAGACACCAGCACTTGGCTGCGGGCTGGCCCGGATCTCCGCCGAACGCTATTTGCCGCAGTGGCGCCCACGACAGCGACAGCGGCAACTGGCAGAATGATGACCACAGCGGAAACGATCTGATCCGAAGCTGCGCGCAACAGGCTTTAGTCAGAAATGCTGTTACAGTCTCATGATCGGCTACAGGGCCTTTAATTTATATTATACGTATACAATTGGCGCACAATCATCGTTTGGAGTCGAGGTCGACGTCGAAGTGCCCGGCCCGCTCGGCAATTCCGTGCACTGGCTTGTATAGCACGGAGGCGCAACCTTCCCGGGCGCGCTGGCGTCCGCCGAGACGTCTGACTCAGGAAGGAGTTCTCTCGGAGCAGGCCGCAGAACCCAGAACCCGGAGCAGGTTCTGAACGTTACATATATAATTATAATTAGCTATAGGGCTCAACGTCAACGTTAACCGGCCGCTGAGACAATCAACGTAGCAGCTCTAAAATTCAATTCAGGCGTTCCAATTTGCGCACGAAAGTGAATCCGAAGGGTTTATGAATGTGCATGTCGTCACAGCTGGGCTGAATGTGGCGCTTCCCGACTGCATACGTAGGTTTGTTGTCATCTGAAATTAAACTCTATTAATGCGCGAAGTTAAAGACTCGCGCAAGCTTAAGCGCCTGCGTACGCGCACCGATAAGCACTTTTGCTTGGAGAACGTCGTGTCCTTGCAGAAAAACACATCGACGGCCGAGCGGCCTGTCCAGGATATCGTGCACCCCGGCGAGCCGCTGCGACAGATAGCCGCCGAGCCTGTGATTGTGATCGCCTTGGCAGATAACACGACCTCCTGCCAGACTTCTGCCTGTAATTGCCTTGATCTTCCGAGTGCTCGAGCTCGACGCTCGGCCTTGCCATGCTCGAATACCATCCAGTAACCCTTCACAGAACCGGCAGCTGGCCTAGTGAGTGCAATCAGCGACTACGACAATTAGAGGATTATTCCTAACTTCTTCTTTGAGTTCGAGTTCGAGTTCACGCGCGCGGACCCTTCTGTCTTCTTGGAGATCTTTAAATAATGCGCCGTCGTGGGCGTTACGGAGTATGGGCTGCTTGAGACGGGCACCTCCGAAGCGACCTAGCATGTAAGCGTACGTAAATGTAGACGCGTAAATATATTGGATTTGCAATTGTTTATATAATTATAGATGGGGCAAGAACTGCTCAGACCTGCGCACAGAAGTCGCTCTCGAATGTGGTCCCCGGGCAGATATAAATGTCGGCTGCAGCTTGCATGTTACTCCACGCTATCGAACAGGGAGAGTCGACATCGCAAGAAGTGCTGGTGCTGGAGTCGCTCTGTATGAGTCCCCTTTGTGGCATCTGCACCTCAACTATTGCAGAGCGTCTTTTGGATATGTCTAGATAGTAATCTTGCATGTCCGAAGCTTTTACATGTCCCGAAGAAGGGGAGACCCTCCAGTACGCGGAGCAACCAGAAGGCTTTGATCTACCACAAACGGTTGAAAGCTGCCCAACTGTGAACTTGACTGCCTTGGGGCTGGTAGATGGTGAAGCATCCTTCGCAACCTATGGGCGCGGTACAAGGACTTCAGTTTAACGAGAAATCGAAATAACCACGATATCGATCACCAGCGAATCAACTAGCACTCACATCAATGCACGTCGGTTGGTACATCTCAATTGAGTTGCAGAGCGCGATGTCGACGCTGGGATGGCCCGTCCACGCCACAGTGCAACCACCCTCGTTTGCTTTGCACTTTGTGGACGAGGTTGCGAGCATAGAAAGAACTGAGATCGACAAGGGGCTCGTCGCCGAAGCCTTCATGGCCATAATGGCCGCACCCGACCCTTTGCCGGCCCTGAAATCGGATGCGAGCGCTGTAGGAACGATTATCCACTGCATCGTGCACCTGTTGCACGCATTATTCAAATGCACGCGCAATTCAATTTTGAATTCGGGTCCAGAGCACGCTAGCTCGAACCTCGAGGTGCTTGAACTTCCTACATCACAGACCTCTTCAAAGTCTTCAAGTAGTTTCGAGACGTCGAACGTGAGCGGGCCGTCGGATTGCTTGGATTGGCTTGCAAGCTGCAACGGAGCTCGTCATCTCCGAACGCGATGCGCATGCGCCGCATCGATTTAAGAATCGAACAAGAAACGTGGCTCACTTGCTTGCAGGAAGAGTCGTCGTATGTCGTCGAGCTGCACAGGTATATGGTCACGGCGTGGACCGATGTCCATGCCACCTGGCAGGTATTGGACGACCACAGGGTACATTCCGAAGAAGTGGAGGAATTCATCGCGACTGGTTTATAAAGGGAGATCGACTTCGAACCTCGGGCGGCTTTGTCTGTGACGCCTTCGGGGTATACCTCCCACGTTAGATAACAGCTGCATGTATCGATTAGAGTCCAGCACAGTCGATATTCATCTTGACATGTTATACGCACGAGAAGGACTCGCTTGTTCTATCGTTGCACAGGGTCTCAAATTCATCGTTAGTTATTGTCCGCGTGATAGATCCGCCGGTCTTGGCATTCGCGAGTCGCAAACAGCCTAGGCCTGGTTTTGTAGAGCAAAGAGAAATATCGGCGGATTTTGCTCCTGTGAAAGATATGCTGCACGCATCGCCGACCACGCAGCGCTCTGAGCCGCTGATAGTGATTTCTGGAGGATAATGCAGCCAGAGCTTTTTCGAGTCCCCGGGGGAAAGGACGAAGTTGTAATCGCCAGGAAACGTGACCCCAAGGTAGACCTCGCAGCTGTGAAAGTGTCGGGTGGGAAACCAGATCGAGATCTAGATCTAGATCTATAGACATCGGAAAGTCGACGTCGTTTCAAAAACTATGCACCGCTCAACCGTCCCTCCGTCGGTGTCTTCCGTTGTTGTAGGCTTGCACAAGAAATCATCATCCCAGATTCTCGAGGGAGGATAGATCGCGTAGCTGTAGGGGCCGGTCTTCATTGGATCCGGAGCTTGCACCGAGCTCGCCATCTGCGTCAGACCCGGCCGCGGGACCAAGCGTTATTTGGGGACCAACACATAATTACGTATACGTTATAATCGTGCATAATTATAAGATCATGAATGTATGCTCGAGTACTACAATATACGAAACGATCATGCATATGAAATCCTTGATCATGAATGTAATGTAAGCTTGAGCTATAGCGACGCGTACGATGCATGTACGCATACCTTCAAATACCCGGAGTCGCGAACAGGATCGTAGGTAATCGACATATAGTTGCCTGTAGTTCGGATCCAGATGTCGACCGAAGCGTTTACGGGGCCGCCTTCCCAGTATATTGTGCACGGGAAACCAATCACGCATGCAGAGGGGGTTGAAGGAAGGATAGAAAATGGAGGAGGCATTTGGACATTCACGGCGAACGTGCCGACATCTGAGCTGGGTCCTTGGTACATCTTCGGAAAAGATGATGCCGCCAACCAGTACAAATTGCATCTGGAGCTCGAGGCCGTCAAACATTGTGCGGTGTACGTGTCTTTACAAATGCACATATGCATGTGATGCGCACACGCTGGCGGTACGATTGCAGTTGAGAGACGAAGGGACGTTCAGATGAGCCTCATGCAACGTAAACGTGTAAGGGCTTGGCTGGCGTTGATCTGTACGAGGAGTACTAGGAGTACTAGTAATCTGCATATGCATGCCCGCTGCGTTAGGCCGGCTGGAAACGCAGGCATGCACAGATGGAGCTCGAGTTTAATGCATATGCATATGCAAGAACATTCGATGGTTACTCACCGAATTGCAAGCCACAGCTGCATTTGTATATCCATCGAGATACGACTTCGGGCATAGGTACAGATAAGCCACCGCGGTCGATGAACCGGTCCAAGCCACTGTGCACTGCTTGCCGAGGGTGCACTCCGAAGACGACGCGGGGGACATGGTAATCGCTGCGGCTTGGGGAAAGCTGGCCATGATCAGCACGATGCTCAGCATGATGCTTGCGAGGTCGACAAGCCCATTGCCGTGAACAGACCACAGACTGCGCATGCAGCTAGCTATAGCGCTAGCACTAGCGCTTGCGCTGTCTACAGCATGGCGCGGATGGGATTGACGCATTAATATTTGCCTGCTGGGACGCGCACGAAAGCTGCTGATCATGACCATATGCATATATATGCTGATACCGTAGTACGCGCACGAAAGCACGTGCACAGGCGCTGGCGTAGGCCTGTCGGTACTCGCACGGTACGCGCACGAAAGCGTTTTATAATTTCTAAGGTGCGCACGCGGCAGCTGCTAGCAAGTGAAAATGTCCGCGGCCGCTCAGCGGCTGGTTCGGCGGCCGAATTCGAACCCGAAAATGTCCGATTGCACGCGCACTGCGGCACTCCCCAAGGCTCAGATATCGATCAAGAGTCTTGCTGCGCTCAGCTCTATGCTTAGCGTCTACTAGTAATGGACCTTTTGCAGCTCAGCTGCAGCTTTCAAGCGCTTTTGCGAGCCGCACTGTCACAGTACTAGTGTTAGCGTGCGCACTAGCTGCGGCACTGCGGCATGCATCGTGGCACAACACCTACAGGCTACGGCATGTACAGGCTACCGGTACAGCCTGGCAGCCTGTGGCAGGCATGCGCACTGGCAGCACTGGTGCCACTGGCAGGCTGCAGCTGCCACTGCCGCAGTGCCTTCCAGGCTTGCAAGTTGCAACTTCAGGTGCAGCTTCGTGCAAGCGCAAGTGATCATGAATTGTATGAATATGGGAGCTGCAGCTTGCATTTGCCTCTCTCTATTATTATATATTACTCTCTCTATTATTACCATTTGTAAAATTATCCTTTGAAGGATTCGAATTCAATCTGCAGTGGCCATGGTTGGCAGTGTTTTCAACTTGGCACTGGTAGCTGCAGCTAGGCTGAGCTAGCAGCTGGCCTGCATGACCACCGATCTGGCTCTGTCGATCAAATTCGTATGCACGTTAATTCGCGTATACGTATTCGATCGTGAATAGAATATTAATTATAATTAAGAATTCGAAGCTCGAAGTATATATTTTTTAATTAGAGCACAATTAAATTAAAATAACGATTGGCTCGCGATCGATATCGATATCGCGAGCTCTATTCATGCAAGCCGAAGTTTCAAAATTCCGGCGACTCCACGAAAGTTCTCGAGGCATGAATAAGTAAGTCTAGATCGGACATAACTCATGATTCCCGGCTTGACCGAGCACTGGCCCCGGGCCCCGGGGCCCTGGGGCATCTGGCTAGCAGCGGTGCCAGCGGCTACCGTTATGGCTAGCTAGCTATAGCAGACGTACACCAGTGCACGTGTACGTACTGTGGCAGGTACCGGTCCACCTGCCGCCCCCGTACTAAGAGCCAATAATACCGGGCATAAGACCTATTCCGAGACCTGTCCAGCTGCAGCTCATAATATAGGGCTGAGGTCTTCGAATCCTGGTTCTTACTCTAGGGCTAGGTGTTATACGTCAGGCGCGGCCGCGGGGTCGAGATGGGGGATTGCTAATATGCGCGGCGGCCCATGGGGCCATCGGATGGGGGCCCGGGCCGGGGCCGGCGCGGGGGGCGGAGGCGGGGCGCGAACAGCGCGGATTAGCCTAGTAGGAAGCCGCTGAGCGGCGGCCTCCGAAGGCCTCTAGAAGAAGAAGTTAGGATTTCTAATAATCTGATGCCAATCAAAGCCTACTAATATAAGTCCAAGTCTACTAGTCTCGGTCTAATAATAAGTCTCAGTCCGCTCATCTAATCTAATAAGGGAGCGCACCGCGCGGATGAGGGAGCGGTCACCCCCGAAGGCCTCCACCACCGCCCCGTACCACGCCCGCCCCATGCACTGATAGATCAGATCAGATCAGATCGGATCGGATCGGATCGGATCGGGGCGGGGCGGGGCGGGGCGGGGCGGGGCGGGGCGGGGCGGGGCGGGGCGGGGCGGGGCGGAGCCTCGGAGGGGCGAAGCGGAGAGGAGGCGAGCAGATCAGATCAGATCTTTCCACTTCTTTCCACTAGCCTAGTAGGTTGCAAATTGGGTGGGAGACCAAAAACGTAATCGGTCTAGATCTCGGCTGCAAATGCAAAATGCAAATGTACATTTAAACTGCTGCAATTGCAATTGCAATGTAAATTGCAACGCCGGGCCGGCGCCGGGGTAATATTAATACAGGTAACAAGCAGGGGGGCAAGCCCCCCCGCACCCCCCCATTAACTGATGATCGATATCATGACCGTCGGACATAGCTATATATAGCGATCGCACGCGAATTCGAAAGAAACTTACACGCAGAAATGAATTTTTTCGCGATCTGGAATTCGAAGCATGTATACGTAGATCCGATGATTTAGATCTGCAGCTGAACTTCAATCCAATCGAGAAACGCGCAGCGTTGACGTCAGCGCCGATCTAGACTCTCAGATCTTGAGCTTCGGAAGCGGAGCTATAAGATCTAGCGATAGATCGGAACTGTTACAATTAGCTATTATATATTTCGAATCTTGCGCAGTTTGCCAGAACGACGGACGTTTTCAGGACAAAAGAATTCGAATAATCTTCGCGGCCGCCGGGCACTTCACGATTCGGAGCGGGTGCTTATAAGCAGCGGCTTTGTTGCCTCAGTAGTTAGGCCGGGCCATTGGCCAATCATTCATGCTGAGACGGGCTGACGTCGTTGCGTAGCTAGTACTTAGTAGCGGGTTGGGTCAGTACCCCCCCGTTGTTCAGTCGTGTACCCAGAGGGACCAGTCGCATCTTCTGCACGCACGCCGCCCACGCGTTCCTGCCGACTCGGCGCCACGCCTGAGCACATGGGGACCCTCGGGGGACCTATCTAAGCTATTCTGAGCTTCGACAAAATCAGGATCACTGCTTTCGCGATCGCAATCGCTGCGTTGACTTCGAATTCACCTGCTGATGCGCCGCAGTGCTCCGTCTGCACAAGCATGCGCAGCAGCGCTAGCTACATGCGCAGCAGCACTAGTATGTACGCGGTTGCTAATATAAGCGCAACTGCAGCAACGACAGCTGCTGCTGCTGCTCATGAATCATGATCAGCGGGCCTGCAGCTACTACTGCCAGCTAGACGTCGACTGCAGTGTGTTTCGGTTACTTTCCGTTACTTTTCGCTATCCGCCACTTAAGCTGTCCGTTACTTTCCGGAAACGTCCGTTATAATTATCCCGGGTCCGCCACTTTCCGTTACTTCCGTTATCTGCCACTTTCCATGCACGCCACTGGCCAGCTTAAACTGCTGGGAAAAACTCGACTCACGCGACAGTCGCGCGGCTCGCGCCACGCCGTGACGTCGACGGCGCCGCGTGGCGGGCCACTGGCGGCGGCCACGGCCAGCGCGCCGCGGCGCGCCGCACTGCGGCAGCGCGCCGCTGCGCGCGCGGCGTACCGGACCGTACCGGTACCCGCGGTGACACCGTGACACACTGTGAGTCTGTGACACGTCAACCTGCCAGGCTGAGTGAAGGAAAATCCGGTAGTAGAAGTCTGGTACTGGCGAAGGCCGAGGGGTACCGGATCGTCGATCGGATCGATTCGATTTTAATTTGTTTTATAGAAGTTGCCCGACAGGCTGCGGCGACAGCTCACTGAAAGAGTCCTAGTCAAAGTCGACGTCGCGGGACTCGCGGCCCGGGCTCGCGATTGCGACGTCGCGATCGGCTCAATCATTTGAATTTGCGAGCACGTGCACGTACCGTAGTACTACGATCGCGTCCGCAGTACTAGTTGACTCCGCACGCATTTGGCGCGCACTACGACTGCGAATCCATGTGGCATGCATTAAATTTCTTTAAAACCCAAACTGGAACCGGTTTTTTAATTAAATTAACGTACTGACATTTTGAGTTTAGTTTCACTTGGGGTAATGTGTCTGGCGTTATCGCAGCAGATTTTCGAGAATAAGCGCGGTACCTAACTGTAAATCTGAAGTCAAAATTTAATTTGTGATTCTGATGTAATTTACGTTATGCCACACTGTGTTCTCATATGCGTTGACACAACCCTAAGGTAAGTTTTCTGACCTCAATCAAACTACCGAGGATTTTTGGCTCGGCCGTCCCGTGAAGACTGAGTTTTTTAACGGGTGTCCGCAATGACTCCGCATGCGTCATAAGTAATAAGTTATAACTTAGTATTCAAATTACAGATTCCAGTTCGTAGCGCTAGCGTACATATAACTCCAGTCCTGCGCTTCGATATGACCGCGAGCAATAGCTGAGTAGTCTGTTTCGTTGGCGATGCCCGGCCTATATCTATCACGCTAGTTATCAAAGGTAGTAATCTAACCCCTTGAAAGGCGCCCCGCCCACTCAGGGCCACCTCCGGATCCCCCTCCGCCGCCCCCGCCCCCGCCGCGGTGGCGGCGTGCAGGCGCCGCCTCCAGAGCCCTCGCTACCCTGCGCCCAGCCCGCGCCGATTGATTAGAACTAGGGGCCCGGCCGCGATTCTCGCGCCGGGGGTGCAAGGGGGGAACCGGGTTCTAATGAAAGAGTCGTAGTGGCACGCACATGCACGGGGCAGATCTAGATCGACCCCGGCCCAGCGCGCGTGGCAGGTTGAAGTGTAAAGTTAGACACAGAGTATATATGATTGAAAAACATAGAAAAGGCCCATTAAGCAGATGCTGCGATCAAACCGAATAAAGAAAAGCCTCCATGAAAGGCCAGATTCAGCGCACTGTATATGAAAGATTGTTCTGGAGCGAAAAAACGCTGCGCATCAACTGCGTTCGCACGGCCTACCGCTAACCCTGAACAGCTGGCTAAAAGATGATGGTGCTGTCTGCAGAGGGCTCGCCGTAAACATAGGCGATCCAGGCCTTCTGGAGGGGGTCGGGGCGGAAGTCGACCATGGGGGTGAGGGGCAGCCAGCGGCGCCGGTCCTGAAGAGAGCCGTCTTGCAAGAGCATGGTGAGGCGGCCCGCCGCCTCGAGGGCCCGCAGAGCCACGCGGCTGGCGCGCTGCTCGCTCCCGCCGCGCATCTGGTAGACAAGGTCTTGAATTTCGATGTCCGCGAGGCCGGCGGCACGCAGGCGCTCGAGGACCCCCATGTGGAGGTCCTCGATCGCAGGCCTGCCGTGGCAATCATGAACAGAGGGCATGTATGGGCGGTCAACTTCAATGAAACTGCACGCACCCGACAATGCGAACGACGAAGCGATCCTGCCGCGCAGCCGCGAGTGCTTCGACGGTCGCTAAAGCGAAGGCGACGGCTTGCTCGCGCGTGGGGGGGAAGCCAGCCCGGTCGGGGAGCTCGCGGACGACGATGAGCAGCGGCTTCTCAGCCGCTCCGAGCACGGACACGAGACCGCGGACGCGGCGTGCCGGTATCCGTCCGGCGGGAGCACTAACGCGACGGCGCCCGCACAAAGCCGGCCGCGCGCGAGGCCGAGCCAGGAGGCGTCTTCGGCGGAGGCAACGACGAGCCCCCCAACCGCCAGAGGCGGTCCCGAAGCCGGCCGCGACATCACGTAGCAGCGGAAGACACTGTTGGCCACCTCCATCGCGAAGGGGAGCTGCGGATGGTTCAAATGATGCTGACTTCAGAGACGGAGGCCGCTCGGCGGTCGCACCCGGTTCGACGCGTTGCACTTGTGCTCGAGGTCCTCGCGGCTGCGCCGGCGTCAGCTTCGCTCGCTCCTCTTGGTGTCAGGCTGAGGGATGCGTGAGTGCGGCTGCAGCACACGCACGTGCAACGGGCGCCAGTCGGAAACGGAAGGGCGTCATGCATCTCGTCTTCGAGAACTGTATCGATCGAGCCGCCGGCGCGTGCAGCGCGCTCTGGTTCGAGAGCCTGGCGGCCGCGGTCTCAAGCCCCGACTCCCGCATTCCGAATTCTGAATCCCGAACTCATGGTCCCGATCCCCGCGAAACCGAATGCGCATCCCGCGAAACTGAGCCGTCGGTGCCGTCAGTGAGCCGGGAAGTGCAACGGCTCAGTTTCCAACATCCCGGCCCGCGGAGTCAGCGTGATTAAGATCGTTTTCGTCCGAAGACGATACACGATCAGCTGATCTCCCATTGCAGCGCACGCGTTTCGAGGAGGGTTCCTGCACAGCATTTCAGCGATTTGAAGAACTTCGGAAGTCTCTTGAGATTCATTACGCACTAGTACTGCGGACGGCGATGGTGGCAAAGCCTGGAGCAACAAGTCATTCACATTATGCAGGATGATTCTCTTGCAAACCTGATTGATTTGACGGGCCAGTGCTGCTCCAATGTTCCTCTCAGGCAGTTTGAACGCTCCAGGCTGAGCGTGCGGCAGTTGAAACGCTCCAGGCTGAGCGTGCACGTCATTGCGGCCGGGAGATGCATGTCAACCAACGAGAGGGTACCGCCAGGCCTAGGGGCAGAGGCGACGATACAATCTCTGAATTCGAAAGCGAAACGCCAACTGAAGACTGGACACGCACTGCTGAATTAAGATCTAGAGTACCCTGCGTGGCAATGAATATATACGTGTGTTAGCAGCTCCGCTTTTGCCAGCGCGCGGCTCAATCGAAACTGCACGAACTCGAGAGCTGCGACCATGCTGCCGGACATGACGAAACAAGCTCTGGCGCCAGCAGAAGTGTTCACGGGCTCCGTCCGGACAATGTAAGCAAGTTCCGCCGTTGCATGATGACGACACCGTGCATGCAGCGTGCGCCACACGCGACGAAGTCCCGGCGCCCGCCCCGGGACGACGTCTCCGGCCGCGGGTACAGAAGCGGCTGCAGATCGTCGTCCCATCTGGTGCGGACTTAATCAGCAGCAGACTCACGCGCGCAATTTGGCGAAGGTGCTAGCGGGCATAAGGCTGCGGCGCAATCTGCCGAAGCAAGCACCGCGGCCAGTCCAAGAAGCCGAGCAGCGGAATGCCGAGCGCAACAAGAGGGCGCGGCCCGGCTGGCGTGCTCGGCTGCGGGCAGCGCGGTGCGCAGTACTGCGGTGCAAGCTTGATGCAGTGAAAAGTAGTCCAGGCGGCACGGGTACCGTGCGACGTACGCGGCGCGCTGCATGCAGCTGCGAGGAAGCGGAAATCTATAGAGGAGACGTTGACAGCTAGAGAGAAGTGGTTCCATGCAGAACCGCGCAACGAAGAGCAAGGCGTACGCGACGCACTGCGAGGAAGCCGAAATCTAGAGGAGACAGCTAGGGAGAACTGGTTCCATGCAGAACCGCGCAAGGAATTCGAAGACCGGAGTTAGAGAGAAGTTAGTTTTCCCCTCGAAAACCACTTTTTCCCCTCGAATTCGACGCTCGAAAGTCGAGAGCTGACCGGTCGACCGAGCCAATCGGAACGCGAATAAAAGACATTTTCGTTGCATACTGGACCTCGAAAACGGCCTCGTAGAAAACTTTTGGCTGAAGCGAGGGAACGGGAAGCAAGGGGGCCCCTTCCCCCCTTGCAATAAATCTGTAGCAAAGTCTTAAAGATCTGAAGCCTTAAAGCTTTGGGCGTCTTCACCTTCTCGCCGGTACGCCCGGGACGGTTAGAGCTGATAAACACTGGGGCTTAAGAAAGTCTGTTTCCCGGGGGAAACATGCACGGGTTTCCCGGCCAGCCGGGAAACATGTGCCTGTTTCCCGGGAGGTGGGAAACAGAGCTGCAACCTGGTCGGAGGCGAGTCAGCAGCGCGGGGGCGCAGCGCTGTGCCACTGCGTACGCTGACCTTAGCGAGGATTTTTGGCTCATAGAAAATTTTTGGCTGAAGCGAGGGAACGGGAAGCCAGGGGGGGAAGACCTTCGGTCTTCTTTCCCCCCTTGCAATAAGCTGCGCCCCGCGCGCCGTTCATTTAATTCCATCCCATTTTTCTCTCGATCTTGTCCACCCTGCGCATGCGCCCCGCCGGGCCGGCCGCCGAGCCGCGCGCCGTTTAAATCCCTCCCATATTTCCCTCGATATTATCCCTCTAATAGATCTTTTCCATCCTCTTAAGCTTCTTCTTTCAGCTAGCGCCAGCTGGTACAGATGGAGCTCGTAGTTGGAAGGATCTACGAGTTCGATGATCATCATCATGATCAGGTACCGGTGCGTATATCAATCAGCGCGCCGATGCGCATGCGCGCCTCTGGGCGAGATCTAGATCGAATGCAATTCTTTCTTTCCGCAGCGATGTGGCTGTGTATGTGCTATTCACCCGATCGGGCGCGTGGAGAGCATCTGCAAGGATGCTGGGAGCGCCATTCTACCCTTCGTTCGCTGGCTGCCGCGCGAAATATCCCAAGTTGGCGAAGCCCTCGCGAACCTGGTCGGCGCAATAGAGCCGGGCGAGCTCCTGTACAGCGACTGCGTCGAGGCTCTGAGCTCTTCCGTTTTCGCGCTCTCGGAGGTGCGAAAAGCTATTGCGCCTTTGAGCAAAATTAAAATTGCCAACGTCAACCGCGAATTTAGCTCTAGAGGCATTCGCCCCGGCTCCCCGGAACGTTTTGCTGTCCGCAAGTTTAGAAGCATTCAAAATAGCGCGAGCTCGGATGAGCGAGCGCACAGGTCAACCTTGTCACGGAGGAGGAGTTTCGCGCGAAAGAGGATGGCGCAAAAGCCTTCTTCTGCAAACGAACATGCTTCGCCTTCGGCCAGCTTCACGACGAACAGCGCGTTCGCAAGCTCTACGACTGCGAGTTCGACGAGTGGCTCCGCTTCTCGGCGACGCTGCGCAGGAAGCCGATGCTGCCGCCTGGCGTGAAGCTTGCGAAACGGATTGTCGGCGAAATCCGCCAGATTTTCCAGACTGAGGATGAAGATGGCCCTGTGATTCCTTCTGGCTTCAGGGTTCGATTTAAGAATAACTCCTAAAACGATATCTCTGCGAGACAGAACAAGCTTAAGGAAGAAATGGGTTCCGCAGCTTTTGGAGATTCCTGGCGAATTCGAGGAGGAAATACTGGATTTCGCAGCTCGCACGGGCATCCAGTGCAAAACCATGGATGTGGAGCTTTTCTCGAGCCTTTTGTCTCCGGAAACGTGCCCGCAGAAGTGCCTTGAGATCGGCGCGGAGCAGATCCAGGGGGCGAAGCGGCTCCTTGGAGATTTCGAAGAAATCCGCCTTTGCCACGGATCTGTCGTCAAGTTCCTCCTGCCGGGTATTTATTGATTCTGCCGTCGTTCTCTATTCAGAGTGCTGAATTGGAGATGAAGGAAACCCCCACGGCGGCGCATCAGTGCAGATTCGTTATCGCGACGCCGCAACCGCCGAAGGGGGCGTCTTGAATATGTGCTTTCGTTTGGGTGCGCAGCCTGCGGCGCCGTTCGAATTCCTTATGATCTCCGTCTTCGGACGGCAATCCGCTATTTTTATAATTAATATATAATTCCTTTACTTTTGTTTGGATGTACTGCCTGCAGCTGTGCGGGCTTCAGAGCCGTCGCTGATTTCTGCATTCTGCAGGCCACTACCGCTCGGACGGCACTCCGCTTTTCCTACTCCCGGTATCCAAGACAGCGCACGCGCAACCGAAACCGAGAACCCCGAGGCCGTTCGTTGCACTCGATAAATATTGCAGCCTAGATCCGGCATATATCCCGAGCCGACCGCTACCGACAAAACTAAATTTGCACGCAGGAAACTCTACCCCATCAAAAAGCCTCCGCTAGGAGCTCGAGCCGCGGCGAGTGCGAACTCGAAATTCCTCGACAAGAGCCAGAAGTAGGTTCGATCTCGCAGCGCTACCTGCAGGTTAGTAGGTACTCAAATTTGCAAGCCGGTGTTCCGATATCAATCTAGCCTCGAAGTCGACTTTTGGACGCCTCGAAGCCGAATTCGAAGAAGCGATATGCAAGGGGTGTCCGGGCCGGGGTGGAATCTAAAAAAAGAGCGAGCAGTTCGTAAGGATCAGGATCCTGTTTGAAGCCTGTCGAAAGCTGTTCGAAGAATACCGGTACCCCCGAGCCGCTGAGCTCGAGGGGGGTAATTACATTTGTAGCGTATACGTATACCTTCTGCGTTACGTATACAGTTCGAGCACTTGCCACGTTTACGAATGTGTAGGCCGTTTCGTTGGCGGTACCGGTCTGCTATTCGCTATCTTACACGCTAGGTATCAAAGGTAGAAGTCGAACCCTTCGAAGGGCGCCGCGCCCCCTTCCCCCGCCGCCCCCGCCCCCGCCCCGCCCCCGCCCCCGCCCCCGCCCCCGCCGCGGTGGCGGCGTGCAGGCGCCGCCTCCGCTCCAGGGCCCTCGCCACTCTGCGCCCCGCCCGCGTTTAATCTGAGCTTGCGCTCGCGCTCATCGTAACTTTAATTTCCTCCTGATGTAAGTCTAAGCTAAAATTTAACGTTGTTAGCCTTGAGGTTTAGTTTAGCTTCGGGGGGGAACATTAAGGAGAGACCAGGGCCGCGCGTACCCGGCCGGGAGCTTCAGGGGGCGCCCCGCAGTCACCGCCGGGCTCGCGATCGCCGCCGGCCCCTCCGGGACCGAGCTCGAGCTCGAGGGGTCCGGGGCCGGCGCCGGCAGGGCCGCCGGCTTCCGAGGCGGAGGCGGGGCCGCCCTCCCGCGGAGGGACCGGAACGCGAGCGCTGCAAAGCCGAATGTGAGGAGCGCCTAACTTGAAGCTTCTTCTAGGGCTTCTTGTAGTGACTGGGAAGATTCTTACAGAGCTTTTATTTTCTTAGAGCGCCTCGGTCCTTATCAGTAATGTTAATGCAGCGTACCGGTGCCGTTGTCAAGGTCGAGGGGCAGGGGGCCGGCCGGCTCCTCGGGGGCCGCCCGCCGGCAGCGCCCGTACGCGCAGACGAGGCCAACCGGGCAAGCAGCGGGGCAGCGCCTGAAAAAGCTTAAGTGCATGCATATGAAAGCTCAAGCTCCTTGAAAGTCCTAGAGCTCCTTTTGAAAGCTTCGTATAAAGCTATAGCATGTAAATCAAAGCTTCGGATAACCCCGGGGGCATCCCGGCTAGCGGGGCACGCGCACCCTTCCGGATACGAGCCCGGGCCCGCCGCCGGCGCTGGCGCCGCGCCGGGGCTCGAGGAGAGGAGCGGAGAGGGGGGAGGGGAGTCGACGGCCCCCGCGTAGAGGACGGGGGCCGACGGGATCTCCTCTGGTCCCACCTAAGATAAAGAAGGCGTGGATAAAGAAGATTTGGATAAGCGAAAAGGGATAGATATCAATATTCTCCTATGGTCCCACCTTCGAACTCGAAGCGGAACCGGAGCCGTGGACGACAGAGGCGGCGGCGGAGGCGGCGGAGGCGGCGGAGGCGGAGGCGGCGGAGGCGGAGGCGGCGGCGCGGAGGGTGCCCCCCGCCCCCTCCAACGGCGTGGCCTGCGATTGTGCGCGCTCAGAAACGAAACGCAAGGCACGGCCTAACCTAAAGGAGCCTGGCCAAATCTAAATAAATATCAGTTCATAATAGCTGAAGGCGTGGATAAAGAAGATTTGGATAAGCGAATAGCGATAGATATCAATATTCTGCAGCTGGCGCACAAGGCACCCCTCAGCCTGCAGCTGGCCAAGGCATGCACCCCTGCCAAGAGCGGAGCTGGCCGATGGCCGATCATGAGGAGCGCGGCGATGGCGCCCGTCTTATAATTAGAGTGTCTTAGAAGGCATTGCAATTGATTATGATCATGAGGTTCTGGCGCCTAATTAATTATTCAAGGCCCCCCTGCCTAGGGCGGACCTGGCTGAGGAGCGCGGCGATGGCGCCCGGGCCCGAGCGGAAGTGGGGCGCCCCCATCAGCACCGCTGCGAAATTCGACGCTTCGAATTTCGCGGCGCGAAAAACGCCGGTAACGGGCGCTTGGGGCTCGCGCACCCGCCGCGCCGGTGACGTGCGGGGCCGCCTGCGCGCGCCGCGCTCCGCTCAGAGCAACACAGGAATGCGCTTTCGCGGGGCGGGGCGGGGCGGGGGCTCGGCCGAGCGTACGCGTGGTAGCTTCTAAGCACTTCTTGATCATAAGCTTCAAAAACTCTAACTCTTCTTAAAAGCCTTTTAAACATTTCTTGATTATGAGCTTCGATGTGAAGCTTCTTAAAGATTACGCTTCTTAAGGGGGCGGGGCGGGGCGCGCCATGCTGGTGCCGGTCATGACCTCGCGGCTCCCGGGCGACCGGTGGAACGCTGACGTGACTGCGCTCCTATCAGTTACAATAGCTCGAAGTTTCAAATAAATTAAGGAGCCGCGATCGCTGGTCGTGGTCATGGACGCACTGGAGGTGCCCGGGGCGAGGAGGGAGAGGCAGGGCCCGCGGTTCGAGTAGGGCGCCAGCGCGTCCCTGCCGCAGGTGAGTGAGAGGGCCGCGGTCTCGGGTGAGAAGCAAGCTTTAATCTTATACATATATAGAAGGCAGCGAGGAGCCCGTGTACAGGGCGGGGATGGCGCTGGCGCGGACCTATACGCTTTAAAGCCACTTTAAATTTTACGCTTCGAGGCCGCGTAATTATATAAGGGAGGGCGGGGCGGGCCGGGGACGGGGCAGAAGGCCCTTTGATTGAGATTTAGAAGCTTATATAGAAGCGGGGCGGGTGAGATATCTAGAAGCTTTCAGGGCAGGGTCAGGGCGGGGCGGGGCTGGGGCGGACCTGCCCCCCCGGATCTCCGTCGCCCCCACCGCCACCGCGTAGGGGCTGTACATGTCCCCCGAACAAAGTTTAATGCGAATCAGACGTCGACGGGACCGGCGAGGCCCAGGGACCGAGGCGCCGGCTAGAGCCGAGGCGAGGTCCGGGTTTAGTAATATTATTCAAACCTTTAGATCGATCCTCCTCCTTTATATATATTCGTTCCGATTGAGCGGCGGGCGCCGGGCGGGCCTGTTGGCGGGGGTGTAGGAGCAGGCGTCGACGCCGTCGTTCATGGCGGCGACCACCACCGGCACCCCCGCCTCGTACAGGCTGCGCGGCCCCGCCCCGGCCCGGGGGTCATCCCTCGGCCCTCGGGCTTGGGGCATCTGATCATGAGCTTCGAGTTCGCTAATCTTAATTATATAAATGAGCTTCACCAGTTAATTTCACTGTTCGAAATTTGAGCTAAGGGCATCTTAGCTATTCGATCAATTCTAAATGAGCTTCACTGCGCTCAGTGAAGCTATCCGATTTATATATAATTGAATGAGCTTCACGAATTTCAGGCGGGCGGGGGCCGGGACCTCTTGGCGCGGCTCCGTTCATTAAGGGCTAAGTTCGAATTCAGGAAGCTTATATAATTAGCTTCAGTGATGAGGGCTAAGTTAATTGAGCTTAACTTAGCTGAGCTTAGCTTAACTAGCTTGGCTTACTTAGCTGATCAGTTTGAAAACGAGCTTCGCCGATTTCAGCGAAGGGTCTTTGCTTAAGCTTTAAGGAATTTAATGTATATAAGCTTCAATTGCAAGAAGTGCGTTAAGCTTCAAGAACCTCTTTGCGATGGCGTTCATGGAGGGCGAGCTCCCGGGGCCCCCGAAGCTCAGGTTCTGCCCGCCCGCCCGGCTCAGGCGGCGGCTCAGGCGGCTCAGATGGCGCGGAGGGATCAGGCGGCTCAGATGGCGCGGAAGGGGGTCAGAAGGCGCGCACGCGGGCAGCTAGAAAGAATGCGCGCAGCTCAGGGGCGGAGAGCGTGCCGACCGCACCACGATCGCGGGGGCCCGGTGGTTCCGCAGCACCCAGTCGAGCCCCGCGACGATCGAGGACTGCGAAATTCAAACCCGCAATTTTAGTAACGCGCGCGAAATTCTTCGGCGGTGGATTTCGCGCACGAGGTAGCCGGAGATCTTGCCCTCCGAGTCGCACTCCAGGACCTGGTGCGAATTGCAAATTCAAATCGGAAGAATAGAGGCAATCGGCCTTCGTGTCAAGGTGCGAGGGATAGGGGCGCGCGGGATTGGAATGAAATTCAAATTGGAGAGGATGGGGGCGGGCCGGGGCGCATGGGGCCGGCGCACGCGGACGGCGACGAGGCGGGCGGCCTTCAACGGTACAATATTTAGTTTAGGAGACAGTTCAGCGGCCTTCATTGATTGATCTATAAATTAAACTAAATCTTATATATAGGAGCGGGGCCTTTGTTTCGGGCGGGGCAACCGGCGCTCTTCGAAGGAATTCGAAGGTGTTCTTTATCACCTCTAACCGTCCCCGGTGGCTGGCGCCCTAAGGCTGCCTTAAGCTTAGACTATCTTTCCGGGCGCACGCGGACGGAGACGAGGCGTGCGGCCTTGGCCACGCCATAGGTTCGCCCGCCCACCACGCCGGCCCTGCGCGAATCTAAGCCGCCGAGTCGCAATCAAGGACAGTTCAACCAGGCCAGGGCGCAAAGCAGGGGCGGATCCAGAAAGGGGGGTGATGGGGGAAGGGGTGAGGTGGTAGTGTATCGGAGTATATGAGGTGGTAGTGTATCGGAGTATACGTATCGAATGCATGTCTAGATCTAGGCAGGCGGGCATTCGAAGCTCATGATCAAGCTCGAGCCTAAGGCGGCGAGGGCGGCGAGGGCTCGGGCTCACACGTGGGTGCCGTGGCCGGCGCAGTCGTCCCGCCCGAACATCGGGTCGCTCCCTGCGAGCGAAGTCACCGGTACCCGTGCGGAGAGGGAACTCGATTGAGGCCGCGGCCGGCGGGTCGGGGCCCGGGGACAAGAGGGTGGATGTAACGAAGGATGTGGCCCCTCCTCAGAGAGGGTGGATGGACGTAACGGTCAGAGTGGGGGGGGGAGGGGGGGTACCGGGGGAGCGGTCAAGCAGGCGGGGACGTGCAATATTAATTGGGCAGGGGCGGCGGGGGAGGGGCAGGCGGGGGTAGGAGGTAGGAGGCGGGGGAGAGGGCGGGGTAGAGGGAGCAAGCGTCGGGTAGGGGTCCGGGGGAGGGGGAGGAGGGGCTGAGAGGGGACTAGAAGGAAGAGGCGGGGGGAGGGAAAGGGGGGGCAGGGGGGTACAGCGGGTTGCCCGCGCGCGCATTTGCGGTACCCGTCGAAGCCGGCGAAGAGGCGCCCTTCGCCGCCGAAGTCCTCGTGGTACGCGATCCCCGAGTCCTGTTTGAAAGTTCGAATTTAAATTCAAAGTCATTCTCGAATGAGGGAGCTTAAAACGCTGGAAGGGCGCTGGAGGACTGCAAGCGTCGAGACTTAAATTCGAATTCGAATTCGAACGAGAGCTTTTTCGCGACGCCTGCGGGGGGCGCATATTCGCACCACGATGTACACGTTGACGCCCTCGCCTGCGCGCGGAGACGCGCGGGGGGTCCCGGTTAGCGGCAGGGCCCGGGGGCCGGCCGCGGGCGCGGGCTTCATCGCGAGGGGCCGGATCGAAATCGAATTTAACGTGAATTCGAATTCGAATCGAATCGAATTCGGAGCGGCGCGCCTGTGCCGTTGTGGCGGTAGACGCCGTCAAGCGGCAGGTCCCTTTGGCTGCGTCGAAAGTAAAGGGATATCGATGCTGGCCGCGATGCATTTTTATTGATCCGGATTCTGGCCATGGGTCGCGCACTCGATGCGGTCGAGGCCCCAGCTCGCCGGCGAGTGCTGCACCGACTCGCGAAACCGGCCGGCCGCTTTGGGGTCCGGATTGACGGCGCCCGCGGCGGCCCGCTCCAGATGCGGTTTTAACCTGATCGAATTCGTGTTCAATTTCTTTTAACTGAAACATCAGGGCCACGCCAAGCGCTAGCGCGCCATTCGAACCTTTTCGGCCTCGGAATTCTGCATTCCCCCTGTTTCGAATTCGCGCCGGCGCTGCAGCTGTGCGGGCAGATGCCGGCGTACAGCCGCCGGTCCCACTCCACAAACGCGACCTCGGGGCGCGACTGGAGGAACTCGAGCGCCTCTCCCGAGAGCCTGGGCTTACGCGTTTCAAGTAAGAGATCTAGATATAAATTAAAGCTTAAGCTGGAAACGAGTTGCGCATGCGGTCCAGCTCATATGCATGAATGTGGCCCACGCACGGCGCTGAGAAGCCGGCGAGGGCGTGCCGGAAGTGCCGCAGCCTCGCGGCGAGCCCGAGCGGCCGCAGGAGCGCCGCGCCCGCCGCCTCCGTCAGCTGCCGCGCCTCCTTCGCGATCCGCCGCGCGATCTGTCGGTCGCGGCCGCCGCTTAAGAGCGAATCCAAAGCTGTCACTTGAGCGCAAGGTTCTGCGGCGCACCTCCAGAGGCGTTCCCCTGCGAAAAACCTACGCGCGCCACGCGCAGCGCGAATTTGAAACAGATGCACGGTCAACGATGCGTTTGTGTTTTAAGACCGCGGACTGAGGATTAGCGGACCGCAATGACTCGATGTGCGGCGCTGGAGTTCGCGGTGTACATGTGCCGCGGCCGTTGTTGTTGCGCGACGACTGTTTTCGCGGCTGCTTTCGCGGCCGCGGGCGGGGCCGGCGCTGCGGCCGTTGCGCTTGCCTCCTCGATGAGCAGAAAAAGCGCTACAGCTGCGATGGCGAGCAGCTTCTGCAGCGGCGGTCGATGCATGGCAGTTGCGGTGGCCATGATGACCGAATTCGAAGCTTAGAGGAAGTTATGGTATATTGGAAGTAACTGACAGAGGGGGAGGAAGGGAGGGGGGGGAAGGGAGGGGCTCTTTCTTTCTTCGAATATTAATTCCCCCATCTTTCTTCCGATTCCCTTGCCTCTTTTTCTCTCAAATGGGGCGCCGGCCTCGGGTTTCCTCCCCCTTGCAACCCCCCTCGATCTCGGTCATCGGATCCGGAACCGTGCAAACGCGTACGTGCAAATAATAAATTTATAAGCCCGGAATAGGATTGCTTGCTGATAAACTACACATTAAACTACGTAAACGTCTACATGTACAGAGTCTATAGAAACGCTGTTCCTTAAAACACGCCAGCTGGTATTTGAAACGCAGCGATGAAGTCTGTGTACCTAGCTATAGCCTGAGGTCGACCACTGCCAGGCTAGCGCTGCCTCAGTACCAGGGGCTGCGATGATGCACAGTGCAACTCCGAATCAGATCTAGAGTATGCTAGTTCCTTTTACGATCAATCCTTGCAATTGATCATGAAACGAGACAGCTGGCTGCGGAACTACAACAATAGCACTATATATCCGAGTTAGAGTGTGCGCATGCTGCAAATTAAATACGTATGTAATACAAGTATAGTGTGCTGCGGAGCCATGCGTCACATAATATAAAGCGTTCGAAGCACTGATGTATACGTAATCATATAGTTAGAGTGTGCTGCAAATTAAATACATATGCATGTGCTGCAGAGCGACGACTCACATAATATAAAGCGTTTGAAGCACTGAGAACACTGCAAGACTCTGAGATTAATGATGTATACGTCATTATATAAGAATAGCTGTTTAAAGAAGACCTGGCTCCACATTCGGTGAATGAGATAGATGCAGAAATCACAAAGCTAGTACAAAAGCACACTTAAGGTAAACCTAGATGTATGGCAATGCATGTGAAATGTCGAAAGATAGATCTAGCTATATAGAGAGCTCGAGCGCTTTATACAATTATATAAGAATTGCCGACCCCGTCGACTGAAGTATGCGTGCCCCCGCCATCTCCTCGAGGAGCCTGGCCCCCGCGTCCCGCGCGAGGCCGGCCGCCCGCCGGTAGAGTCGCAGGGCCGCCCCGCGCGAGCCCGAGAGCGCCTGCCAGCGGCCCTGCGGGGGACGGGGCCCGGCCCGCGGTCAGCGACGCGATTCAGCAAGTCGGGGGGGGGGGGGGGGGGGGGGGGGGGGGGGGGGGGGGGGGGGGGGGGCGGCAAGGGCGGGCGCCTCGAGGAGCTCGTAGGCGGGGCGGCGGCGGGGAAGCGGGCGGCCTCGGGCGGAGCGCGTCGACGAGGTCGCGGAGGGCGGCCCGCAGGTGCCGCCGCCAGCCCGCCTCCGTCTCCCCGTAGTCCCGCACCGGCGGCCGGCTCCGGTCCGCGAACGACGCCAGCAGCGGACTGCGCGAATCGAATCAAAACGAAAAGAAACGCGTCGATGTCGCTGCTGGATCCAGAACGGACCCGCCGTGGAGGAGCCGGCGGCGGCTGGAGGAGCGGCGGAAGGAAATCTCCGCGATTTGCTCTGTGTACCCCCGCTCGAGCAGGTCGGCGAGGGTCTCCCCCGCGAGGAGCAGCGGCAGCAGCGCGAGGTGCAGCGCCGTCGCCCGGCTCGCCGCCGCGGGGCCGAAGCCGCCGCCGGCCGGCCGGTGCCGCCGCAGCGCCTCCGCCGCCGCCAGCGCTGCTTCCTCCGCCGCCTGAACAGCAACCCGTCAGCCCCGCATCGGCTTCCCTAGGCCTTGCCCGGCGGCCCCGGCTCGGACCTGGGGGCGGCCCTCGCGGAGGGCGCAGGCGGCGTCGGTGGCCGACAGCGCGAGCGCCTCCAGCGGGAAGCGCTCGACGCCGAGCGTCGCCCGCGCCTGCGAACGTGCGAAGAAGGGGTCTCAGACTGAGAGAAGATACGGGTGGGGGGCGGCGGGGCGCGCCTGGGCGATCAGATCCGCTACGAGGCCAGTCGCACGGCCCCACTCGTCGCTGCGAAAAACGGTGGATCAGATTCGGCGCGGATCGGGGACGCGCGAAAATCGTTTCGTGTGGCGCGACGTCGACCGAGGCGCACGATGTAATGCATGGCACCGGCGTGGATCCGGAGACTGCCGGCTGCCAGCCGGAGGTCTGCAGCTGCTCGAGAAGGGCCGCCGTCGCGCGGCCGAGGCGCGCCCAGAAGCTGCCGGCCGCACAGTCAGCCGCACGGGATTGCGCGCGATCGAATCCGAAGGGTGCGGACAGGTGTAGGGGGTGTTGGGATGCGACGGAGTGCGCTTCCTGCGCACATGGAAGGGCCGGTGAGCTCGCAACGTGCGGTTGGAGGGGTTTAAGCCTGGGGGCGGGTCGAGCACACGAGGGACGTGTAGAGGGCGCGGGCGGGGCCGGTCTGGCCCCGGAGGAGGTGCGACAGCGCGTGCGCCAGCGCCACCTCGCCCGCGTCGGAGTCCTTGCCCACCGCCCGCAGCTGCTCGAAAGCGATCGTGAGAAAGAAGAGAAGGCGGTCAGAAGTGAGCGAGCGCGGCGAGCTTAGATCGGGCGCACCCGCGATGCGAGGGACCGCGCGGAGGCGTCGACCGCGCCGAACGCGCCGCCCAGCGCCGCCGACGTCACCTGAGCGCGAAGTAAATTTACAGCGCGAAGCTAGAGCTTTAAGAACGGTTCAGAACAGGGCGGGAGAGCGCGGGGACCTGCGCCACGGAAAGGGGCCCCGGGAGCTCGCCGGCGGGCAGGGCGGCTGCCGCGCGGGACGCCCCCGCGAGGAGCGCCTCCGTCGCCCGCCGCCCGAACCGCGCCCGCTGCCGCCCCGCCCCGTCGGCGACAAAGATAACAGGGCGTAGGCTCAGGGACAGGAGTCGACGCGCGGGGCGCACGGAGAAGGCGGAGGCGGCGGTGGCGAGGGCGTCCGCGCGGACCGCGTCGGGGCTCCACCGCCGCGCCAGCCGCACCATCGCCAGCGCTGCCCGGCCGCTCACTCACTCGACGGAAAGCGGCGGAAACAGAGCGGGCAGACCAGACTCGGCGGCAGAGGCGGCGTCGCCGCAGTGGGCGAGGATGGACACGTAGGTTCCTGCAAACCGAAGATTAGGATCGGCCGCAGCTTGTTTTATTCGAATCTGTAATTACTAAGTTACCCAGAGCGGCGACGAGGATGTCAGCGCGGCGCTGCTCGGGCGGCGCCTCCGTCGCCCGCTGCAGCGCCGCCTGCAGAGAGTTGGGAATGCGCCGCGCGCCCGCGTTGAGCGCGCCCCTGCCCAGCCCGCAAAACATCAGGTCTGGCGTAACACTGCGCAGGAATGACGCACAATCTGGGGTCGGGCGCCGGAGGCCGGGAGGAGGAGAGGGCGGCAAGGAGGACGGGGAGTGCAAGGGGCCGCCTGCCCTGCAGTTTGACCCCCAGCTGCAAAAAGCACGCCTGGACGGCCTGGCGTGGGGCGTCAGGAGGCTGGCGATGGAAGGGCTGGGACGGGTGGGTGGGTGGGTGGGTACACGCCTCGAGGGCTTCGTCCAGGCGTCCGAGGGCAAAGAGGGCGCGCGATCGGAGCTCGAGACGCCGCGCCCCGCACAGCGCCTCGCCGCCCCCGCGCCCCCGCGCCCGCCGCGCCCGCCGCGCCCGCCGCGCCCGCCGCGCTTTGCGCCAAGAACTTTCCGCCACGGGACCGCAATGACACGGCGGCCGCGGGCGGAGCACGCTCCGCGGGGAGCGTCGCGAGGGCCTCGGCGGGGCGGCCGGACTCGATCGCCGCCTCAGCCGCAATCTCCCAGTACGGCTCCGCGAACGAAGCAGCCCCCGCCGCGGCGTAGTACCCCGCGACCTGCTCAGCACTTAGCTAATTCCATAGAGGCCATGGCCAGCCCGGACTAGATCGATATCTATATTATCTCGCGGACCTGCGCGGCATCGGCCTTGCCGCGGTGCTCAGAGGTGCGGCAGAGGTACTCGGCCGCTCGCCACGCGACGAGGGCCGCCTCGGAGGGGCCCGCCGTCTTCCGCAGCACCTCCACTGCGAAAAGCGAAGCGAAATAAGGGCCGGAGCAAGTAATACAATAATATGCGTGTGTTATAGATGCGTGTGTATTAGACATAAGGGCTGGGGGTCATGGCGCGCGGTGTCAGCCATCGCAAAGAGATGATTGCACGTGCTGGAGCCTAGGCCTGCTAATTATAATCGATAGCATGATGGCAAGTCGCGAACCATGGGCTGGCTCAGTGAACACTGTTGTGCGAAAACGGTCAGCATCGAGTTTTGTTAACCGATTCTGCGGCTCGAGCTCCGATGTTTCAAGTTTCGCACCGTATTCAAAGAGTCCATCGGGCATCTGCACGCAGGCCAGCACCCCGTGCCGTTCCAGCACCTGTTTTGTTATGTAAATCAGCATACCAAATAACTAAAACTGGAAGGGAGTACCTTGAGGCAGTCGGCGATGGTGCCCCAGTCGACGGCGCCGTTTAGGGCGTACTGCGCGAGGCCGGACTCGAAGCGCGGCCCCTGCGCATGCGCATGCCGCCTTGGATCAGTGCCACATCGTCAACGGATCGGAAGGGGGCGCGTCAACGTCGACGGACGAGGACGGAGGCGAGCTTGAGGGCGTCGGCGGCGACGGTCGGGATCCGGTCCAGCTCGGAGAGGATCGACGCCGGCAGGAGGCTGCCGGCGGGGCTCGCTCAGCTTAAGCATAGCTTAGCTTAAGCTTAGATTAGCTTAGTTTAGCTTAGCTTAGCTTAGTTTAGCTTAGTTTAGCTTAGCTTAGCTTCTACTAAGTTAGCTTAGTTTAGCTTAGCTTAGCTTAGCTTCAGTTTAGCTTAGCTTAGCTTAGCTTAGTTTAGTTTAGCTTAGTTTAGCTTAGATTAGCTTAGCTCAAGCTTCAGGGTCGAATCTAATGTGGGGAGTTCTAGAGAACTTAAGCTTTCGGTATCTTGAAGCACCTGTCGGGCAGGGGCAAGGCCCTCAAGTCAATGGAGAGCCCGGACAGGTCGCTGGCGACAGCACCGGCGCCATTGTCCGAGATCGAGAGCGCGCGCAGGCTCGAGCGGCGCCTGGCGCCGGCGCCGGCGCCCTGAGCGTGCGCCGTGGCCGCGGCCTCCTTTGAATTTGAAGGGAAGATCGACCCCACTCCGAACGAGACCGAGGCGGGCTTCAGCGCTGGTGGCAGCGGCGCCAGCGGAAGGATCAGCGCTCCGATGCCGGCGGCGCCGCTGTAGCTAGCGATAGCGCTTCCGGATCCGGATCCGGGCCCGTCGGCCGCGGCCGACATCGACGACAGAGATGACGGCGTGGAAATCGATGGAAATTCGAAGACGATGGCGGAGTGGCGTCGCGTTTGATCGTGACTCCTCGAGGAAGGCCGACTTGAATTCGGTTCCGCGTCCGTGCCCGTTGCGGCGGTTCTCAGCAGGGCGGCCGAGGCGAGTGCCCGGCCGTTGTCGAGCTCGATGAAGCCCGTCTTGACGAGGAAAAGGACGAGCTCGCGGAGCGGGCGCGGCGCCCCGCCCGTGCGCTCCGCGAGGGCCCTGGCCAGCACGGGCGAGAGGTTCTCCTTCTCGATCCGCAGCACGAAGCTCACGAAGCCCGCCACGTCGTCTGCGGCGCGGGCGGGTCGGGCCGGGTCGGACCGGGTCGGAAAGGTTGGAATCTGCGCGGAGCTGGAGGCGGTTCGAAACCGCTCAGTCTCACCGAGGGAGGACCAGGGGGCGAGCTCGACGCGGCGCGTCTGGCGGCTCTGCCGCAGCATGTTGAACTCGACGGAGACGGTGCTCGCCGGAACCTTCCGCGACGTCGCCAGCACGCACACCCGCCTGCCCGCGCTCAGCGAAGGCTGCCTCGAAGGAAATGAAAGCTTCGAGCTCGCGGCAACGGACCCGGTCTGGGCGACGAAGGCGAGGCACTTCTGCGAGGCGGCGTCGAGGTCGCAGAAATCTGCGGCCGACCGCGAGGGAGGGCTCCGGATGAGCCAAATTTTAAAGTGCCGGGCGCAGGGCGTCGCGATCGACGTCGCGCGTAGCGCAGGGCTAACCGTCCACGATGACGAGCGCTCCGGAGCTCCGCGCCAACCCCTGCGCACCACCCCGCTCACTCCAAGGCACCGGCGGGCGCGGGCTCAAGATCAAGGCTCAGGTGAGCACCTCGAGAAGGCGGCAGAGGAACGAGAAAACGCGGTGCCCCTCCGAGGAGTCGGCCATTTGGAAGTCGACGAGGCCCGCAGCGGTGGCGGCGCGAGCGTCGCCCAAGGCGCGCCTCTCGCTGCCGGCCGGGGAGGGTACGCCGGTGCCGCTGTAGGCGGCTAGGGAGCGGCGGCGCCGGGCGGCCGACGAGGAAGCATTCGAGCCGGGGCCAGGGGGGAAGTGCGAGCTCGAGCCCTCCGCAGACGTTGTGGAAGGGAAGAAAATGCCGTCGCGCAGGAGCCGAACGATCACCTGCGAAATTAATTAGCGCAAAAACGAAGGCGATTGCGGATTTCGCAAGTAAACTTTCGCGGGCCTGAGCGTTTCGTCCGGTGGCGAGGGGCATGTCCACGCGCTTCAGAAACTCGAGGGCGTCTATAAATAGCTTGCCGTCGCCGAAGGACGAGAGGCGGGGCCCGGGCCCGCGGCGGCTCTGGGCTGGCCCGCGGCCGGCCGGGGCGAGCTGCCTGCGGGCGACTCCGCCGACGCCGAGCGGCACGAGGGCGGCTCCAGCCACGATTCGATGCCCCTGCCGTCGGATTGCGAGGAAGGGCCGCATTCGCGCTCGAAATCGCCCAACTGGTCCTCCGTGTCAAACTCGACGGGCCGCAGGTCGCGATCGCCGCCGGGCAGGCCGCGGCCGGCCATGGCAGCTGGAGACAAAGAGCTCAAGAAGAAGCCCCCGCGGGCCTCGAGCCCGTGCCGCGGGCTACCCCGGCCCGGGCTAGCGCTGCGCCCTGGAAACAGCCGAATTTCCGTCGAGGTACGGGGGCTGCCGGTGCCGCGCTGCTGGCCCTGACTCTTGGGGCTCCCCACCGAGCTCGGACTGCGTCCGAGGATCCGCACTGCGCGCGTTTCCGAGCCGGTCGAAGCCCGCGGGCTGCCAAGGCCGGGGCCGGCGCCGCCGGCGCCGCCGGGGCCGGCGACAGCGGAATTCGAACCCTGCGGCGAGGGCGGGACCGACGCCTCCCCGCGGACTGGAGCCATGCTTCCATGGAAATTCCCGCCGACGTCGACGCCCGTCGTCGTCGGTCGGCGTTGGCCATGGCTTCCGCAGCGATCTCGGAGACGCTTTGCGTGCGCGAGTGGCCCGCGCCGGCGCCGGCGTTCACCGCAGCCGCCTCGAGCTCGGTGGCGCTCGAGTGCAGCCGGCTCCGCCCTCGGGCAGCATGAGCCCCCGCAGCAGCAGCCGCACGGCCTCGTACGGGTGCATCTGCCATCCTTAGGTCATATACCAATAATGAAAAAGTCTTATAAGAATCTTTGTGAATTAAATATTAAAATCAAATAGAAGTTCGTATAAGCGGAATGAAACCGACAATGACGTCGACGTCAGCGCCGGCGTCGGCTGCAAGGGACATTGACAGCGAGAGTACCTCCTTGGGGTCGGGCTGCAGGCTCAGGAACGGGAGGTCGATGACCTCGCACAGCCGCTCCGCCTCCGCCACTGCGGTGGGCGATGCTCGAAATTCAGGAAATTCAAACTCGCGATCGGGCGCCCGCTCACCGAACGTGCTCTTCCCCGAGCCCCGTCCGCCCTCGACCAGGAGCGTGTGCCCGCTCGCGGCGCCGCCCTGAAGGTACTCGCCGCAGCGGGCGGCCGCGAGCAGCTCCACGAGCTGCGCCTTCGCCTCGCGCCGCCCGTACACGAGGCTCTCGCCCGACGCGGCGGCAGCCGCCAGCCGGCCCGCCGCCTCCTCCCGCGAGAGGGCACCGCTCGCGTTCGCGATCGCATCGTCGCGATCGGCGGATTCCGCGTCCGCATCCTTTCCGGTGGGATTCTGTCGCCCGCCACCAGATCCAGAGGCCGGTACCGTCTCGGCATCCGTTCCGAATGCGGAAGCACGAGCGCGGGGCGAGACCACCCGGAAGCACGCCGGCGCCTTGAGCTTGGCGGAGGATGACGAGGCTTCCTGCGAAGCAGGACGGTCGGCGCCGGACTGACGCGACTGGTCGCGAGCGCGAGGATCGGGCGCCGGGCACACATAGTAAAATGCGGAGTTTTAACCCTCGGCTTAATCTTAATTGATTTTGTTGATATATCTCGTATATTCTATTTCAATCAATCGATAATCTGTGTATATCTTATCGAATATTCATTTATTTCGATTATTTTGTATTCTTTTCGATATTTTATCGTAAATTTCTCTTATTTTCCGATTAGTCTTACTGAGTTAATCGATAATCTGTGTATATTTCCGAATAATATAACTGAATCTCAATTAGATCTTGCCTCTGGTTAAAACTCCGCATTTTACTATGTGTGATTGGTCTAAAAGTTAATTGATTTAATCGATATTATATTCATGTACTTTCTCGATTAAATGTAATTAAATTTAATTCATTTAATCGGAAACATATCGCTAAACTCGATTAAGATCCATAAAAGATTCATTTGTTAAATAAAACAAATCGATCTCTTATTGAATTCAATCGTAATTATACATGAAATTGATATGTTTTTATCATGTTTTTATAAGTCTAAGGGGGGACCCTTAGGAATTTGGGTGTCACAGGTGTCACAGGTGTCACAGGTCAATCCCAAACTTTTGAGAGTTGATTTTTATATATATGAAAACTTTGGGATAGACCTGTGACACCTGTGAACAACACCATTTATGGTAAGAGCCTCTTTTATATTGAAAAACTCAGTAACAATAAGTAAGAATTTTATCTATGTAATTCTACTTGAATAAACAAATGAAATAATCGAGTGTCACAGGTGTCACAGGTCCATCCCAAACTTTTGAGAGTTCATTTTTATGCTATAGAAAACTTTGGGATAGACCTGTGACACCTGTGACACATACCATATTCAGTAAGGACCTCATATTTTGTGAAAATCTCAGTGTTAGTTGGTGTAGTTGATTCAAAAAATGCATTTTAAACTCTGATTCATTGTTATTTCCTGTGAAATTTGAGTCAACTCAACCCACTTAGTCAACCCTTGCATTGAATTCGTAACAAATTCCATATACTATTACTACTTTTACGATTAATATGAGTCAACCTTGAGTCCACTTTAATATAAATATTATATAATAGGGGGAATCTAGGGGAGATGCTGAGTTTGACATTGCTTAATGTAGGGTGCATTCATATTTCGGCTACATCATACAGTAGAATTTCTATCGTAAAGAATGACCGGAATCCGGAAAATAATCATTGTAAAAAGCTATTGTAGGTAAAGGATATATTATATCCTGTTGTAATAATAGCTGATCAATGTTATTGTTATAAAACAAAGGAATCCTTTCAAAACTCATTATAGAAACTCATCAAAACGGGAATCTATCATGTTTATGTCTCTCAGTCTTCTCAAATGTGAGGAAATTCATTGTTTTATCGATCTCATCTGCAACTGCTTGTGTTTTATGCTGAGCTTCTTTACCACAACTGAATATATCAATTGCTAACATGCCTTCATTGGAATAACAATGAGCTGTGCAATGGCTTTCATCTAATAGCAGAACCAATGCAAAACCAGGAGGTGATACTTTGCCATCAAATATTTCACAGTGTTTATGAACAATCCTAATACCTTGTCTTAATACTGCTTGTTCAAGGGTTCCCATAATCCAATTACCTAGGAAGCTCACATGCTCATTTCCTGTTGCAATAGCTGATTTAGCCTTGTAATCAAGCATAACATGAAAGCCTCTGTATTGAGTCTCCATTAAGAATACCTTAGAAAAATTAATTAAACCTAATCGAACCTAATGCAAACATCCCTATATTCCACTGTTATTGATGAAGTAGCCCTTTTCCTGTAAGCCTGAGAGTGCTTTTTGTTGCATTCCCTACACCCTGATCCCTTCACATGATTAAAGGGATAGGTAAGGATCACTTTGTTACACTGCAAACATCTAACAGATACTTTCTCTTGAGCTTTGATGTAATGTGTCTCACTGTAATCGAATTTATCTTTACCATGGACTGTCATAGCAGCATCAATAAACTTTTTTGTTTTACTATCCATACTCTATATATAACCAATATTCTTATGGAGCAGTATCCTGCCCGAAAATGGGGAAATATCGATTTGTCCCATAGTATTCAGCATAGGTATTCTGCTTTGCAATAAAATCGGTTCTCTCTGCAAACATCACACACTTGTAGATACCAAACTTGGTGGCTCTCACAAGAAACTGATAGTCTTCCAAACCGAAATTGACTCCATGATAAGCAATTCCGAAATTGTCATATGGGGTGATCACAACTGCAAAGTTGGGAGTTCCACCTTCAACTTGGCATACAGCATAAACATCTGGTGGGATATCCACAACTACCTTGTAGTGGTCACCAATTTCAACAAGAGAGTCTACTACTGCTGTTTGTTCATTCACAACAATTGGGAATATCTTTATAATGTATGGGGCATTCATGCTGGGGACATAGGTTCGAATTCTTGTGTTGGGATCAATGGGATTGGGTTGATCATTCACAAATAGAGGCGCTCCAACAGCCCCACCAACCCTAAGACCATCACCAATATAAGCTCCCCCCGATTTGCAGTTAATAGCTCCCGACCTAGATTCAAAAGAATAAGTAGACAGAGGATCTCCATAGCTATCTGGGTCTCCATAATGAGCAGAAAAGTTTGCATTTGTGACAAGGAGTTTCGTTGTCTTAACTATACCATTATTTTTATCACACCTGAGTTCCTGCAATCTCAGTTTATGGGTGGAACCGAATGTATTCATGGTAGGTTGTACTTCTGTCGATTGGAGACCTTCTACATCATCAAAGGTAGCATGCTGCAAAACGTGATTTGCAGGTGCTGCTAATGAAAGCTGAGGTGTAATTATTCGTTCAAGTGGGGGTTGCTCAGCCATTTTACATTAAAGGGATATATCTTTTATGGGGTTGGGTCATCAATCACATCTGGTTCCATGTAAAATCCTGTTGTGAATATATCAGCAACATTTACCCCTCGAAGTGCCGAAACAGCTGCTATATCTGTCCTCAGTCCCATAATCATAGTATTGTAAACTCCAACCTCAGTTACAAACAAATCATAGGTAAATGTCAAATTGTTATAAACACAATATCCTCGACCGAAATGGTTTGATGCTTGAACAAAGAATAGGTAATTATGACCTGTTTGATTGTTGTTTGCTCTGCACATAGATAGCATTGCTGTGGGAAGCGGAATATTTCTTCTTACTCGATCAGTTCCTGTTATAATAACCAATTCCGAATTTTCAAGAGTGACAGAGGAAGCAACATAGAAATGTAGAAAAGGTTGCTGTGCAACTGGTGTATAGAAACGTATTCGTTGGGGATTCTCTACATTTTGTTCAAGAGTATCTGGGACATCATTATACGAAACTGATGAAGAGAGTTGTCCTGAAACACGACAACCACCACCAATAAATGCTCCTCCTGATCTCACAGTAACAGCAGCAGAATTCTTATCGAAATCGAGGGCTTTCAGATCAACACTGTAAGCATCAGGACCTCCATTAGTAGGTTGGAAGAAATTCGCATTTGAGACAAGGAGTCGAGTGGTTTTGACTACACCAGAATTCTTATCAGCTCTCAGTTCTTTAACTCGAATAATCGAATTTTTATCAAAGGAGTTACCATTGGAATTGGGTCTCTCTGTGGATTCTAAACCACGAACTTCATCATTCACTTCATGCTGGCGAAAGTGCATTGCTGGGGATCCAAGGGAATATATGGGAAGTTGGACTCGATTATATTCACCCATTGCTTCTTTTACTTAGAAGGAAAGAAAAATAAACACCATTCAAGCCAAAGCAATTAGATTGGATCCAAGAGATTGGTAAGCGGTTGTTAGACATTGGATGTTGGATGTCATCGCTTTGAGGTTAGAATCACATTCACCATATTTTGTTACTGGGTCACCATAAGCCGATTGCGCAAGTACATTAACCAAGAGGTTTTTATATTCATGAACAACCGGTGACAGTTTGTTAGTTTGTTGTATCGTTTTTTCGACAGTTTGTAGTGCGGCTACAAGTTTGATAGTATCAAAAGCAAGAGCGACAGGCTCAGAAGAAGTAGAAGGAGTTCCACCGAGTGGATAGGTCGCCATTTATTATACTGTGACATTTTTAATTTGGTCTATTTGACTTTGCAGATCTTTGCATTTCTTAGATAATTCTTTAACAGCTTCTATGAGAACTGGAACCAAACCCGTATATTCGAGAGATAGGTAGCCATTATCATATTTTTTATTAACAACCTCTGGTATTACCTTTTCTACATCTTGCGCAATTAAACCTAATTTCGTTCCATCTTTTTCGCTTCCAATTCGTTTAAAACTTACTCCTTCTAATTTCTCAATTGCTGAAAGAGCGCCGGTTATCTTTTTAATATCGGTTTTGTATCTTCTATCGCTTCCTTGTGTCAAATACGCCGCAATATACATGTATCCACTCTGTTCAATATATGCTATGTTTGTGTCTGATGCATTTCTAAATTCTACAACTGTTGCTGCATGACCTCTTATGTAAGTTGTTCCCGCTGAACCAAAATAAAAACGACTGAGTGAACTTCCTATTGGGGCAATCCAATTGTCTTCTGTCCATGTGGTAGTGAGTGGTTTACTATAAACATTATCCCAACTGATCATACCATTTGCTGGTGAGGTTCTCCCTTTTTCTTTCGTCCATCCAACCATTCCAATATAACATCGCCCTTTCCTTGCAACAAATCTTACATGTGTGAAATAATCACAAGCAAAAGAAGCCCACGCCAATCCATCGTGATAATCTGTGGATGCATAATTTGAGATAGCCTGGTAAGTATTAACTCGCATAATGTGGAACCATCTACCTGATCGATAACCTCCAATATCGAAATATCTACAATTCGTCCAACACAAATATTGAACGTGACATGTTTGCATATTTGCGGGAACTTCAATTTGCGCCCAATCAGAGCTGGTTGTATCACCTTCAATAGTGCTATAAAATCCATCCACAGGATTAGAAACAGAAGCCGTCCAACCTGTTCCCCAAGACCCGCTAAACGATAAACCGCCACTACCCGTCCCACTCCAAGTATCAAAACCTGTAATGTTTCCCACTAAACTCGGAGTTAGTAGATTTGGCTTACTATAAATGTTATCCCAAGAAATAAACCCTGTGTGACCACCATATGAACTACTATTAGCTCGATCATGCGTAAAACCTATTCCCATAATATGAACTCTTCCGACTCTCGGATAAATACGGAGGTGAGTAAATCGACCGGCAAGGAAGATTGGGACATTATTAACTCCGTCGTGGTAATTATCTGGATAGCTGTTATGTGGTTGATAATTGTTTACTCTTGTAATAAATACTATGTTTCCATTACTACGGACTCCCCAAATCTCAAAGTAACGGGAAGTATTCCATGGTAAATGAGTGAGAAATGCTGTCCCATTAACCAATGCTGTGGGAATTGTGTATTGAATCCAAGATGTAGTTGTTACTTGATCATCGTATTCATTGTTGAGGGCATAACTTCCGTAATTATATCCTGGATCCCATTGCCACCCATTACCAATTATCCAATTACCATTTGTTGAATGATAAGCACCACCTGCTACTGTGTCATCAAAAGCGTAGAATTTTGGAATTTCATAACCATTTCTTTTTAATGTTGCAACATCTATGGTTGTTGCACTTATGGTCGGAACTGTCAAAGTATTGTTAACTGCAAGGTTACCATTTGAATACGATCTTAATAGCCATGCATCTGCTGAGTTTCTGAATTCGACAGATACACCATCACTATGCTCATAACCTCGAATATATGTAGTTCCACCATTTCCAAACCAAAATCGTGGGACATTATCCGTTGATTTTAACCAAGTGGAGACAGCCCATGTTGCTGTTTGTGGAAGGTCTGCGGCTGAGTAAAATGATGGTTTGCTATATACGTTATCCCAACTTATCAAACCATTAGCTGGCGCTGTTCTACCTACTTCTTTTGTCCATCCAAGCATTCCGATATGAATTCGTCCTTTTTTTGCGAAAATTCCAATATATGAACAACTCCCACAAAATACGGATGTCCATAATAAACTCGAATGCCAAGCTGTGTCGGCTGTGTTTTGAACATTTTGATACGTATTCACTCTCATAATATAATTCCATCGACCATTTCGGTATCCGTTAATATCAAAATATCGCCCATTCGTCCAACATAAGTATTGTATGTGACATGTTTTCATTCCTGCCGGCACTTGACATTGCATATACCCACTACCACTTTCATCATCTGTCTGGTTGCTATAAAAACCTTCCACTGGGTTATCTGTTGTGGGTTTCCATCCTGTTGTCCAACCTCCGGCTGGGAATGCTACACCTGTGCTATTCCAACCACTCACCACATCAAAATCGGAATATTTGCCGACAGGATTAAAAGCGATATTATCATAATGAATTAATCCTACATCATTATCGGTTGCTCTCTGGCGACTCCAACCAAACACCTTGTGAACACAATTTTAGGTCTTGCTCCATCATATGCACTTTGATCTGTTACATTTACTTGTATCGCTGCTGAAAAATCGGCTACTTGTCCTGTTTCACCTGGGTGATAATTTGTAACATAGATACTGGGGAAAGTGTCATTTACTCCTACATTAAAATCGCCATCATAAACTCCATTTACAATTGGATCCCTGGGTAATCTTACTGCAAGAGTTCCCACCATCGGTGTGCCTTCTTGACCTGTAAATGAACCATTGAGACTAACATAATGATCATTCAAAAATAGCCTTTCAGGTGTATTAATCGATTGGTAAAGTGTGACTCCATTAAAAACGTTTCCGATTGCATTCAATTGTGCGAATACTGGCTGTTCATCTATTTCACTCCAAATGTGTCTGTGATTAGAGTTTGTGATCTCTGAGTAGTCATGAGTGTGTGAACTGGGCGGGAAGGTTGAGGGGGGATTTGTTATATGCTCCCATAAATGATCATGTGCAAAATCTGTGATCTCATCTTTTGTGTGTGTGTGGTTATCAATCCAATCCAAAACAACATTAGAAGTAGGATGATTTGGTAGGTTTGCTTCAATATTCACAGTCAAGTAGTCAACCTCTAAATTACTTCCGTAAATATTACTTGTCCATATATTACTTGCCCATAGGTTACTTGTCCAAATGTTACTTGCTGAAATGTTACTGGTGTAAATGTTACTTGTGACTGTAAGGTTTGTATCATTTTTAATCACGAATAAAGAAAGAATATTCGTTAGTTCTCCTTCGTCAATATATCCTTGATCTTCTAAATAATCTTCTGTTACCACTCTCGATATATTTTCGTTGTGAATGTTTTTTGCAGCCATTCTTTGATTAGCTTCCAGAACCCCACCATAATTCGTTTTTATCCATGCAAGTTCTGCCCTTCCATAATTATCATTTGCAGTTCCCACTATGGGAATGTAGGAGTATTTATCTCGACTGAAAACTATCATTGGTCTTGATCCATCCAGACTGCTCACATCTGCAACATGAACCTGTATAGCTGCATTGTAATTTTGGTAGGTTGCTGGGTCTGTTGGAACTCTAAAAGTATCTATGGGTATGTCAACCTCCATGTAGCTTGACACAAAGATATTTGGTATGGTTGCTCCTGGTTCTGGTGGTGGATTATAAGAGCCTGGTAATGTTCTAATATGCAATGGTCCTATCATAGCTGAATTTGCAAGTGTCCCTTCCACATGAACATAGTGGTGATTCAAAAAGATCCTTTCAGGGACATTGCAAGTCTGGTAAAGAGAAACTCCCAGAGTAGCAAGAGGCTCTACTTTTGCGAATTCTGGTTGGTCATTGATCTCATCCCAGGTGTGTTCATGGTTGCTTGCTGCAAACTTATCTGGTATCCCATCCAGATCACCCCAGTCATGCCTGTGATCCTCTGGTGGGAATTTCTCTGGTTTGCCTAAGATTTCATCCCAATCATGGTTGTGATCCTCTGGGGGATACTTTGCAGGTTTATTATTAATTTGTTCATAATCAGGAAAGAACTCCCAGATCTCAGGTCGAAATCCATCTGGTAATAGTTCCTCATGGGGTTCATAAGGTTGCTCATAGTCAACAGCTGGTGGATCATGACCATCTGGCAAATACTCCTCATCAGGTTCATAGTTCTGCTCATACTCAAACTCTTGTGGATCTAAGCCATCTGGTAGTATCTCCTCCTCATTGGGGTCAAACTGATCATATTCATATTCTTGTGGGTCAAAACCATCTGGTAAATACTCCTCCTCATCTGGAACGAATTGATATTCATCAAGCTCTAATATGTCGACTTCAGGAGGTAAATACTGCTCATCTATTTGCTTTCTTGGTTCAATTATAGGTTTATTGCGAACTTGCTCCCAACTAACAATATGCTGCCCAAAGGCTACATCTTCAGTTGCTGTGTATTCTCTTCCAGGCTGCTTTTTCGGTGTTAAATCCGGTGGATCCCATGGAAGAGGGAAGGGAACTGGGACAGGTCCATAATACTCAAAGATCTCTCTTATGGTCTTCTCACTTACAAGCTTCTCACCATTTGCATACACATTGCTGCCATGGATATTTCGCCATTGCCTGGTTCGAATTCCAAGGTCTTTCACATTGCTATACAAAGGCAAAAGGTGCCTATCCATTTCAACAAGATCAGGATGTAAATGGATTGCTACTGGTTGACTGGGGCTACTGTTGATTGTAATTGATGGCTTTTTTTGATGGACATCTTTTGGAGTAAAGAACCCAAAAGGCTCATTCCTCGCAAAGTCATATGTAATATCCTTGGGGTAGACATCATTTGTGTAGGAGACCTGATTTGTATTGGCAATGGGACCCACTTGCAATACTTGGGGGACCTCAGCTTTTGCAATGCTGCCCTCATTGTAAATTCGCAAACCTGTGTTCTGTTTGCCCTGCTCATCTTGAACATTGAAAACCAAACGACCACTGTCAAACCTGGAAGGTATATCTGGATGAGTGCCACTGGTTTTTAGTTTCCTAGGTCTCCTTCTTGTTGCTTTGATCTCTGCCACTTGGTTTGCTTTCACATTACCCAAGCTAAAAGCTACACTGACTTCCTCCTTATCTGGATCGGTTTGATTCACAGATAAAGCATGCTCCCTTGATTGAGTCTTGGATGAATTATCGGAACTGTGGTCAATCGAAACTGAACCCTTTACTTTAATATTATCAAAGTTCACATGCTTGGTGCTGCTTGCATTATCATCTTGAATGGTTTCTAGATTGGGTGGGTAATTGAAGCTCATGGCTTTTACTATATGGATTTATAAAATTCCTGATAAGTAAAAGATGCCTCTCAAAGTAGTTCTCAGTTTGTCAGGGGAGGTGCAAGGGGCATTATCATAACCAGGCTGCTCAAAGAAATCGAAAATCGAACTGGCAGGAGAATAATCGATCTTGTGGATCTTGTGAGTGGAACTTCCACTGGTGGGATCATTGCAATAGGTTTGAATATAAGGCATCCTGATAAACCAGGTGAACCTAAACTGACAGCAAACGATTTACACAATATTTACCTAACTCAACTGCCCTTGATTTTCGCAAATCCTCGAAATATCATCGAAAATGCCCTTTTTAATACAAAATATGATGTGGGACCCTTGGAAACTGCAATCAATTCAGTTACTGGTGAATCACTAATACAGGATTCCTTAAAGGACATTGTGATTACATCCTTTGATACTCAGAATATGAAACCAATATTTATCACAAATGATAACAATTACAGCTTTCTGCCTTGTAAGATTGCTGCTAGGGCTACTTCTGCTGCTCCTACATATTTCTCTCCTGTAAGCATTGTTGATTTCAATCAGGGGGTATTTGTCTGTCTCATTGATGGTGCCATTTCGGGAAACAATAATCCCAGTGTGTGTGGTTACAGCCATGCAAAGAAGATTTACAGTGATGATGATGATATTATAGTAATAAGCATCTCTTGTGGTGAGGTGGACCCACATTTAGAGTCTGATTATGTGGGTTATGCTTATGAGACTGTGAACAGCTGGGGAATTCTCTCATGGATTGCCTCAACAGATGGAAGCCCATTGATTAACATGCTCATGGCTGCAAGTGAGCTTTCTGCCCTTGATAAGATGGAGGAGTTGTTACCCTACAACTATGATCAGGATTATGGAAGATACTATAGGCTATCAGTCCCTCTTCCAAATCACATTGTAAGCTCTCTGGATGACACATCTAAGATCCCAGATATGCTAGCATTCACTGAAACATACATAGCAGCAAACAATGATATGATTAATAAGCTTTGCAGTCTTCTAGTAGCAAACTATGAACTAAAGAACCCTACAAAGGCTTACATCTCATCCACTCTCACAGAGTCACCTCCTTTAGATGCTAATTGGTATCAGCTTGCAGATGATGCCTTTACTGCCTCATCCTCTGTGACAGGTAAAGAGCCTTTCATGGCAAGACCTTCAGCATTTGGCTGGGAAGCTGGAGCCTATGCTCCTGAACAAATATGGGAAACTCCCACTGAATACCTTCAAGTTGCTTTTCCATATACTTTTGAACTCTCATCTGTGATTGCCTATGGATCAGGGGAAACAAATGCTTTTATTAAGACTTTCAATGTGGCAACATCCACTGATGGGATCAACTGGTCTTTTATTCGATCAGATGGGCAAAACAAAATATATGTCTGTGAGAACATTAACAATGCTCACAACTCTGGTGATGTGGCTCTATTGAGTGGATTTCCTCTCAGCATCAAGGATGCTTTTTACATAGGTTATTCTCTCAGAATCAAATATATTCGCATTTATCCCCTTGTGTATGTGAATGCTCCCACAATGAGAGTTGATTTCACAGGTGCCTTTATTCGATAAACTCCAACTGAAACGAATTATCGATTCCATTCATATCAATCAGTTCACCAAAGTAATCTTTAAACTCCACAGTGAGTTCCCTTATCACCAGGTTTCTGTCATTGATTTGAATAAATTCTGCATGTTCACCACTATGGTAAACATAGCCACCTATATCTTTACTCAATTGTAATCTAAGGATAGCTCCCTGGTTTTGTGGTTGCGATTTCGGAATTATATTGTGTCTACTTGCAAAGGGGGCAAGCTCTTTAATATGCATGTACAGATACTGCTCAGCATTCATATCAGACATCTTATTACTGGTGAAATAATACTGCAAGGGCTTTGAGGAGAGTCTGGGTCCTGAGAAGGTGATTCCCCATGCTGGGTGATCAGGTGTAATAGGTTTGCCATCATACTTTAAAAGGTTCTCAGGTCGATATGGAGATCCACCAACAGGAGGAGTGCTATAATACCCAGTGGTGTATTCAGTAGAACTTACACCCAAAAGCTTCCCTATTCGCTTGTTGCTTGCAATAAAACGGAACTCATGGTTACTGTAAAACTCCACTTTATAGGTAGTTGGATTGTAGAATATTTTGAACTCAAAAAACACAGTTTTATCTGCAATGGTTTTGAAGCTTGAATAGTTCAGCCCATAATTATAGGGATGTGTGACCCCAAAATGACCCTGGTTAATGTAGCCACTGGGAAGGGGATACACTTTCTGTGTGATGATTTCATTGTATGAACCATCTTGGTAGTTAAAATCAACTGTTATATGATCAGTTCCCACACTGTTATAGATACTGTTTGGAATCTCTGCATAAAGAACCCTGCATTCTCTTGGTCTCTCTACTGGAGTTGTGAGGGTGACCCTGTAAGAGTTTTCATTTTGTCCTTGGCTTCTATCCCTGCTATCAATATTAACAAGCCGGTTCATTTTAATATATGAATATAGATAAAAGAAGAATGCCTGTGGATTACATTGAGGTTAGCTCATTTAATACAATCTCTGGTGATGGTCCCACATCAAGCTTTGTGGCTAGACTCCCAAGTTCTTATGAGAATGTGAGGGCTGTGAGACTGGTATCAGCCGAATTTTATAACAGCATCCCTATGGTGAGTGGTGAAACCAAAGTTGGAGATGTAACAATCGACAATTCATTTAGTATTTACTATTCTGAACAATATGCAGGAGCTGGAATTGATGGTATCCCCACAGTTCGCCCAGCTGAGGACTTTGAACAGTGGAAACAAATCATTATAAGTCGCAAAGCCCCCATTCAAAGCCACCAACAACTGGTGAATGTTATTAATGAAAAGTTCGATTTAAAAAATCCTAAACCATCTCTTCGCTGCAAATGGGATGAGTCACTGAAACGAATAGTATTCCATTCCGAAAAACCTTTTTACCTGGCTTTCTCACTTGCTGTAAATCCAAACCTGCAAACAATTCAAAAGCTATTGAGTTCAGGGAGACTGCTTGGTCTTGATCCTGGAAGATATGGCAATTCCTCAATCCAATCACAAGTTTATGATGCTCTCACTGATGGTATCTTTACTGGGACTCGAGTAAACGGTATTCTATCTTCTTTTGAGCCTGAGAAGACCAGGGACAGTGTTTTGTTTGTGAGAGTAAAGGAGCTGGGTGATCTGGTGCAATGTGGGGATGGTCTTCTGACTGGTTACTTCCATAAAATAGTGGTCCCTGACAAAGATTATGGTGAGCATGTAGTTTACAATTCGACAGAGGCTCATCCACTTTATAAATACTATAACAAAAAGGTTGGATTATCCACTTTCTCGGTTGATATTGTAAATGCTATTAATGAACCAATTGATTTTGAGGGTCAACCTGTTCATCTTACCTTTGAAATTCGCTATGGTGATGAGCCAGCTGGGGACCCAGTTTATGAATACTTTAAGATGCGAATGTCACAGCTTCACCCTTCCTATCCAGTTATTACAAGCTTCGCATAAATTAAGGATCATTGGTAGATTTTTTATGTTGCAGTATAATAAAAGAGAATATAATGGATATCACTTCCACTCTTCAAAGACTTTCGCTGAAAGAAGCCCTAACAACCCCAGAGGAGGCGAAAGCCTTTTTCCTGGATAACTCCCTTATGCTTGGTCTCGAATCCAAGTCTAAGCCAGTTCTAGTTGTTGTGAATCCCAGCAATACTTTTGAGAATAATGTTGGAAATCGCATTTCCTTCAAGCTACCTCGCTACAATTTCTGTGGAAAACTCGAACTTGCTTTCGACCTTCCAGCCATCACTTTTGCTGGTGATACGGACCTTGTTCGCAATGGATACACTCGCCCAGTTGGTGCTTTAGTTCAGCGACTTGAAATTACCTATGGATCTTACACCTACCACATTCCCTCTGATTTCCTTGCTCATTTCCCCCTGGTCTATTATTCGGAGGATCAACTAGCTAAAAAGAAACGATCAATGGGCATGGTTCATGGTATCCCTGCTCATGGAACCAACCGACTTGGTGGCTCATTTTTCGTTGAAATCCCAGTGCCTTGGCTCAATCACTACCTTCCCCTTGGTGCTTTATCTGGTGAAATGGTTGTTACTGTTTGGTTTAAGGATGCTGACAAGGGTTATGTCGAAACTTCCTATGGTGGTCGTGAACTCACAACTGCTGTTGGAACTGTTGATGCAACTGCTGATGATGGTCTTGGAAACTTTACAGATGGAACCCTTGCCCATGTTGGTCAAAATATCACAACTTTCAGTCTTGGTGCAACAACCCCTGTTATTTCTATTACTTCTCCTCGCCTTTACATGCATGCTATTAATGTTTCTGATGAGCTTTTCGCTACTGTAATTGAAAAAGTAAAGACTACTGGCATGGCTATTCCTGCTCTAGACATTGGGTTTGTTGATGCTAGTGCTTTCCCTGCCAAGGGCAATGCCCAACCCAATCGAATTAACCTCTCTCAAATCTCAGGTCTTGTATATGCTCTGCTTGTTTCAGTTCGTGATAATGCAACTGTTGACAAAGCCAATGGCTCCCACAGTGTTCTTAAGACCTATGCCAACTCCAAAGACATCACATTCACTGTTGAAATTAATGGACAGCGACTTTATGCCACTGAGCCAATTTCCCTACTCAAAGGTGCTGAGCTAATTGCTGATGCCTTCAAATGCTCTAACATGGATAAGGTTGCTGATCGCTATGTCCTTTCAGGTTTAAGCTTCTGCATTGATGGAGAAAAGGCGATTCGAAATATTGCTCAAAGTGGATTTGTTGACCTGACGAATTCCTCATCATCTTTCCTCACACTCTACATGCCTTCAGATAAGGTTATCGATGTTAATGTTCGCGCTCTCATGCATTCCTATATAATTTTGGACAAAGATGGTTTACGCAGAATTAATTTATAGATTGTTACGATATATCGTAAGGCATTTAAGGAAAAAGTGATTATTTATTTTTGACAAGATCCGTGCTCCTGCGGAGCACTAAGTACGGCGAAGCCTCGCGGACGCCCTCGCGGCTGTCACAGTAGGCCTATATATAGGGCACTGGCCAGCGGCCTGGCCGATCGCGAACAGCTTTCTGGCTAGAAGCTGGCTGGCTGACGGCCAGTCCAGCTAACGCTGGTCGGCTAGCTAGAGTAATATTAATGCCATTATGTACTGAGCGAGGAAATAATTAAAGAGTGGAGCAGATCGATCTAGTTTGAGAGGAGATTAATTATATAATATTGTTGGGAAGGAGGCCCGGCAGGGGCGAGGTTCTCGCGGCCAGGCGCATGCACAGAGCTTGCGAATCGCTTAAAAAGAATCTCGAACGCATATAGCATCGATGTGCAGGTCTGCGGAGGCGAGGGCGCGCGGAAAGATGTGCAGGCGTGGCCAGGATCGAAGTTTTGCGTCGGCTGGATTGCCGCCGTCCGCAGAGCTCGCGCAAAGCTTTACAAAGAGCTCAAATGAATACTGTAGCAATGCCCATGCGTGAGCATGCGAGGGCGTGCATGCGGAAAGCTGTGCGCGCAGGTCCGTGCAAGATCGAACTTTCGGGGTTGGCTGGGTTCTCGCGGCCCGGCGCATCTGTAAAGCATGCGGAAGGCTTTGTCTACATCTCACATGCATATGCTATTGTCCCGCGCATGTGCCGCGGCGTGGGCGCGCAGAAAGATGTCCGGGTCCGTGCAGGATCGAATTTTTGCCGTCGGCTGGGTTCTCGTGGTCTTCGGCGTGTTCGAAGCTTGTCGAAGGCTTTGATAAAATCTCAAATGAATATTGTAGCGATGCGCATGCGCGAGGATGCGAGGGCGCGCGGAAAGATGTGCAGGTCTGTAGAGGATCGAATTTTCGGGGTGGGCTGGGTCCCCGCGGCCCCGCGCATACGCAAAGCGTGCGGAATGCTTTGTCTACATCTCGAATGCTTATGTTATTGCTCCGCGCATGCGCCGCAGCGTGGGCGCGCGGAAAGATGTCCGGGCCCGTGCAGGATCCGGATCGAATTTTTGCCATCGGGTACCTTCCTGCACTGTTCGGCCTCCGAAAAGCGGATTTCTGGAGTACGCAGACCTTGCTATGTCTATGCGCGCCAGTACGCATCGATTGCGCGCGTCGCGGGACCGGGCGGAACCGGCCGGATCAAATTTTCGGCCAAGTCTTCGCACTGGAGCGTCGACGGCGCCCGAAATCGAGCTTGCGGCGATGCGCTCGCCCTCGCGCGTCACTCCGTATCGTTCTGGGGCGTCCCTGGCGCGATTTCGTCGCGGGACCGGGCGGGACCGGGTCCCACCTTCTGACTCGGACTGCGTTTGTCGGAGGTTAAGTACCGGAATTGATCCAGAGGGAAATTCGATATTCGCGGGACGCCCACGGGGGAGCGGTCGTCTTAGGGAAGCCAGGACGCTAAAAATGGATCTAGAGAGGTCTGTGGGGGTTCGGGTGGCTGTGTGACTAGCGGCAATCGCGTCCGTGTCGAGGCAGAATTAATAATTCTGCCTCGAGGGAGTGCGACACGGAAATTATTTAGCAGGGGGGATCTCGAGTGGAAAAAAAGGTTAAAAAAGGAATTTAGATCGTCGGTTTTTGGGTTTGAGAACAAGATCCGTGCTCCTGCGGAGCACTAAGTACGGCGAAGCCTCGCGGACGCCCTCGCGGCTGTCACAGTAGGCGGGCAGCTGCAGCCCCGCCCAGTTGCATGGCCGGGCTTCAAAAGTTTCGCCGGCTTGGCACTGGGGCAATGGGCTGGCCCGCTATAGCCAGCTCGAGGGAGAGCTCGCTGGCCAGGGAGCAATGTAATGAGGAGAGCGAATATATAATGAACTAGGGGAGGAGTTGAACCGGTAACTCTTGCTTTTAACTGGTGGAGCAGATTGATAGGAGATTTATTTAATATTAATGTATTGTTGGGGGGAGGCCGGGAGGGCGAGGTTCTCGCGGCCAGGCGCATGCACAGAGCTTGCGAATCGCTTAAACACAATCTCGAATGCATATAGCATCGATGTGCGGGGCTGCGGAGGCGAGGGCGCGCGGAAAGACGTGCAGGTCCATGCAGGATCGAATTTTCGGGGTCGGCTGAATTCTCGCGCCCTGTCGCGCCCTTGGGGCTTGCATTACGCTTTGAAAAGCTCTCAAATGAATATTATAGCGATGCCCATGCATGAGGACGCGAGGGCGCGCGGAACGCGGTTCAGTTCCCTCAAGGATCGAATTTTCGGGGTCGGCTGGGTCCCCGCGGCCCGGCGCATCTGCAAAGCGCGCGGAACGCTTGATCTACATCTCAAATGCTTATGCTATTGTTCCGCGCATGCGCCGTGGCGTGGGCGCGCGGAAAGATGTCCAGGCGTGTGCAGGATCGAATTTTTGCCGTCGGCTGGGTTCTCGTGCTCTTTCGCGTCTTCAAAGCTTGTGGAAAACTTTGATAAAATCTCAAATGAATATTGCGACGATGCGCATGCGCGAGAATGCGAGGGCGCGCGGAAAGATGTTCAGGTCTATCAAGGATCGAATTTTCGGGGTCGGCTGGGTGCTCGTGACCTGGTGCATTTAGACACCGTGCGGAAGTCTTTCTCTACATCTTAAATGGTTATGCTATCGTTCCGCGCATGCGCCGCGGCGTGGGCGCGCGGAAAGATATCCGGGTCTGTCCAGGATCGGATTTTTGCTGTCCGGTACCTTCCTGCGCTGCTCCGGGTTCGAAAAGCGGATTTCGGGGGTGCGCGGGCCCTGGTATGTCTATGCGCGCCAGTACGCATCGATTGCGCGCGTCGCGGGACCGGCCGGAACCGGCCGGATCAAATTTTCGGCCGACTCTTCGCACTGGAGCGTCGACGGCGCCCAAAATCGAGCTTGCGGCGATGCGCTCGCCCTCGCGCGTCATTCTGTATCGTTCTGGGGCGTCCCTGGCGCGATTTCGTCGCGGGACCGGGCGGGACCGGGTCCCACCTTCGGACTCGGACTGCATTTGTCGGAGGTTAAGTACCGGAATTGATCCAGAGGGAAATTCGATTTTCGCGGGATGCCTACGGGGGAGCGGTCGTCTTTGGGCAGCCACGACGCTAAAATGGATCTAGAGAGGTCTGTGGGGGTTCGTGTGGGTGTGTGACTAGCAGCAATCGCGTCCGTGTCGAGGCAGAATTATTAATTCTGCCTCGAGGGAGTGCGACACGGGAATTATTTAGCAGGGGGGATCTTGAGTGGAAAAAAAGGTTAAAAAAGGAATTTAGATCGTCGGTTTTTGGGTTTGAGAAAGAGGCTTCGCCTGAAGAGGCTTCGCCTGAAAACATTTAAAAATCAAATGCCCATCACAATTACTGAGTTTGTAGATCGTGCAAATGCCAAGCATAATGGTAAATTCGATTATTCGAAGGTTGAATTTACGAAATGCAAGGATAAAGTTCTCATTACTTGTCTGACTTGCAGTTCAATATTTGAACAGCGGGTGGATCACCATCTAAGAGGGTCAAGCTGTAAGAAATGTAGTTTTCAGCGGTTGGGAAATGAACGCAGAAAAGAGCTGGAAACCTTTATAGAGCAATCAAGAAAAACACATGGAGACAAATATTGTTATAATAAAGTAGAATATGTGAAATCTCACACACCAGTTTGTATAAGATGCAACTCTTGTAACAAAGAGTTCATGCAACCCCCAATCATTCATATTCGAAATACTGGTTGCCCATTTTGTAGATCTTCAAAAGGTGAGGAAGAGGTGTGCAAAGTGTTGGACTTAATTGGAGTGGGGTATACACAACAACATATGTTCAAAGACTGTAGAAATAAGTTTCCATTAAGGTTCGATTTCTACATTGATTCTCTTCGAATTGCAATAGAATATGATGGTATTCAACATTTCAAACCAAGAAAGTGGTTTGGCTCTGATAATGGTGAAGCGCAATTTAAACAGGTTCAAATTAATGATGGAATAAAAAATCGATACTGTGAAGCTAACAACATTAAACTGCTGAGAATCCCATACACCGAAACTGATATTGAGGGCTGCATTAAAAGATTCCTTTCTAACCTGTAAACCATATTCAGTCACCTTGCATTATTTTTATCTGTTTCTTTATAGAAAGATACACAATGCCTATACCAAGTTCTGAACTGGAGGAATTCAATGCTGGTGAAATGATAGAACCCCTTTTCGACTACTCATACTAGGAAAAAGTGGATGCGGAAAAACTGAAGCTGTAAAATATTATTTGAAACAGCTGCATGATGCCAAAAAGATTGATACAACACTTATTATATCGGCTACCTCATTTTCACATTTTTGGGACAAAGCTGCTACTGTTCAACTGGGTGCATGGGATCCCCAATACATGTCGAAAATTATAAAAGAAAGAGAGGCAAAAAGGGAGAAAGGAGAAGAACTTAACCATATGCTGGTGATTTTAGAGGATATGATAGAAAATGACCAGCTGGATCTCAGTCGAGATAAAACAGTGGGAATGCTTTATGTTCGTGGCAGACATGTCAATATATCAATTATAACTATTTCCCAAAAATTAAGAAAGGTCGCAAGTGTTATTCGCTGCAATAGTGATATAGTAATTATGGTTTGTGCAAGCAATCAAAAAGAGCTGGAAGCATTTGCAGAGGAGTTTTCGACTTTTCCTCGAAAAGAAGACTTCTATAAACTGTTTGAAGAGTATGTTCACTCATACCAGTTCCTCGTTTATACATCTTTCAAATATAATGTGGGCTACTATGTTGATAAAGCCGATTTAGTTGGAGATTTCGATTTTCCTCGCTTCCACAGGAAGCCAAAAAAGAAAGAGGATGAACTGAAACCACCAGAAAAAGAGGAAGCCCCCAAAGATGTGAAAAGCCAAGTCCATAGCAATAAATTGATGCGATATAAACGCGGTTTATAAAATTATCTCTCATTCTAATAAAGATACAATGCCTCCCAAACGAAAGATAGGGATTCCAGCTGGGGCTGTTGGCTATTCAGGTGGTGGAAACAATGGATCCATTAACACTGAACCACTGAAATTCAATGGTATGAATGAGGTGAAGCCCTCACAACAAGAAGAAGACCCTCTTAATGCTGCCTATGAGGAATCAGTCGATGACAAAGCCCCACAGGCTTCAACCAGTGACCAACTCAACATCTCACCAGAAGCCTCAAAAATGAAAGCTGTTGCTGAGGGTGCCAGGCGAATTATTGGTGCTGCTGATGATAAAGGTCTAGGCTTGCAAGATCTTTCACTGGCTCGCAAAGGTGAAGGTCTTAGTAAGGAATCAGACAAGGTAATTCAGTCTATGGCTGGTGAAGTCACATACAAGACTGCTCCCACTCAAAATATTCATCGAATTCCCAAGGCTCAATGGGATGAGATGACTGCTAAACTCAAAGATCTGGAAGCCAAATCAAGTGCCTTGGAGCAGTATGTTACTGAGAAGAAAGAGAGAGCCAAGCTAAAGGAGATGCTTCGAAAGGAAGTCTATAAAATGGGTATTACTGGTGTCCCAGATAAACAGTTTATTGCTAAGAAAGAGAACCAAATTGATGAGCAGGCAGTAGATGAAATGAAAACAAAGACCCAGAAGGGAACCATTGAACCTGGTGCCACCAAAGCTGAAGTAGAAAAGGGAGTAGCCCCAGCAGTATATAAAAGACGAGTTTGGCTTTAATTATCTCTGTTTTATTAGAGATATGGACATAATACGAAAGTTCTTCGAGATGTTCAGTCTGCATGTGGTGAGCAATTGCCACAGTGGATGTTGTGAGACAACAGTGGAGTTTGAGATGTCAGATAATGAGGATAATGCCTCAGAAGCAAGAGAGAGAAGGAGGTCTACAGTTTCTGTGGAGTCAATGCCAGCAGACCCCACAGAGTATACATATGAGCAACAGGAGCAACAGGAGTATCCAAGGAGAAGTTCTCTGTCAGCAGAAAACGTTTTCTCTGGGAATATAAATGGAGGATACTATTAGTTTAATCGAGTTTACCAGTGATGAACCTGTTACTGAGGGTTCCATTAGACACATTCTAGCAATGCAGAAACGATATAGAGAGGACCCAGAATATAGAGAGTATAAAAAGCAGCAAGCCCTGGCATCCTATTATCGCAGAAAAGCCCAAAAAGAGGAGCAGAGACCCAGAGGAAGACCGATTAAATATTATTTGCCAACTGAAAGTAGCAATGGACCCCCAGGTCTATAAGATAATTGAGAAAAAGCGGTCTCAGTATGCTACTGAGGCAGCTATAAAAATATATACAAAGGAATTGGCTTTATACTTGCAATCAAGTCACAGATAACTTTTGTAAATATGCTTTTGTTGTTTTTTGTTTGCATTCTCAGACACTGAAACAGTTATGTGAATGTTTACTGATCTATTTCTCTTTGGTTTTGTTGCATACATATTGTAACCTTTTAATCTCTGTGACATTTCGATATATGCCCCTATATCTCCATGCTTTATGCATTTATCTAACTCAGGCATGGTCATCTCATCAAGAGTCTTTGCCATTTTGTCTTCACTATACACAATCAAGTAAGCCTTAAGTATTCTTGTCAAATTTTGGTCTTTTTCGATCGGTGTCACAGGTGTCACAGGTGTCACAGGTCTATCCCACCGATTTTCAAAATCATTTTTTATGTTTGACTTTCCCTGGGATGGACCTGTGACACCTGTGAACAACACCATTTCCAGTAAGGCTATAAAAATTACATATACAAATCAATCATTAATCGTTTTGTTTAATATTCAACATCCTCTCCATTGTCTTCTTGAACCCTTGTTATCTTTCGAAGTCCAATGTAGCCCCTTGCTCTGGTTCCATGAATTCGTTTAACCTCTGATTTAACATTGAAGATTTCCCTTACTCTTTTCATAACAGATACACATTCAACTTTATCATCAACACTTTTGTATGATCTGTAAATGATATCACTGGAAACAAAGTCGTTAGCATTATGTGTAACCTCGAAATTATCTCGAAGCCATTCACCAATCTTATCATTTTCAGTTATAAAGTTTATCCCTTGTTCAATAATGGATTGAGGGGGATCCCTTAAGATCTCTTCAACCTCTTTGTTCTTCCACATATCCAGTAATATCTTCATGTGAGCCATCTTATACTCATCATCATTGTGAAGTAGTGTGAACAGAGTTGGATCAGCTTTCTTCTGACCTGCTTCTGGCTTCTCTCTGAATATATTATTGAATCTCTGATAGGAAAGCCTTCTTTGAATTGCAAAGTCTGGTTTATTTATAGTCAAATTGTCATTAGTTGTAATGTAGACCTGAAACATTGGGGTAAGGATAACTGGGTCTTTGAACAAGGCTCTCACAGTCATTTCATTTCCACCTGTGACCTCCTTAATCTTGGAGATCTGCAGTTTATCACCATCTTCAGCCTCATTACTGAATACAAGTCGCTTTCCAAGGAGTTTGGCAAGTTCAGGAGTAGCCTCTGATGAGTTCTTTTTAGGCTTAGTCCAATAGGATATTTCGAGAGGGCTGTAATAACGACCAGATATTTGTTTGCAGTATTCCTGAACAAGTGATTTCCCATTAGCACCAGCACCAGTCCACATATAGAACTTCTGGGATTTAGTTGATCCACTGAGAGCAATTGCAATGGATGCCAGAAGATACTTTCGCTCTGCTGGATCATCCACAATCTCTTTATAAATCTGATTGAGATGCTCTATTTTCTTGGGGTCTACATTTTCAGTATAGTCATAACCCACAGTCTTGCTCACCATATCTTCAAGTTTACCCTTTCTGAAAGTCATAGTGGTCAGATCAAATACACCATTTTCGAATCCAATCACATATGGTACAGTGTCAATCTTCTCAAAGAATTCATCATCATTCAGCAGTGGGACCAAGTCAGTCAGAAGGGATTTGCGAAATCCTGATTGTTTAAGATTTTTGGCAATGGTCATCAATGTTTTGGATTTTTCTTCGAAAGTTGCTTTGTTTTCCTCATCCTTTAAAGCTCTTTGACTATAATGCACAGCCCTCCCAAGGTATTGGGGGACAACAAGACGGCTTATATCTAGGTAAATCTTTAGGTTTGTGTCATCAAGCTCCCAAATCCCAGTATCAGTATTGAGTTTGAACCATGACTTTTTGGAGTATCTCCAAGTGTGTTTAAGAACCTCTTTGCATACTAAACTCACATCATAATGAGCGCCACCAGAACCAGCGGATTTATCTATAAGATTAAAGATATCAGATTGCATTCCAATGCAGATGAATCGTTTTTTGCAATTTCCACTGTAGCTTGACACAATGTATTTGTTATCATCTCCTTTAGCTTTCATAACATACCAGTTATTCGATTCATGTGAACCATTGCAGCATGGGCAATTGAGTCCCTTGTTAGCAGCATCAAAGTTAAAGCCAAGTTCAGTTTTAGAGATTATATTGGGATGCATAAATCCCATATCCACCAGCTCTTTGATAATATTGTTTTCCAGTTCATCATATGAGGTAGCATTAGCAGTATACTCACTCTTATAGATGTAATTATCTATAATCCACTTTTTGAAGTCATCAGTAGGCTCATTGAAATCACAGGTATCATCCCATGGGGAGATTACCCAAGACTTGTTGACACTGGGACACACATTGATCAATCCAGAAGTTCCAGTTCCAGTGATTGTTTTCAGGTCAACCTTTTCAAAGCCTTTAAAGCCTGGAGCCTTATCGGTGATTTTGAGTTTAGTGAACTCCTCAGGTCGTTTAAAGTAGACATGATAGCCTTTTTTAGTTTTTGCCATGGGCTGATTGGCATCAAAGTCATCAGGAAACATATCCCGGAATTTCTCAAAGTTCTCCTCATCATCAAAGTCAATAACCATCATGTTGTCTGAGAGCAGAATGCCCCAAGATACATACTGATTAGTTGCCAGCGCTTCCTCATACTTTTCCCAGGACCAAGCACCTCCCTTATGCTTGAAAACAGGGTCTTTGCTGTCAGGTTTCACTGGGATAATCATGTTTTTGGCGAGTTCCTCATCAGAACGAAGCCAGTTAGCGAGCGATTTGAGCGATTTAGTCTGTTTGGCGTTCATTTTCAGCGATTGGGGGTCCCTTTTATATATATAGAAGATTTTTCTTTAAGTAGTTTTGGGTCCCCCAATCATTTTTTGTTGGAAATCGAGAAAGTATCCCTACGAAATATTTCCACACGACTTATCGAGTGGTTTAGATATAAAAAGGATGAATGGTTATTTCAGCGAATAAACAGCATATCCCAGCCTAGTAATATGCTGGGAAAAATAATTTAAACATGTTTCGATTTTCTCCCTCTGTTTGAGTAAGGGACATCATACAAATACTTGACAAAGCAGACTGCATTGGCTGCATACTTTCGCTGACATGAACTTGCTATTTTCATGGCTCTATAGGTATCATCGGTTTGATATAGATCTCTAAGCTGTGTGGCTATTTTTTCGTTAAACTTTTTGATTTGAGCCTTACCTTTTTCAGTTTGCTGGTACCTCTTCATAGCTCTCTTCTGGGCTTCACTGAGTGGCATTTTTCCTCTGTCTCTCTTAATATATATAGAGAATTCTTTAAATCATTTTTTGTTGCTCAGCCAAATGTAATTGTTTCAACATCACATGCATTGTAGTCCAGAATGTTGAACAAGGTGAACTCTGGATACTGTAATGTGTTTCTACAGAATGGGCATTTTGTATTCCCGACTATTTCCTCTTGCTGTTTCATGCATCCTATACAGACTGTCTTGAAGCATTGATCACATACAAACTGATCATAGCTAGTCTCATCACATTTACATAGACTGCATAGAATTCGTTTATATTCTGAGTTTTCACATGTGTCATTTCTTTCTCGAATGCTTTTCATGATTGCTGAAATACTAAGCGTTCTTTGACTTTCCGCATTCATTCTTGCTTTTTGACTTCTATATATATACAATATAAAAATTCCTTTAAGTATATTTGCGTTCGGACTATCCCCATTTAAAACCTCCCCTTTTAGTAGGAACAAGTTAGGAACTATGCCCCGAATTAGCAACAGACTCATTAGAGAGAAGAAATGGGAACTCATGGGATTACTTGGAACACTGTATGCAGCCCATGAAATCACAGAGGCTGAATATGACCGGGAAATCGGATTTATTTCAAGGGGGAGACCCACTTTAGCAAAATTAACCAGAAAAGCCAATAACCTCTATGATAAAGTTGACACTCTTGATGAACTGGATCGCCTAAGGCAAATAGAACCAGAGGCAGAAGATGGTACAGCAATGAATGAATTATATCGCTGGCTCACATACAGAGCCAGAAGGGAAGTTGTTGTTGATGTGATTGAATATTTAGATAGAATTGCAACCTCTCTACCAAAACGTTTAAGAGACAGTCTAGATCAATTCAGGGCAATCAAAGTTCGCTTATCGTTTATCTGCAAGTTCGTTAAAGTCAGCAATCCACAGGTTTGGATATCGAAATACATTTACAGTGATTATTTTGTATTAACCAAATCGAGAAATATTCGAACTGAGCTGAATAAAGCAGCCCAAATGTGTCAGGAGCAGATGAATGTGGTTGATAGCTATCGATTGGAGAGAATCGAAATGCTCAGAGTTGCTATTATGAGTTATGCCCCAACTGGTGGTTGCTATGTTAAAACACCAGAATCAATTGCAGCCAAGAGAGCCACAGTGAATATTCGAAATATTGATGATTCTTGCTTTGAAAATGCCATTTTGGCATGGATCCATAGGAAAGATGTGAATTCCCACAAGAGAAGTGAGCTTACACAATATCGCAAATGGAAATACTCAGCAATCGCTTATAATCCTCTGGCTCTCAATTTCGATAACATCTCATTCCCTGTTCCCTGTGATGCTGAAATCATTGATAAATTCGAATCTCAAAATGCAGGCATCAGCATAAACATATTTGGAATGGATCGAGATGTTATATATCCCCTACATCAATCCAGCAACCCAGGTAGAAAGCAAAAGATTAATCTTATGCTCATTCATGATGATGAAGGGAATGGGCATTATATAACTATTATGTCCCTTTCAAGACTTCTCAGAGTTGCCCTTGATAAAACCAAAGATCAAAAGTTACACTACTGTGACACATGTTTATCTCGATTCAGGTCTGAGGCTAAACTCACTGCTCATGTGGACTCAAACAGATGCATTGATTGGAGACTCTCAAAGGGAATCACTCCTAAGCCTGAGACCACCATAGAGTTTGGACTGAAAAACCTTAGGAAAACTGTCTGGCTTCCTGTTGTGGTTTACTGCAAGATTGAACATAGAAGCATCCCCATAGATGCATCGAAATCCAAGAGGGAAGTCTCAGCAGTCAACATTAGAATAGTCACTGGGGCAGATGTTCAGGAGTTTCGATTTGAGGGTCAGGATCCAATGGGAGGTCTCTTTGAATGCTTGGAATCCAAAGCAAGAGAACTGATCGATTTTCTGTTTACCAATATTCCCATGAATGAACTCACAGATGAGCAGAAAGCAATTTACAGAGCTACCAAACACTGTTACCTTTGCAGTGAGAGGTTCACCAAGGAGAACTTCAAATGCAGGGATCATGATCATCACACAGGTCATTATATTGCTCCTGCATGCAGAAACTGCAATCTCCATAGGAGAATCTCAAAGCAAACCAAAGTTGCAGTTGTTGTTGACCAAATGGATGACTGTGGGACATTCATTTTCAGAAAAATAGCAGGCATGGGTGATAAAAAGCGAATCGAAATCCTCTCGAAAAACTTTGATCAATACCTTTCATTGCAGTGGGGTCTTTACAAGTTCATTGATGCAAGCAATTTTATGGATTTTGGGGCTGCTGATGTAGATGAGTTAATGAACAAATTCCAAGCCTTCAGAAGGCTTTCACACTCAGTATATGGGCTTGACCCAGTTCATTATGTATCTGCACCTGGGCTATCTTGGGATGCTATGTTTAGGACCACCAAGGCAAAAATAGAGCTTATAAGTGATGTAGAGCAATACGAATTTGTTGAGAAGGGAATCAGGGGTGGCTTTGCAACAATGCCTTGTAGGTATGCTGAGGCTGATGGTGAGAACTCCCATATAATGCTGTTTGATGCTAACAACTTGTATGGCTACTGTTTGAGTCAGCCAATTCCAGTTGGTGATTTTAGATGGGAGACCGAATTCAACCCACAAGATAACAGATCCAGTTTCCTGGAAGTTGATCTGGATTACCCAATTAGGCTGTTTCTGGATCACAGTGATTTCCCCCTAATTATTAACAAGAAAATAGTAGAATATGCAGAATTATCACAATATCAAAAGAACCTATTGGATCTCTCAGGAGAAGAGCTTGATAAAACCCCTAAGCTAACTGCAACCTTTGGTTCTGTGACAAACTATGTGATTTCTGAGCCTCTCCTACAGTATCTGTTGGACAAAGGGATGAAATTGAGAAAAGTCCACAGGGTCCTATCATTCACTGTGGCTCCTGTAATGAAATCATATATTGAGCTGAACACTGAGATGAGAAGGAAAGCAGTGAATAAATTCGAGGCTGATTTCTATAAGCTCATGAATAATTCAATCTATGGGAAATGCATTGAATCATGTAGAGGTCGATCTGTGGTTAAGATTGCCAACACTGAGAAGCTATTTATGAAATATGCAGCCTCTCCTTTAGTGAAATCAACAAGTCCCATAAGTGAAAGGGCAGTTGCCTTTGAGTTTTACACAAAGCATGTGAAGCTAGATAAGCCTGTTGCAATTGGGGCTTATGTTTTGGATGCAGCCAAACTGCATAACTACAAGTTCTTCTATGATACTGTAAGGTCCCAGTGGTCCAAAGCCAAGTTACTATTCCATGATACTGATTCCTTTTGTCTATATATCGAATCTAAGACCATTGCAAAAGATATAGAGAATATATCTTATGCCTTGGACCTAGGGGGATCTAACAGAATGACCCCAGGTAAATACAAAAATGAGATGCCAGGTTCTGCAATCCTGGAGTATGTAGGTCTGAGAGCCAAAGTTTACAGTTTCAGAACAGCTGAGATTGAGAGAAGTAAGCTATCTGGGACTTCCACTGAGGAACTCCAATTTAATGATTTTAAGCAGTGTTTATTTGCAGGTATCAGCAAGACTGTGACTGCAAAGCAGAAGAGAAGGGCAGATCACACAATAATAGACACTGTGAGTAGAAGGGTTGCCCTAAACTGCTTTGATGCAAAGAGATACATCTTACCAGATGGTATTAATTCTGTTCCTTTTAATTAAGAGATGCCAGCAACTGGAAGAATAGTAAGGAGAACCACTGATCAACTACAAGGTAACCTATTGCCTATCACAGTTCCAAAGGAGGAAAAGGGGGAATCTCGAATTGTCAAAAAGTCTGAGATGAAAGAGCTTGTCCCTGTGGAGATCCCAGTTGCTATTGCAGTGAAAGAAACTAGCAAGATTGCCAAGAGATTCTATGATGTGAGAACTGGTTACAAAGGGCTTCAAGCTATGAGGGCTGAGTTACCTGAAGAATCCTATAAGCAGTTGCAAGAGTTCTATAAAAAGCAAGAGGTAGTTCAGATCAATGCACCTGCTATATCTAGAAAGAGAGATCCCATGGTCCCAATCAGGCAACCCCTTGATACCTATGTGATTGATTTGCTCTTTTTCCCAGCTTATAAGAAACAAAACAATGGCTATGATACTTTTATGACTGCAATGGAATCAACACTGAGAACTGGGTATATTATACCTATCAGAGATAAATCAGCTCTCACTACATTAGCTGCATTTAAACAGCTTGAAATGAGAGTAGCAAGACCCATAGTAAAAGTTCAATCAGATGCTGGGAGTGAATTCCAAAATCGAATATTCCAGGAGTATTTATCTAGTAAATACATAGAACACCAAGTGAGTGGAACTGCTGACCACAGAAGCCAAGGTCGAATTGAAGCCTTTAACAAGCAGATTAAGAGACTGATCACAAACTACTGCATAGCCAATAATACAGCTAGATTCTTTGATGTGTTAGGTGATATTGAGTATAATTACAATAATACAGTTCACTCAGCTACTAAGATGAAGCCAGGTGAAACTACAGAGGAGCATTATAGGTATATAGTGGGATTAGAAGATGAAAGATTCAAGAAATCAATAGCTTATCTTGATACCATGCAGCCTGGCATGTTTGTTAGAGTGAAAGTAGAGAAGAACCCCTTTGCTAAACAGGGTAACAATTGGTCTAGGATGGTTTACACTGTTAATAGTAGAGAAGGCTTTAAGTTTAAGCTAAAGAGTCCCACTGGAGAGATCATAGATAACAGGTTTGCTTTCCATGAGCTGTTGCCTGTGAATGCAGTTGAGTATCTGGAAACCCCTACAGTAGATGCTTTAGAGCAAGCTAAAGAGGAAGCCAGGGTTGATGCTGCTATAAGAAGAGAGGGCATAGAAGCTGCTAATGAAGTCCCAGATAAGCCTTTGATAGAGGCTAGAAAGGAGAAGACTGGCAAAGTTAATAGGGAACTCAAAAAGCTCACTATAGCAGGCACACAGAAACTTTCAGAAGTGAATAGCCAGAGATGGTATAATGACTTTCAGACTACTAAGGAGTCATATACAGCCCCTAAACCTCAAAGAACACTAAGAGAAAGAACCAAAACTAGCTAGTTTGCTAGGCGAAAACTAGTTTTTTCCAAATATATGTATGACAGATATACATATATGCATATGATATACACAAAGTCTTGTAGAGCATATCAAGCGCTTCACAGCGCTATGCAGAACGTTGCGTTTTGATGATCTGGTGATGAGATATGACAGTTTGAAGATGCCGATAAAAATGTATATGTATATATATTTTTTACTATTTTTTCGAAACATTTTTTTCTCGGTCAACCGGCAAAACGGAGGTTTGTGTATATATAGTGTTTATATGTCGGAGGTTTGTGTATATATGATGCATATATGACGTGACGTCACGCATGCATAACCCATGAGTCACGCATGCGTAACGCGTGCATAACGCGTGCATAACGCGTGCGTAACGCGTGCGTAACGCGTGCGTAACGCGTTACGGATAGATAATGGGTAAAGTTTGGGTTCCGGAACCCAAAAATCCAAGAAAATCATACAAACTGCTGTTACTATTCACCAACTCATCAGCTATTAAAACCGCGACCATCGCCGGAATCCTCTTTGCATGCTCTATACAACAATGCTACTTTCGCGAACCGGATCTTAGATTTTCCCGGACACTGCATTTAGTAAGCATCTCCCCTAGATTCCCCCTATTATATAATATTTATATTAAAGTGGACTCAAGGTTGACTCATATTAATCGTAAAAGTAGTAATAGTATATGGAATTTGTTACGAATTCAATGCAAGGGTTGACTAAGTGGGTTGAGTTGACTCAAATTTCACAGGAAATAACAATGAATCAGAGTTTAAAATGCATTTTTTGAATCAACTACACCAACTAACACTGAGATTTTCACAAAATATGAGGTCCTTACTGAATATGGTATGTGTCACAGGTGTCACAGGTCTATCCCAAAGTTTTCTATAGCATAAAAATGAACTCTCAAAAGTTTGGGATGGACCTGTGACACCTGTGACACTCGATTATTTCATTTGTTTATTCAAGTAGAATTACATAGATAAAATTCTTACTTATTGTTACTGAGTTTTTCAATATAAAAGAGGCTCTTACCATAAATGGTGTTGTTCACAGGTGTCACAGGTCTATCCCAAAGTTTTCATATATATAAAAATCAACTCTCAAAAGTTTGGGATTGACCTGTGACACCTGTGACACCTGTGACACCCAAATTCCTAAGGGTCCCCCCTTAGACTTATAAAAACATGATAAAAACATATCAATTTCATGTATAATTACGATTGAATTCAATAAGAGATCGATTTGTTTTATTTAACAAATGAATCTTTTATGGATCTTAATCGAGTTTAGCGATATGTTTCCGATTAAATGAATTAAATTTAATTACATTTAATCGAGAAAGTACATGAATATAATATCGATTAAATCAATTAACTTTTAGACCAATCACACATAGTAAAATGCGGAGTTTTAACCAGAGGCAAGATCTAATTGAGATTCAGTTATATTATTCGGAAATATATACAGATTATCGATTAACTCAGTAAGACTAATCGGAAAATAAGAGAAATTTACGATAAAATATCGAAAAGAATACAAAATAATCGAAATAAATGAATATTCGATAAGATATACACAGATTATCGATTGATTGAAATAGAATATACGAGATATATCAACAAAATCAATTAAGATTAAGCCGAGGGTTAAAACTCCGCATTTTACTATGTGTCCGGGCACCTCGCCTCGGAAGGGAAAGTTGGCGGCCTCGACGACAAAGTCCTCCGCGACCCGCTCGCACGTCGCCGCGTCGACGACGACCGACCCCGCGGCCGCCAGCATCAGCCTGCGGCGCGCGCGGTGCCGCTCGACTCCGTACGGCGGCCGCAGGCGCCTCGCGATTGCGCGTGGGGCGGACCGGAAGGCGGAGGAGACGGGGCGGCCGAGGCAGAGGAAGAGCGCCCGCCGCGCGGCCTCGTCCCCCACCACGCCCGTGAAGACCCTGACATCAAACCAAATCCGAGTCAAAAAATGGTATATTGGGCGTTCTGCCCCACAATACCATATATCGTCTCACATCTTATAGAATTTCATAAATCCTTACCATAACCGATTTTTCGATTCATTTTACACGATAATATACGGAATTTCTCGATTGTCGTACTTTGATCGAAAAAATAAACCAAACCGACAACAAACCAACACCACACCAATACCAAACCAACACCACACCAATACCACGTAATCCCCACACCGAAACCACACCAATTCCCCACGTAATCCCCCCGATTCAAAACCAAAATTTCATTTTCTTCGATTACCTGTATTCACCCTATCGAATACGTTTTAATCACATAAAGATTTATCTAAACTTCTGTTAAAAATGGAACCCAAACCAAAAGCAACCCGCTATTATATTGTCTCACGCTACGAGGATCGTAAGGAAGTTAAACAAATGGGTGGTCGATGGGATCCGGATACTCACCTTTGGTATACTACTAAAAAAGATAGCGAACTTTTGAAAAAGTATAAACAACTCACAAAAGAGGAAGTAAAAGGAATCGATCAAATTGTATATATCACGGTTCCTTACAGCGAAAAAGAAGAAGCGAAACAATACGGCGCACGATGGGACAATGAAAATGGTTCATGGTTCATGCGCGGAATCCACCATGACGACGCACGGCACCGTTACGTATACGAGCTGGGATAGCAAGCCAATCCTCACGTGCTGGGACAAGTTCGGGTGAGCTCATCAATTTTTGTGCGCTTGCGAACTGTGCTAATAATCTGCATCTGGCTTTGATTGTGACATCCAATTGCAATGATCTGCGAGCACTTTTGTTCATTCTCAATTTCTGGCGACGTCGACAGGTGCGGTATCACCGAGTACGATGGTGTCATGGCGACCAGCCTCGGCCCGGTCGACATCAGGGAGTGTGCCGAAGAGCCTTTCTGAATTTCCGTCTGCATCTCGAGGTATTTATGATAATTAATTTACGGCGCGCGCAGCGAGTGCTGGGCAAAGGGAGGCTCTGCAGTTTTTGCTGAGACTTACGATGCCATGAAAGGAATTTACACGAACATGGGCGGATGGTCCTGCGAGAATCAGTTCTCCAAGGTAGTCCGACGGTCCAAACCCCCGATTTTCGAATTCGCCGTCATGTGCACAGTATGCAGCTGCAGCGCTAGCTGCTGACACATGGTTGCTCCGTGTACGTACGCAGGGAACTTGCTACGACGGTTACAACGGCACTGGGGTTTCCTTGGGCGATACTATAGACTACAAGTACGCATTTGATCTTCCGATTCTAAAGTGCATTCGTCGCGAACACTCGCCCGCGTGCCGCAGGAAGTGCTTCGACGCTGCTGTCGGCGGAAAGTCGCACGTGTCGAGGCAGCTTTCGACCGCGGCCGAGGACACCATAGCGAGAGCGAACGGCACACTGACGAAGCTGACGACCGTCATCGTCAACGAGACTTCGGGCATGTGCTGGTCCGGCCCTGACGGCAGTGTAAGAGCCCAGCAGCCCTGATTGCGCATTCGTCACGGCGTTTGACGATAATAATAAGACAGCTCACATCGCGCGCGCTTTCGTTTTTTGCTCACGTAGGGGACAAGCTTGGGCGTCAAGGGCAGCCAAACGTGCGATTTATATATCTGCATAAGTTTTATCATACTACGATAAGCTTACAATTCATTGTAATTTAATTCTCGATAACCTGTATGCGCGTAGGGATTGTTTCCAAGGAGGCAACGGGACCTCCATTGGATGCTCTTTCATTCCCTTCTCGGACCCGACACCCGTCGTCAACAGCCCCTATTGCGGCTCCTGTTTTTCGACGAGCACGTGCACTGCCGGGACGCAGCTCTCCGTGACCGGCCCTCCCACGTACCAGTGCGCATGCGCATGCGCTGCCTCCGGATTCACTTGCAGATATAGAGCTTGCGTAATGCGATGATCACATCTAGTACTCGATCATGATCAGTTGCGCCCTGCGCCCTGCGCGCGCGCAGGACCTGCACTGCGAACGCGGGGAAAGGCTTCTACCAGTTCGCGCTCAAGTACTGCAGCGCCATTCCCCAGGCGGGGACTGCCCCGGCGGAGGGTCCCCCGGCGGACGGCCGCCTCGACGAGCCCGACCAGACCCTCGCCGGCGAGGTACGCGGCCGCCGCGGGCCGGGGCCCCCTCTAAATCCCGAGTCCCGGGTCCGGGGTCCCCGCCCCTGCACTTGAATCTGAGCCTCGGCCCCACAGGAGGAGACCGAGCTGGAGCTGGAGCTGGACCTGGACGTCTTCGAATTCGAGGCTAACCTCGTTCAACCCGACGTCTCGGCGGTGCGCACGTGCACGCGGGCCCGGGGATCTGGCCATGGGGCGCTTTATACTTAAGTCGCGTTTATACTTATACTTATACTTAAGGCCCATGGGGCGCTTTATACTTAATTAATTACCACTGAGTCGCGCGATCGTTGCCGTCGACTCTCAATCGCGCATGCGCTCAGGCCAGCAGGGGGACCGTAGGTGTGATCTGGATCCGCATACCTAATTCGACTCGGCGACCCGTGACCACGGCCGCGGCCGGCGAGAGGGTTTGTTCGCTAGTACTAGCTATATATATAGTCCATCGGGTTGTTGCAGCAGGCCACAGGGTTTTGCATATATACACTGTTGTTCGATATCCGAAGGCCCGGAGTTTCAATACGCAGGAGGCGGGGCAGCGGGGGGGGGGGGGGGGGGGAGGGGGGAAGGGGGGGATGGGGGAAGGGGGGGGAGGGGGAGGGGGGAGGGGACGGAGGCAAACATTTAAGATTTGCAAGCTAAGTTATCCCAAGGCCTTAAGCCTGCTCGCAATTGCAAGGTTTGGTTCAGAAATTCACCCTCGCGCTCGTGCTCGTGCACGTGCACGTGTACAAGTCACTGGGTTTTGGGGCAAACTTCACCTTCAAAAATGTTTGGTGTGCTTTGCGGTCGCGATCATCGGATGGCGCGCGACGGCCGCGGGGGCCGCACAACACTTTGCCCGGTGCCCGGGGGAGGTGCCCCCGCCAAGGCCCGCGGCAGGCCGAGGAGGGGTACCGCGCCGGCTCGGCCCTCGCCGTGTGCGCTCTCTATGGGCTCTCCTTCGCCTTCGTTCGCTCTTTCTCTCTCTGAAGTCGCGGGGGTACAGGGTACAGGAGGCCGCGTGGCTCCTCTCGAGCGCCGCGCTCCGGATCCTGCCTCCGGCTAACGCAGCTGCGCCGGAAGCGACCCCGCCCCAAAAAGGCCCGAGCCCCGCCCCTCCCTTCTTTGGCCCGAGCTCACGAAACGGGTCGGCAGAGGCTGCACCGGTGGCGGAGCGCGCCAAGGCGGAGCTGGCGGCCTGCTGCGGGGGGGAGAGGCCGGAGCCGTGGACCGCCCTCGCCCGCCGCGCCGCAGACGCCGCCTCCCTCCGCAGGGGCCCCGCCGAGCTCGACGAGCTGGTGCCGTAGCCCCCCCCCCCCCCGCCCCTCCCCCTCCCTCTTCCGCATTCCCCTGCAGGCCTCGTCGCTGCCTGCGACGGTCCGAGCTGCAGGTCCCCGACTGCAGCCCCCCTCGCCCCCCCGCCCCCCCTTCCCACCTCCCCACCCCCCCCTTCCCCCCCCCCACCCCCCGCCTGCAGGCCTCGATCTCGTCGCTGCGCGCGACGCTGCAAGAGGGGCTGGAGCAGCTCTGCCCCGCCTTCGGACGGCCGCCCGAGTCGGCAGCTGCGGCGCGGTCCGAGCCGGGGCCGCCGCCCCCCCCCCCCCCCCCCCCCCCTGGGCACGGCACCGGAGCCGGCGCCGGCGGCCCCTGCAGCTGCTCCCGAGCGGGACAGCCGCGGGGCACCTAGGCCGAGGGGGTACGGCCTGCTCGGCAGCGCCCCGCCGCCGCCCGCGGCCGCGACCGCCGGGCCGAGCGGGGCCGTACCCGTCCCTTGGAGGCGCGCGGTAACCCCGCCCGCGCCCCTCGCCCGACCCGCGGGACCGGTGGGGTCCCGCCGGCCTCCCGGGCCCGCCCCGCGCCTCGGCCCCGGCGCCCACCCCCGAGCCGACGCCCGCTCCGCCCCCCGCCGCCCCCCGTCCCCCCTGACCGTACCCCTCCGCCATCCCATCGGCCCCGCCCCCCGCCCGCCGACTCCGCCGCCCCCCGCCCTTCGGCCCCCGCCCCGTCCACAAGCTAGCGATGCTTCTGTGCAATCTGGTCCATTCAAGCGCGGCGCGGCGCGACCTGCCGCGGGCGTGCGTCGGCGTGGACATCGCAGCATGCATACTGAGAATGCTGTGCGGACCAATGTCCCGGAGTCCTCCGCCTAGGCGCTTAGCGGTCACTGCGGCGACCTCCACTAGCGGTCATTGCGGCGCTTCCGCGTGGAGGCTGAGCGTCTCCTCCCGTCCAGCTGCTCGCCCGCACGCTGTGGAGCGAGATCCTGTGCGGGATTGGGGTACAGCACTCGCCGGCCGCGGGCTGCCTTCCGAAGTTCGCTCCTCGCGCTTCGAAGCGCGATGCGCTCTGCGGTGCGGTGCCGGTACGCTCTACCTCTACTGACCTCCTGTGCTCGTCTTACCCGCGGTCGATTGCGATCTTGTGCGGTGCGGTCGATTGCAGGTGTCAGCGCGCACGCGCGCGGCTCGAGGCGAGTGCGATGCGCGCCCGGCGTCTATGACCTAGGGAAATGGCTCAGCAGCGCGTAGACCTGCCCATGGCCATGGGCCCGTGTGGCCGCACGCGCGCCCCGGCCCGCACGCCTGTCTGCTCGCTCTGAGGTGCGGTTGCCGGTTCTATATCGTCTTCCTGTACTGAACTTACCTCCGAGGCTCGCAGTGCTTGCGGGCTTGCACTGTGCTGTGCCTCAAATTGCAGCTTCGGCGCCCGCGGCGCGCACGCCGCGGCGCGCGCGCGTGGCTCGATGCCGTGATGCAGATGAAATGCGCGCCAGGCTTCGAGCAGATCTGCGGCCTTAGCTACCCCGGCTGAAGGGCTCCCCGGCCACGACGCGTCGTCGTTCGGGGGCAGCGAGTACTCGTACACCGCCACGGAGAGCTCGGTGGAGGACGAGAAGTCGCCCCAGAAGCGCCACATGCAGTACTGCCCCCACTCCGACGCCATCGGCTTCGGTGCGTCCCCCCTGAGCGTGGCAAGCCGCGATCCGAGCGCTCCCTTTGACTTTGCGCCCTTTGCAGTGGACCGGCTGCTGCAGTTCATGCACCAGCGCATGAGCGCCGCCGGCCAGCAGAAGAAGAAGCCGGTCCGCCCCCCCCCCCCCCCCCCCCCCCCCCCCGCCCGCCCGCCCGCCGCTTGCGCCTCCGCAGCTCGCCTCCCTCACTCACGCCGATCCGCGCGCAGGACGGAAGCTACTTCGACCCTGCAGTGCGCCGGGCCGCCAACGGGCTTCCCCGCCCGCCCCGCCCCCTCTGACGTCCCGGCCGGCCGGCCCCGCGCGCAGAGTCTTGGCATCTTCATACCCCGCACGCTCGTGTACAGAGGCGGCGCGCTCGTCGGGTGGTTTTACAGCGGTCCGTACCCCCTCAGAGACGGCTGCTCTCTCCTTTCCGCCCGTCCTTCATCATCTGAGCCTGAGCCGCGCAGACCCCGAGAGCGGCAACGTGGTTCAGGTTCAGAAGTCCAAGGTCACGATCAAGGTGCCGTACATGTACCCCCCGCCGGATCCGTGAAAGCTCCGCCTAAGAGGTTTTCGGCGCAGGCGATCATGGAGACGTTCGGCCGGCCCACGCGGGAGGGGGGGGACATCGTCGAGTACTACATGGGGGTACGCAAGCGGCGCGACCCGGCCTCCCCGCCCAAGGTGAGCCTCGTACCCCTCCCCCATTCCTGCACCCGCTCGCGGCCTCTTGCCGACGCCTCGCGGCCGGCAGGGCAACTCGCCCCGCAACTCGCCCCCGGGTCTCCGCGGGACTCCCCCCCGCCGCAGTCGCCCCCCTCCCCGCGCCGCGCCTCCGCCGCCGGTACGACCCGACTCAGATGAAGCCCTCTCTCCGTCGTGCTCACCCCGTACCCCCGCTCCCTCCCCCCCAGACGGCAAGCCCGAATCGCTGGACCCCCTCTCCTTCCGCTACTTTGACACCGAGTCCCTGAGTGCGTACCCCCCTCTTCGACCCCGCCCCCCTCCCCCGGACCCGCCCCGGTACCCCCTCACGCCTCTTCCCCCACGCAGAGCAATTCCTGTGGACGGCCAAGAACGAGGACGGAATGATTCAGCAGTTCGTGTACCCCGCCGACGCGGTCAAGTACCCCCACCTCGACAAGGAGGGTGCGCCGCCCTTCCACACCCGACGTACAAGCGCACAAGGCTTCTAATCGTGTACCACGGCAGTGACGTACCGCGTGACGTACCTGCCGGAGAACCTGGTGCTTGAGCAGCGGGCGAACCACTCGCGCCTCTCGGACCACGCGCTGGCCCGCGCCGCCCGCTGCTCCACCTTCTTCGAACCCGACTACCTCTCCGTGAACCGTGCGCGCCCGTACCCCCCTCACCTGCCGTCCCCCGCCCCGCCCCCGCCCATTGTTCTGCGTACCCAGGGGCGATCTTCCCGAGCAACGGGCTGCGCCGCATCTTCGAGAGGGCGGCCCGGGGCCTGGTCGAGCTCATCGAGGAGCTGAAGCCAAAGAACAAGGCGCGCCTCTCTCCATCACTTTCGCAGGCGCCGCATGCGCAGGTCCGGCTGATGATCCTGCACGTCAAGATCGACCGCGAGGGACGCCTGTGGCTCCTCTGGTGCTCCGCCCTCCGCCTCACGGATCCCGTGCGCGCGTACCCCCTCCCGATTCTCCCCCCCCTCCACGTGGCTCTGACGGGCGCGCCCGCCCGCCTCAGTCGGGCCAGTCGGTCTGCTTGCAGTGCGAGCGGCACTGCCGGCCCGACGCGGACGGGTACGTCCACAGCCTCCGCGCCCGGCACCTCCAGGCGAGCCTGTACCCCTCTCTCACTCCCCCCTCCCCTTGTCGTTCTGACGCGGCGCGGGAAGGTGCGGGCGGGGAGCGTGGAGGGGGCGACGCCGCTGCAGGCGCCGGCGCGGCCGGCTTCGGCGAACCTCGCGTACAGCACCCGCCGGCCGCAGTCGGCCGCCTCGTCGCCCCGCCCCACGTCGGCCCGCCCCGGCACCGCCCGCAGCGGCGGCGGCGGCGGCGGCCGGCCGCCCTCGGCCCTCGGGCCCCGCCCGCACTCGGCGCGGGGTACGCGTACGGGCCACGCTCGGCGAGCCCGCGGGGCGCGCGGCAGGCGAACCCGCGGAGGAGGAGGCGGCCCGGCGCATCCAGGGCGCCGCCCGATCCTTCCTCGCCCGCCGCCGTATCGCCCACGCCGCCGGCGACGTGCGTCGTACCCCCGCGCCTCTTTCTCCCCCTTCGCTCAGCGGGGGGGCAGGCGGAGGTGGGGGCCGCGGTGCGGCTGCAGGCGGCCTGGCGCGGCTACGCGGCGCGGCGGACGTACCGCATGCTCACGGCGCACCGGCGGACGGCCATCGAGGAGCTGCTGCGGGAGGAGCTGCGCGTCGGCTCGCAGATCGGGCGCCTGCCCGACACGCGGCCCTCCTGGGTACGCGAGAAGGACAACCTGGAGACGGCGCGCCGCGCACGAAGCGCCGCCGTGTCCCCCCGTGTACCCTCCCACGTCGTGAGCCCCCGCAAGCCGCCCCAGCCGCGCCAGCCCGACTCGGCCCGCTCCTCCGCCGGGCCGGACTCGGCCCGATCGGCCGGCGCGGCCGCCCCCGCCCACAGCGCGCGGGGAACGCCCCGCGGCGCCGCCGCCGGCGGGCGGCCCCCGCCGCGGCCCCGCACCCGCCCCGGCCCGGCACCTCCCACGGGCACCGGCCCTCCCCGCCGGCCCGCTCCCGCCCCGCCCCCGGCCGCCCGCCCCGCCCGCCCCACCTCGGCCCCGCACGCCCCCGCGCCGCCCCCACCGCCGCGCCCCCGCCCCCTCCCCGCGAAAGGGCCGCCAGGCGACCTACGAGGTTCGTGTACCCCCTTGGACAACTTCCTGTACCTCCTGACCTCCCCCCCCCCACCAGGACATCATCGCGGAGCTGGAGGACCACAGGAGGGTACACGTGCTGGCGGCCCCGGGCCTTGGCCTGCCCGCGGAGCGCCAGTACCCCGACTGGGGCTTCGAGGGGCTCTCGGACGAGCCGCCGCCGCCGCCGCCGGTGCCGCCGCGGGCCTCGCCCCCGCCCCGGCCCGCCGACGACGGCCGGCCCGCCGCCCCCACGGCCCCCTCTCCGCCCGGCCCCGTGCGCCCGGCCGGCCGGACCCTTTTACTACGCCCGCCCCGCCTCCGCCCACTCACCCGCGCCGCCGCAGGGCCGGACCGGCGCCTGCGCCGCCCCACGCGGCGGGGCGGCGGCCCTCGGCGGGGATGCGGCGGCGGCGGCGGCGGCGCTGGCGGCGGCGGTGGCGTCGGAGGTGCCGCCGCCGCCGGCCTCGGCCGGGCCCGACGAGATCGCTCAGTACGTCGCCGCCGTCCTGTCGCGCCTGCGCGCCCGCTCGCCGCCCCGGACGGCGCGCTCTCCCTCGCCCTCGCGCCCCCTCCTCCGGCTCCGGCTCGGCCGCGGGCGCCCGCCGGCAGTCCCGCCGCTCCCGCCGCACCCCAACGACCCGGGGTACTACAGCCTCAGCCTCCCGCCCCAGGCGCCGCTCCTGCGCAACCAGAGCCCCTTCCCCCGCCGGGGTACCGGATCTCGCCGGCGGCGGCGGGCTCCGGCTCCAAGCGGGGCGCGAGGCCGCGGCCGCGGAGCGCGGTCGGCTCGCGCCGCGCCTCGGCGCCCGTCGCGCCGCACGCGCAGCAGCGGCGGCAGAGCCTCCCGAAGAGCCGCCTCTACGGAGACGTGGGCCTGGGGAGCCGCCTGGCGGGGTACGACTTTCAGCGCTTCGCCCACGCCGAGGCCCGCGGGGCGGGCGACGGCCCCGACTTGCCCCCCGAGGAGGGGGTACTGGAGGCCGGGGACCTGTTCCCCGACCTGAACGCGCCGTTCCTGTAGGCCCCCGTCGGGGCTTCCCGTACCCCCCGCCCCCTCGCCCAACGAACCCGCCGGCCCCGCGACTGAAGTGAATGTGCCGGACGGGTTCTTCGAATTCGAATCCGTCGCGAATTATACACTAATAACATATTTACATTATGAATCAGTCGTTCGGTTTGTTGGCTCCCTCGGGCCTTAAGCTTCTGGAGCTCGAGAGGATGGTCGATCGTGAGCTCGAGGCGCCCTCCCCCTGCAGCTGGGCCCACGCGGCGCCCCTCCGCCAGCCATGGCCAGTGGCAAATTAAAGCTTATATATATAAGGCGTTCTTGTGTGTGCCGGACGGGTTCTTCGAATTCGAATCCGTCGCGAATTATACGTATACACTAATAACATATTTACATTATGAATCAATCAGTCGTTCGGTTTGTTGGCTTCCCTCGGGCCTTCTGGAGCTCTAGAGGATGGACGATATCGATCGCGAGCTCGAGGCGCCCGCCCCCTGGGCCCCCGCCCCTCCGCCGGCCATGGCCAGTGGCAAATTAAAGCTTATATACATAAGGCGTTCGATTCACGGAGACCAAGAAGCTCACGATATCGCTCAGGCTGGGCATGCAAATGGATATCAAATTGATGCTATACTACCAGTAGTACCATCCGCTTACAGCAAGTAATGAATAAGCATTTATAATTTATAAGATTAATTTTGGGGGGGGGGGGGGGGGGGGGGGGGGGGTTTCGCGGTCGACGTCGGGAGCGGGGATTGGCAGCTGGGTTTTGCGGCAGCTGGGAGCAGCTAATATGTTGCGATCTGAACGGCGACCTGGGCGTCGACTGCATGGTGAGATCCAGAGCTGCAAAATTGAATCATGTAGGTGTTAGAATAACGCTAACGCTTACCGCCTCCGGACCTGTGGCAACGTTGGGGGCGGCGAGACTCTGTGTCTGCTGCGCTCCCTGCACTTGCAATTGCTGCACGTGTTGGCCATATGCATGTGCGTGGGGAGCCGCCTGGTACATGTGGGGAGCTGTCTGCTGCTGGTACATGTGAGGAGCTGTCTGGTGCATGTAATGATGAGGCTGCAGCTGTTCGGGTCTTGCAATTGCGATGGGCGCTTGATTCGCGATCGGGCCAGGGGGCATGAACAGAATGGCCGGTTGCAGCTGCGGCTTGGGGCCTGCATCGAGGCTTCCGCTGGCAGCCTTGGCCATGGTGTACAAAGCTCCCGCGCTGCCAGTTGATGCGAGCGCGCAGCTGAGGGAAGCGAGGAGGAGGCCGAATGAGGCACCCAGCGGCGACTTCGTCAGATCAGCGGTGGCGTTGGCGTCGCCCCCGCTCAATGCGGGCGAGTGTTTCAGAGAAGCCCCGACGAAAATGCCGAGGCACAGGACCAGGCTGAGCAGGGCCAGGACGGACAGCGCCAGAGCCGCCATCGCGATCCGGAGGAGGCTGCTGCTAGCGCCGCTGCCTCCACTCCTCTGCGAGTTGTAGTGGTACAAGGCCGCGGCGGCTACACACAGGCTGGAAAGAACGACAGCGATGGCTCCGAACGCGATGACGGCCTTGTACGAGTCCTTCAATGCGCAGGCAGCATCTATGCCAAGAATGCGAAACAATTCGCAAAAATCGCCCCAGTCGATGGTCCTCATGACTCCAAGGACGGGGATGCGCAGCTTCTGTAGGCCTATGTAGCCAGTGTCCTCGCCGCGCCCCAGCCAGTAAGGCATCGCAAGCGCGATAATCATGCAGAGCGTCTGAAGCGACGCGAAAGCTGCCGCTGCAGACACCAGCGATCGGCTGCGGGCTGGCCCGGATCTCCGCCGAACGCTATTTGCCGCAGTGGCGCCCACGACAGCGACAGCGGCAACTGGCAGAATGATGACCACAGCGGAAACGATCTGATCCGAAGCTGCGCGCAACAGGCTTTAGTCAGAAATGCTGTTACAGTCTCATGATCGGCTACAGCTACAGGGCCTTTCATCTATATTATACAATTGGCGCACAATCATCGTTTGGAGTCGAGGTCGACGTCGAAGTGCCCGGCCCGCTCGGCAATTCCGTGCACTGGCTTGTATAGCACGGAGGCGCCACCTTCCCGGGGGCGCTGGCGTCCGCCGAGACGTCTGACTCGGGAAGGAGTTCTCTCGGAGCAGGCCGCAGAACCCAGAATCCGGAGCAGGTTCTGAACGTTACATAATTATAATTAGCTATAGGGCTCAACGTCAACGTTAACCGGCCGCTGAGACAATCAACGTAGCAGCTCTAAAATTCAATTCAGGCGTTCCAATTTGCGCACGAAAGTGAATCCGAAGGGTTTATGAATGTGCATGTCGTCACAGCTGGGCTGAATGTGGCGCTTCCCGACTGCATACGTAGGTTTGTTGTCATCTGAAATTAAACTCTATTAATGCGCGAAGTTAAAGACTCGCGCAAGCTTAAGCGCCTGCGTACGCGCACCGATAAGCACTTTTGCTTGGAGAACGTCGTGTCCTTGCAGAAAAACACATCGACGGCCGAGCGGCCTGTCCAGGATATCGTGCACCCCGGCGAGCCGCTGCGACAGATAGCCGCCGAGCCTGTGATTGTGATCGCCTTGGCAGATAACACGACCTCCTGCCAGACTTCTGCCTGTAATTGCCTTGATCTTCCGAGTGCTCGAGCTCGACGCTCGGCCTTGCCATGCTCGAATACCATCCAGTAACCCTTCACAGAACCGGCAGCTGGCCTAGTGAGTGCAATCAGCGACTACGACAATTAGAGGATTATTCCTAACTTCTTCTTTGAGTTCGAGTTCGAGTTCACGCGCGCGGACCCTTCTGTCTTCTTGGAGATCTTTAAATAATGCGCCGTCGTGGGCGTTACGGAGTATGGGCTGCTTGAGACGGGCACCTCCGAAGCGACCTAGCATGTAAGCGTACGTAAATGTAGACGCGTAAATATATTGGATTTGCAATTGTTTATATAATTATAGATGGGGCAAGAACTGCTCAGACCTGCGCACAGAAGTCGCTCTCGAATGTGGTCCCCGGGCAGATATAAATGTCGGCTGCAGCTTGCATGTTACTCCACGCTATCGAACAGGGAGAGTCGACATCGCAAGAAGTGCTGGTGCTGGAGTCGCTCTGTATGAGTCCCCTTTGTGGCATCTGCACCTCAACTATTGCAGAGCGTCTTTTGGATATGTCTAGATAGTAATCTTGCATGTCCGAAGCTTTTACATGTCCCGAAGAAGGGGAGACCCTCCAGTACGCGGAGCAACCAGAAGGCTTTGATCTACCACAAACGGTTGAAAGCTGCCCAACTGTGAACTTGACTGCCTTGGGGCTGGTAGATGGTGAAGCATCCTTCGCAACCTATGGGCGCGGTACAAGGACTTCAGTTTAACGAGAAATCGAAATAACCACGATATCGATCACCAGCGAATCAACTAGCACTCACATCAATGCACGTCGGTTGGTACATCTCAATTGAGTTGCAGAGCGCGATGTCGACGCTGGGATGGCCCGTCCACGCCACAGTGCAACCACCCTCGTTTGCTTTGCACTTTGTGGACGAGGTTGCGAGCATAGAAAGAACTGAGATCGACAAGGGGCTCGTCGCCGAAGCCTTCATGGCTTTGGCCGCACCCGATCCTTTGCCGGCCCTGAAATCGGATGCGAGCGCTGTAGGTACGATTATCCACTGCATCGTGCACCTGTTGCACGCATTATTCAAATGCACGCGCAATTCAATTTTGAATTCGGGTCCAGAGCACGCTAGCTCGAACCTCGAGGTGCTTGAACTTCCTACATCACAGACCTCTTCAAAGTCTTCAAGTAGTTTCGAGACGTCGAACGTGAGCGGGCCGTCGGATTGCTTGGATTGGCTTGCAAGCTGCAACGGAGCTCGTCATCTCCGAACGCGATGCGCATGCGCCGCATCGATTTAAGAATCGAACAAGAAACGTGGCTCACTTGCTTGCAGGAAGAGTCGTCGTATGTCGTCGAGCTGCACAGGTATATGGTCACGGCGTGGACCGATGTCCATGCCACCTGGCAGGTATTGGACGACCACAGGGTACATTCCGAAGAAGTGGAGGAATTCATCGCGACTGGTTTATAAAGGGAGATCGACTTCGAACCTCGGGCGGCTTTGTCTGTGACGCCTTCGGGGTATACCTCCCACGTTAGATAACAGCTGCATGTATCGATTAGAGTCCAGCACAGTCGATATTCATCTTGACATGTTATACGCACGAGAAGGACTCGCTTGTTCTATCGTTGCACAGGGTCTCAAATTCATCGTTAGTTATTGTCCGCGTGATAGATCCGCCGGTCTTGGCATTCGCGAGTCGCAAACAGCCTATAGCTAGGCCTGGTTTTGTAGAGCAAAGAGAAATATCGGCGGATTTTGCTCCTGTGAAAGATATGCTGCACGCATCGCCGACCACGCAGCGCTCTGAGCCGCTGATAGTGATTTCTGGAGGATAATGCAGCCAGAGCTTTTTCGAGTCCCCGGGGGAAAGGACGAAGTTGTAATCGCCAGGAAACGTGACCCCAAGGTAGACCTCGCAGCTGTGAAAGTGTCGGGTGGGAAACCAGATCGAGATCTAGATCTAGATCTATAGACATAGGAAAGTCGACGTCGTTTCAAAAACTATGCACCGCTCAACCGTCCCTCCGTCGGTGTCTTCCACTTTGGTAGCTTTGCACAAGATATCATCATCCCAGATTCTCGAGGGAGGATAGATCGTGTAGCTGTAGGGGCCGCTCTTCATTGGATCCGGAGCTTGCACTGAGCTCGCCATCTGCGTCAGACCCGGCCGCGGGACCAAGCGTTATTTGGGGACCAACATATAATTACGTATACGTTATAATCGTGCATAATTATAAGATCATGAATGTATGCTCGAGTACTACAATATACGAAACGATCATGCATATGAAATCCTTGATCATGAATGTAATGTAAGCTTGAGCTATAGCGACGCGTACGATGCATGTACGCATACCTTCAAATACCCGGAGTCGCGAACAGGATCGTAGGTAATCGACATATAGTTGCCTGTAGTTCGGATCCAGATGTCGACCGAAGCGTTTACGGGGCCGCCTTCCCAGTATATTGTGCACGGGAAACCAATCACGCATGCAGAGGGGGTTGAAGGAAGGATAGAAAATGGAGGAGGCATTTGGACATTCACGGCGAACGTGCCGACATCTGAGCTGGGTCCTTGGTACATCTTCGGAAAAGATGATGCCGCCAACCAGTACAAATTGCATCTGGAGCTCGAGGCCGTCAAACATTGTGCGGTGTACGTGTCTTTACAAATGCACATATGCATGTGATGCGCACACGCTGGCGGTACGATTGCAGTTGAGAGACGAAGGGACGTTCAGATGAGCCTCATGCAACGTAAACGTGTAAGGGCTTGGCTGGCGTTGATCTGTACGAGGAGTACTAGGAGTACTAGTAATCTGCATATGCATGCTCGCTGCGTTAGGCCGGCTGGAAACGCAGGCATGCACAGATGGAGCTCGAGTTTAATGCATATGCATATGCAAGAACATTCGATGGTTACTCACCGAATTGCAAGCCACAGCTGCATTTGTATATCCATCGAGATACGACTTCGGGCATAGGTACAGATAAGCCACCGCGGTCGATGAACCGGTCCAAGCCACTGTGCACTGCTTGCCGAGGGTGCACTCCGAAGACGACGCGGGGGACATGGTAATCGCTGCGGCTTGGGGAAAGCTGGCCATGATCAGCACGATGCTCAGCATAATGCTTGCGAGGTCGACAAGCCCATTGCCGTGAACAGACCACAGACTGCGCATGCAGCTAGCTATAGCGCTAGCACTAGCGCTTGCGCTGTCTACAGCATGGCGCGGATGGGATTGACGCATTAATATTTGCCTGCTGGGACGCGCACGAAAGCTGCTGATCATGACCATATGCATATATATGCTGATACCGTAGTACGCGCACGAAAGCACGTGCACAGGCGCTGGCGTAGGCCTGTCGGTACTCGCACGGTACGCGCACGAAAGCGTTTTCTAAGGTGCGCACGCGGCAGCTGCTAGCAAGTGAAAATGTCCGCTCAGCGGCTGGTTCGGCGGCCGAATTCGAACCCGAAAATGTCCGATTGCACGCGCACTGCGGCACTCCCCAAGGCTCAGATCAAGAGTCTTGCTGCGCTCAGCTCTATGCTCAGCGTCTACTAGTAATCATGGACCTTTTGCAGCTCAGCTGCAGCTTTCAAGCGCTTTTGCGAGCCGCACTGTCACAGTGTTAGCGTGCGCACTAGCTGCGGCACTGCGGCATGCACCGTGGCACAACACCTACAGGCTACGGCATGTACAGGCTACCGGTACAGCCTGGCAGCCTGTGGCGGGCATGCGCACTGGCAGCACTGGTGCCACTGGCAGGCTGCACTGGCAGCTGCCACTGCCGCAGTGCCTTCCAGGCTTGCAAGTTGCAACTTCAGGTGCAGCTTCGTGCAAGCGCAAGTGATCATGAATTGTATGAATATGGGAGCTGCAGCTTGCATTTGCCTCTCTCTACTATTATATATTACTCTCTCTATTATTACCATTTGTAAAATTATCCTTTGAAGGATTCGAATTCAATCTGCAGTGGCCATGGTTGGCAGTGTTTTCAACTTGGCACTGGTAGCTGCAGCTAGGCTGAGCTAGCAGCTGGCCTGCATGACCACCGATCTAGCTCTGTCGATCAAATTCGTATGCACGTTAATTTGCGTATACGTATTCGATCGTGAATATTTTTTTTGAGAGACTACGGTGGGGCGAACCCCCCGTAGGTAGTGATATTAAAGACAACAAAGCAATCACAAATCAAAGATACAGTAAACTAGCACAAAATATATACAGAATCAAGAGGGATCACGAGAAGGGACACGATCAGAAGAACGCAAAAGATAAGGAGAACGAGCACGAGGAGAAGGAGTAGAAGAGCTCAAGGGCGTCGATGCAGAAGTACTAGTCACACTAGAACGACGAGGAGCACGGGGACGCAGCAAATAAGGAGAACGAGCACGAGGAACTACAGTCGAAGACGAAGATCTAGACGAAGACGACAAGACAGAGCTAACAGCAGAACTAGAAGACGTAGTCGCAGGAGGCAAAGGCGGTAGAACAGTAGGAGAGGCGAAACGTAGGACACCACTAGAGGGGAAAGTCGAAGCTGGCGGAGTGTCTAAACGGAATCGAGATTGTAGAGTTGGTAAAACAATGGACGGCTGAAGACTAATCTGAGGAACTGGGGACGACACGAGGAAAGGGGCAGAGCTCGGGTGCAGACTCGGAATCGGCAGTATAAGAGGAGGGGCGAAACGCAAGCCAGTAGTGACAGGGAAGGCAGACGATGGGGCTGAACCAGGCGGGAGAGGCAAATATAGCGAAGGAGAAGAGAGAGAAGGGTACACACGAGGAACGTCACCATACACAAAATACTCGCTGCCAAAAACTATACGGTCTGACGGTCGCTGAAGATAAAGAGGCGGAACTGCCTGAGGGCTAACAGTGAGAGATGGAGGAGGAAGAGGCAGAGCTAACGACAAAGGGAACGGAATCAAAGGTACAGGGAAGGCATGGAATACACGAGGAACTGGAAGGTGGAGGGGCCAGTGCTCCTAACTAACATCGATGAAGCATCTGATGGAGGTGACGGCAAAACAACTGAGGGTAAACTAAGTTGAGGTGAAGCGAAGATTGATACAAGACTATCATGAATCAAAGGGGCCATGCAGGAACCGGCGGGCGAGGTGGATCTGGCGGGACAGCCAGAGGGGAAGCCGAAGGTACAGGAGAGGAAAGCCGCAGGCGCCGAGACACATGGACAGGGGACGGATCGGCATCGGGAGGCAAGGTTGAATTCGACGGAGACCGGGGCGGCGGATTCGTGAAACGGAAGGTATCAGAGAAGGACTAGGGGGGGCAGGGAAGTACGGAGCCGCTGAGCAGGTGGCGACGGTGAGGGTGCAGGGGAGCGAATCCGTCGCAAAGTCGGAACAGGCTGACGGGGCTCGGCATATGTAGCCGCAGCTGCAGGAGCTGGAGCAAGCACTGGGGGTGCCGGATCCGGAGACTGGAGGCGGGGGCGCTGGGCAGGAGGCACAGGATCTGGAGGATTCTCTGAACTAGAGGGGGTTCGAGGTCGGCGAACGCCACGGGCATTAGCAGGATGTTTATCAGCCCGAACATGACGGTCACGATCAGCAGAAGACTGAAAGTTCTTCCACAAATAGGGCATATTAATGTGGAGGCAGAAGCGGCGCTAGCGCTAGCATCGGCAGACGAGCTCAAACGAGAACTCGAGGGAGCCGGGACCGAAGCTGTATCAGCGCTAGCAGATGGCCTCGCAATGTGCTGAACTTGAGGATTCACGCCGACGCCATTAACTGTAGCAGCAGGCCTAGGGGTAGCGACTGCAGGGGGGCCCGGGACCGCGACTGCTGGGGGGCCCGAGCGCTGTAGAGGGATAGCTCCGCGCACAGAAAGAAGCTCGCATCAAAAATAGATTGAGGGGGGCTAGGGCGGTCACGTGACTCAGGGTTTGAACCATCGTAATCAGAGCCCTCCCCTAAATGCCGTAAACGAAGAAGCTCAATGCGCTCGACAGCAGGAGGCAACGTAATCTCGAGAATATCCAGAAAACGTTTCCACAGGTTTAGCAGAGCATTAACGGAGTACACTGGTACCCGCTCAGCAAGTAAATTATCGGGTGAGAGATATGCACGGGACAGCTGAAAAATTGCGTAAATGCCCGCCAAAATATAACCGAGATACCGAACACAGAAATCGGCATCCACAGAAGATGTGATCAATGTCCCCGCAACACCGGAACTTGTGGATCTAGAATAGCGGAGAACGTAATAGGAGGCAATGGTAAAGAGGGCTGCACGTCCTCGGGCAAAGCCTCTGCTAAGGATGTGAGCTCAGCATGCATGGCCCGCCAAAAACCCTGCACCACAGGGCAATCAAAGAAAACGTGCCGCACTGAACGATGCTGCCCATCATTACAAGCGCGGCAGAAAATAGCCGCGACCGGCGGCCGTTGTAAAGATGGGAAAGCCTTATATCGGAGACGGAAGAGGACATCGAGCCACAGCATAGGAAAGGCACGAAGGGCGACGAGCTGAGACACGCGATTAAGAGGGAGATCCAGACCCCAGTGTTCTGAAGGCATCTTAGCCCTACTCCGCACCCGCCACAGTCGCTGTACCTCGAGCTGGTAAAAGCGCCGAACAGAAAAGCCCTGAAGCGTGAGCATCTTATCGAATGTGAAAGCAAAATTGCTGTAGGAAAGCGTAGCTGTCGAACCCGTGCCAAGCGAAACCAGAATTGGACGCGAACCTCTGCGCAAAGAAATAAAATACTGGGAGGAGAGCACATGAAGCGGCAAGAGGCCAGCTGGTACGCCAGGGTACAAGAGCGGATCTGGAGGGCGGCCACGGGGCCACGGGACGAAATCCAACACCCGTGGGACAATCTCACCTTCAAAAAGAGGGAAGGCCACAAAAAAGCCGAGGGACCCCTCAGATACACATATTTATCATCTTTCGATTTATACCATAAGAAACGTTCCGGTACGGCATTAGCAGTAAGCGTTGTAAGCCAACTGGATGGCAGGGCACGACAAATTTGATCAAAGGCAGCAGTATAATCAACTAGCATTGCAGGGGAGCACGAAATCGGTGCAACTGTACATCCCAAATGTCAGCGACGCGCTGTACACCGGCTCTCGCAAACTCAGTATGTGTCTGTGCTGCAATGTCACTAGGAAGAACATATAAAGGATTAAGAAAAATAGGCTGGGTCAAAATTTGATGCACGGTTGTAGGAGATGCAACGGCTTGACGATCTCGCCACGCCTCAAACAGCATCTGCCAAAGCGGTGGCAAATGCAATCTTGGCAAGATGGCAGACACATCAAGCCCCAAAATGACATTAGCATAAGAGAATGGAGCCAACTGACGGTCTATTTGGTATTGAATATATTCCTTCCAAGGAGCTGAACAGGCCGGGTCGTTAAGGAAGGCAAGCCATTTAGATTTTAAAGCCAGCGAAAACGTAACAATATCTGGGCAATTTAATCCACCGTCTTTAAACGGAAGCGCCGTAACATATGTAGATACGGAGCCGCGTACACCCGAAAAGTTGCGGATTAAATTACTCCAAGCTTTATAACGATCACCTCCCGGTTCTAAAATATACAGCGGATAATGTAGTGATCCCACAATAGCAGCCCACGCAAGTAAAACACCAGAGCGTAGAGGCATCCGATTCCGGTTAACTGACTGTGCGCGCAGAACGAGAGCAGCAGTCTTTTTATTCCAAAACCGGTCATGCACTAGCTCCAGAGGGAACCCGAGATATTTGGCGATCTTGGCATCTGCGGAAATCTCAGAAGGATCAACCTTCATACGCTCAAAAGGACAATCAGGTGGAAGAGATAAATTTGAGTGCATGGGTAGTATATGCGATTTTTCGAGATTAATTTTCGCCCCTGTTAACCGTTGAAATTTCTTAATGAGAGCGTCCCAAATGGGGAATTCCGCAAAGGAGGCAATAAGGGGAACAGTATCATCAGCAAACTGGAGGACCTTGCATATGGACCGCCCAGAAATTTGCACCCCGCGTATACGGGGTTCAGTATCGATTAACATGATTAATAGATGCGCACACAAATTATATAGATATGGCGATAGAGGACCACCCTGCCGGACTCCGCACCGGATGGGAAACCGAGGCGTTGTCCAGCCATTAATATGGATCATCCCCGACAGATCAGAATACAAAAGACGGACCCAGTCAGTAAAGTATGACCCAAATCCATATTGATTCAAGGTCCAGAAAAGAAACTCCCAATTCACCCGATCATAGGCTTTGGAGAAATCAAGGAACCCCAAACAAAGTTCCTCGAGATCGGGATTATCCCCTCATAATACATCAATAAATATACGAGCATAAATTGATGCACCGCAGAACGTTTGGTGATAAAACCCGACTGATATTTTGATATTAAGCGGGGCATGATAGGGGTCAAGCGGTTAGATAATGCCCGCTCGACTGCTCGCTCCTCTACATTCGATAGAGCGATAGGCCGACGGTTAGTGACCAAAGTCGCATCCGTACCAGGTTTCGGAATTGGGACAATGAGGATATCTCGTAGCGAGCCAGGGCCGCCTTCCGATTATGCATAGCCTTAAGGTACTCCATAAAATCTGGACCAATGTCGCCCCAGAAAGTACTATAAAATTCAGGTACTAAACCATCAAGTCCAGGGGATTTTCTAAGCCCAGATATATCCTTAAACGATTGCAACAATTCATAGGCGGCCAGTGGGGTATCGAGATCCACGGCCTCCCGCGGAATGAGTTTATAAGGCGCATACAGTGACGCACATTCAGCCCGTTCATCACGATGCGCCGCCACCACACTTTGAGCTTGCTGACCATCGTATAAATCAGCGAAATGAGCTGCCGACAACGTCATAAGCACAAAGGGATTATCAGAAGCATAAGAGGGATCCGGGGTGTTGGCCGGCCGGAGTTTATTCTCACATCCGGTCTCCTGCTCAGCAGTTCCGAAATAATGAGTGAAAAACTCCCGCCTCGATGTGGCCTCGTTCTGACTTGAGAATAGCGAGTCAGCTTGAACGGCAGCCCTACACACTTGAGGCATGCGCTCCCGCAGCTCTCTATAAAGAGCAGAGCGGCCACTCAAGAAACTGTCCCGTAAGATCTCGCCCTGCGAATAGGCGGTGATGAGACGTTCGAGACGTTTCATGGCAGACCAGTAAGCCGACTTATTCTTGCGCCGCTCAGTCGACTCCCACGCAGAGAGAGCAGTCTGTAGATACCGTTTAAGAGCTTCGAAGCGAAGAATCGTGAATAGAATATTAATTATAATTAAGAATTCGAAGCTCGAAGTATATATTTTTTAATTAGAGCACAATTAAATTAAAATAACGATTGGCTCGCGATCGATATCGATATCGCGAGCTCTATTCATGCAAGCCGAAGTTTCAAAATTCCGGCGACTCCACGAAAGTTCTCGAGGCATGAATAAGTAAGTCTAGATCGGACATAACTCATGATTCCCGGCTTGACCGAGCACTGGCCCCGGGGCCCTGGGGCATCTGGCTAGCAGCGGTGCCAGCGGCTACCGTTATGGCTAGCTAGCTATAGCAGACGTACACCAGTGCACGTGTACGTACTGTGGCAGGTACCGGTCCACCTGCCGCCCCCGTACTAAGAGCCAATAATACCGGGCATAAGACCTATTCCGAGACCTGTCCAGCTGCAGCTCATAATATAGGGCTGAGGTCTTCGAATTCTGGTTCTTACTCTAGGGCTAGGTGTTATACGTCAGGCGCGGCCGCGGGGTCGAGATGGGGGATTGCTAATATGCGCGGCGGCCCATGGGGCCATCGGATGGGGGCCCGGGCCGGGGCCGGCGCGGGGGGCGGAGGCGGGGCGCGAACAGCGCGGATTAGCCTAGTAGGAAGCCGCTGAGCGGCGGCCTCCGAAGGCCTCTAGAAGAAGAAGTTAGGATTTCTAATAATCTGATGCCAATCAAAGCCTACTAATATAAGTCCAAGTCTACTAGTCTCGGTCTAATAATAAGTCTCAGTCCGCTCATCTAATCTAATAAGGGAGCGCACCGCGCGGATGAGGGAGCGGTCACCCCGAAGGCCTCCACCACCGCCCGTACCACGCCCGCCCATGCACTGATAGATCAGATCAGATCGGATCGGATCGGATCGGATCGGGGCGGGGCGGGCGGGGCGGGGCGGGGCGGGGCGGGGCGGGCCGGGGCGGGGCGGGGCGGGGCGGGGCGGAGCCTCGGAGGGGCGAAGCGGAGAGGAGGCGAGCAGATCAGATCAGATCTTTCCACTTCTTTCCACTAGCCTAGTAGGTTGCAAATTGGGTGGGAGACCAAAAACGTAATCGGTCTAGATCTCGGCTGCAAATGCAAAATGCAAATGTACATTTAAACTGCTGCAATTGCAATTGCAATGTAAATTGCAACGCCGGGCCGGCGCCGGGGTAATATTAATACAGGTAATTCAAATTACAGATTCCAGTTCGTAGCGCTAGCGTACATTGCAAGGGGGGGTACCCCCTCCGATTCTGTACCCCGGGAAGGGCGCGCAACGTAGGTCGGCGGGGCGGGAGAAGCGCCCGCCGGGCGCGCGCCCGGAGGGCACAGGTCGCCTCAGTAAGGTCTAGAAGCGCTTCTAGCCGCTTAGCCGCAGTGTCCGTTAGGCGATTCGTTCGTCGGCGGGCGCGGTTGGGCGTGCGGCCCCAGGTCAGATCAGCGGTCTCAGCAGTGCTCATTGCCTCTAGTTCGGGCTTCTCTGCGTCGGCGCCGCTCTGCGCAACAGCGCCCGCGCGTTCCAGCATGTCTAGGCGCAAATCTAGCGAGGGCGGACCAAGCTGGCCGCGGCAGTAGGAGGAGCGACGCAGAGAAGGGCGCGGTGCTCGGCTCTGGAGGAGATGGCGTGCTGCTCGGCTCCCGCCGACCAGCCTGGGTTCCCGCCGGGCATTGGCGATGCCGCGCCCAGCTGCAGCTGCCCGCGATGTTGACGCGCGGCTCGCTGCGCGGCGCTGCAGCTCGGCGGCTGGCGGCGACTCTGGACTCAGCGCTCGCCGTGGAGGCGGCTGAGGAGCGCGGCTCTTGCTGCGCGACCACCAGTTTTTCATCCGGGCCCTAACTAATGGGGCTCCGGTTTTCTGGGCCTACATCTTTCTGCCGCGCTCACTGCTAGAGGACCGGCGCATATTATGTTCTGGAGACGACTCGGTAGACTACAGCTAAGGCACTAGCTCGACACGACTACTAGCTGTAGCACTCTTGTTATCTATCTCCTCTTGCAGTCAGCATCTCAGTATCCGGTAGGCGTGGAGCCGCCGGAGCGGGGGACTGTTGTCAAGTGTGTACGAATGCAGCAGACTTTCAAAAAAAAAAAAAAGGGGGGGGTACCCCCTCCCTTGCTCCCCTGGTGAGTTGGTGCGGCGTACTTAGCTTTCTGTGTTAGCAATTTTTGTAAGATGTGATTCTTTGCATGCGCTCTCGTATAGGTGTGATCGCATCGTAGCCGCTGCGAGCGGCGGAAAAAAATGCAGGGGCGTGGCTGCGCAAACATGTCGAGCTCGCTCCTCACCTACTATTGCTATACGCGCCGGACCACGTGCTTCTGATTGCTCTCAATGCGCTCTACAAACTCTGTCATACATGCCCGGGCCCGAGAAGCGGCGTGCGGGCGCTAGACCGCCTCAAGTACCTGTTGTACCGGGCGCCGGAAAAAAGCGCTCCTGCGAGTTGGAGGAGATCGTGTTGCCGTACCCGTACTTCGTTCTCCTGCGTCGTCATGGCACTTCGCCCGGGTCCGCGGCCGACAGACGTATTCGCAAGCGAAGTTGATCTTTGCCCGAGCTTGCAGCCTTGCTCCAACCCGCGCGGCTGCCATCCGGGCGACAAATGCACTCGCTGCGGGAAGCACTTCACTCGGCAAGACAACCTGTACAAGCACGTTCGTCAGTGCAGGAAGAAGGCGCCCGCGACGTCGCGTTCCGGTGCGCGCCGCTTGGCCGAGTGTGCGCCGATGGTTCTGAGTAACCGGCGCCCGCCGCCCGCAGAACCGAGCTCGGCGATTGCGATCGTTTCAGACATTCCACGTTCTTGCCAGATGGAAGGCCTAGGTGAGCTCGCGCGCCTCCCGGCAATCCCGAGCTGGGCATGCAGACTCGAGCTCGCCGACGGCTTTGACAAGGCCGCTCGGGTGCAGATCTTGCCATGTCGTTGAGCAACTCGTCTTGCGCATCTTCTAGATCCCATCCGGACGGCCGGACCGAATGCGTGGCTTGACCCGCGGCCGGCGCTCCGTACTAGCTGTACTACGGTTGCGGAGGGTGGCGGCGTCGCAGTATGCGCAGCTGCTCCTAGTATCGTAGTACGCCGCGCCGGGCTGCTTTCCTGCCCGCTGCTCCCAGCTGCTCCGCGCGCCCGCTGCTTCAGCATCTGCTCCCTGCCCGTCGCCCCGCCCGCTGCTTCAGCTTCGTCGACTCCAGGTTCGCCCCGCCGGCGCCGCTGCTGCCGCGCGCGTCACCCGGCCGACCTCGCTGGGCCCTGCGCCCGCACGGCCGCTGTCCGGGGCGAGCTGACGCCTCGGCCCTGCGCACGCAGGCTACGCGCAGGGCCCGGCGCCACCTGTCGCTCCGCCCGCTTCCCCGCCCGCCGCCCTGTCGGCTGCTTCAGCTTCGTCGACTCCAGGTTCGCCCCGCCGCTGCTGCTTCGCAACTGACCCGCCCGGCCCCGCTGGGCCTCGCCCCCGCACGGCCGCTGTCCGGGGCGAGCTGACGCCTCGGATCTGCGAATGCGCAGGCTACGCGCAGGGTCCGGTGCCACCTGCCGCTCCGCCCGCTTCCCCGCCCGCCGCCCTGCCGGCTGCTTCAGCTTCGTCTGCTCCAGGTTCGCCCCGCCGCTGCTGCTGCGCACCTGGCCCGGCCGCCCCCGCTGGGCCTCGCCCCCGCACGGCCGCTGTCCGGGGCGAGCTGACGCCTCGGATCTGCGCATGCGCAGGCAACGCGCAGGGCCCGGTGCCGCCCGCCCTCCCGCTTTCCCGCCCGCCGCCGCCCTCGCCTGCCCGCCGCCTGGTGCCGCCGCCCGCGTCGCCACCCACCTACCCGCCTCGCCCGGCCGCCCGCCTTGCCTCTCTAGCTGCCCCTCCGCCCCCTCCCCTGCGCCCCCGCCTCCCCCAAGTACCCTGCAATGTGTACCAGTACCCCCCCTTGCACCTCCGCGCGCGGCCCGCACTTGCCGCCGCACTTGCACAGGGCCGGGCGCGGTCTGCTAGTATAACTCCAGTCCTGCGCTTCGATATGACCGCGAGCAATGGCTGAGTAGTCTGTTTCGTTGGCGATGCCCGGCCTATATCTATCACGCTAGTTATCAAAGGTAGTAATCTAACCCCTTGAAAGGCGCCCCGCCCATTCAGGGCCACCTCCGCCGGCCGGATCCCCCTCCGCCGCCCCCGACCCCGCCGCGGTGGCGGCGTGCAGGCGCCGCCTCCAGAGCCCTCGCTACCCTGCGCCCAGTCCGCGCCGATTGATTAGAATTATATAAGCTGCGCCCCGCGCGCCGTTCATTTAATTCCATCCCATTTTTCTCTCGATCTTGTCCACCCTGCGCGCGCATGCGCCCCGCCGGGCCGGCCGCCGAGCCGCGCGCCGTTTAAATCCCTCCCATATTTCCCTCGATATTATCCCTCTAATAGATCTTTTCCATCCTCTTAAGCTTCTTCTTTCAGCTAGCGCCAGCTGGTACAGATGGAGCTCGTAGTTGGAAGGATCTACGAGTTCGATGATCATCATCATGATCAGGTACCGGTGCGTATATCAATCAGCGCGCCGATGCGCATGCGCGCCTCTGGGCGAGATCTAGATCGAATGCAATTCTTTCTTTCCGCAGCGATGTGGCTGTGTATGTGCTATTCACCCGATCGGGCGCGTGGAGAGCATCTGCAAGGATGCTGGGAGCGCCATTCTACCCTTCGTTCGCTGGCTGCCGCGCGAAATATCCCAAGTTGGCGAAGCCCTCGCGAACCTGGTCGGCGCAATAGAGCCGGGCGAGCTCCTGTACAGCGACTGCGTCGAGGCTCTGAGCTCTTCCGTTTTCGCGCTCTCGGAGGTGCGAAAAGCTATTGCGCCTTTGAGCAAAATTAAAATTGCCAACGTCAACCGCGAATTTAGCTCTAGAGGCATTCGCCCCGGCTCCCCGGAACGTTTTGCTGTCCGCAAGTTTAGAAGCATTCAAAATAGCGCGAGCTCGGATGAGCGAGCGCACAGGTCAACCTTGTCACGGAGGAGGAGTTTCGCGCGAAAGAGGATGGCGCAAAAGCCTTCTTCTGCAAACGAACATGCTTCGCCTTCGGCCAGCTTCAAGACGAACAGCGCGTTCGCAAGCTCTACGACTGCGAGTTCGACGAGTGGCTCCGCTTCTCGGCGACGCTGCGCAGGAAGCCGATGCTGCCGCCTGGCGTGAAGCTTGCGAGACGGATTGCCGGAGAAATCCGTCAGATTTTCCAGACTGAGGATGAAGATGGCCCTGTGATTCCTTCTGGATTCAGGGTTCGATTTAAGAATAACTCCCAAAACGATATCTCTGCGAGACAGAACAAGCTTAAGGAAGAAATGGGTTCCGCAGCTTTTGGAGATTCCTGGCGAATTCGAGGAGGAAATACTGGATTTCGCAGCTCGCACGGGCATCCAGTGCAAAACAATGGATGTGGAGCTTTTCTCGAGCCCTTTGTCTCCGGAAACGTGCCCTCAGGAGTGCCTTGAGATCGGCGCGGAGCAGATCCAGGGGGCGAAGCGGCTCCTTGGAGATTTCGAAGAAATCCGCCTTTGCCACGGATCTGTCGTCAAGTTCCTCCTGCCGGGTATTTATTGATTCTGCCGTCGTTCTCTATTCAGAGTGCTGAATTGGAGATGAAGGAAACCCCCACGGCGGCGCATCAGTGCAGATTCGTTATCGCGACGCCGCAACTGCCGAAGGGGGCGTCTTGAATATGTGCTTTCGTTTGGGTGCGCAGCCTGCGGCGCCGTTCGAATTCCTTATGATCTCTGTCTTCGGACGGCAATCCGCTATTTGTATAATTAATATATAATTCCTTTGCTTTTGTTTGGATGTACCGTAGTACTGCCTGCAGCTGTGCGGGCTTCAGAGCCGTCGCTGATTTCTGCATTCTGCAGGCCACTACCGCTCGGACGGCACTCCGCTTTTCCTACTCCCGGTACCCAAGACAGCGCACGAGCAACCGAAACCGAGAACCCCGAGGCCGTTCGTTGCACTCGATAAATATTGCAGCCTAGATCCGGCATATATCCCGAGCCGACCGCTACCGACAAAACTAAATTTGCACGCAGGAAACTCTACCCCATCAAAAAGCCTCCGCTAGGAGCTCGAGCCGCGGCGAGTGCGAACTCGAAATTCCTCGACAAGAGCCAGAAGTAGGTTCGATCTCGCAGCGCTACCTGCAGGTTAGTAGGTACTCAAATTTGCAAGCCGGTGTTCCGATATCAATCTAGCCTCGAAGTCGACTTTTGGACGCCTTGAAGCCGAATTCGAAGAAGCGATATGCAAGGGGTGTCCGGGCCGGGGTGGAATCTAAAAAAAGAGCGAGCAGTTCGTAAGGATCAGGATCCTGTTTGAAGCCTGTCGAAAGCCTGTTCGAAGAATACCGGTACCCCCGAGCCGTATCGAACGAACGATTCAGCTCTCTCTGAGCCGCTGAGCTCGAGGGGGTAATTACATTTGTAGCGTATACGTATACCTTCTGCGTTACGTATACAGTTCGAGCACTTGCCACGTTTACGAATGTGTAGGCCGTTTCGTTGGCGGTACCGGTCTGCTATTCGCTATCTTACACGCTAGGTATCAAAGGTAGAAGTCGAACCCTTCGAAGGGCGCCGCGCCCCCTTCCCCCGCCGCCGGCGCCGCCCCCTCCGCCGCCCCCGCCCCCGCCCCCGCCCCGCCGCGGTGGCGGCGTGCAGGCGCCGCCTCCGCTCCAGGGCCCTCGCCACTCTGCGCCCGGGGCCCCGCCCGCGTTCAATCTAAGCTCGCGCTTGGACTAGATCTAGCTATAGATCCTCTAGATCTCGTAACTTTAATTTCATCCTTAGCCCAAGGCTAAGCTGCTGAGCTTGAAATGCTGAGGGGCCAGGAATGGATGGGCTCGAGGGGCCAGGGCGGGGCGCGCGCACCCCGCCGGGAGCTTCTGGGGGCGGCCCGCGGTCACCGCCGGGCTTGGCGAGGGGCTCGCCGCCTGCCCCTCCGGAGCCGAGCTCGAGGGGTCCGGGGCCGGCAGGGCCGCCGGCTTCGGAGGCGGAGGCGGGGCCGCCCGCCCGCGGAGGGACCGGAACGCGAGCGCTGCAAAGACGAATGAGAGAGCGCCTAACTTGAAGCTTCTTCTAGAGACTGGGAAGATTCTTACAGAGCTTTTATTTTCTTAGAGCGCCTCGGTCCTTATCAGTAATGTTAATGCAGCGTACCGGTGCCGTTAACGTTGTCAAGGTCGAGGGGCAGGGGGCTGGCCGGCTCCTCGGGGGCCGCCCGCCGGCAGCGCCCGTACGCGCAAACGAGGCCCGCGGGGCACCCCGCGGGGCACGCGCACCCTTCCGGATCGGAGCCCGGGCCCGCCGGCGGCGGCGGCGCAGCGCCGGGGCTTGAGAAGAGGGGCGGAGAGAGGGGAGGGGAGTCGAAGTCGACGGGTACGGCCCCCGCGTAGAGGACGGGGGCTGATGGGAACTCCTCTGGTCCCCCCTAAGATAAAGAAGGCGTGGATAAAGAAGATTTGGATAAGCGAAAAGGGATAGATATCAATATATATATTCTCCTCTGGTCCCACCTTCGAATTCGAATTCGAATTCGAAGTGGAACCGGAGCCGTGGACGACAGAGGCGGCGGCGGAGGCGCCGGGGGCGGAGGCGGCGCGGAGGGTGCCCCCCGCCCCCTCAAGCGGCGTCGCCTGCAATCGTTCTCAAAAACGCAAGTCAAGAATAGCTAAGGCTTGGATAAAGAGAATAGAAATAAGCTGTCAAATTCTAGAAAAAGAGCGGACGACAGCGCCCGTCTTAGAATGTCTGAGATGACACTGATTATGAGATTATTATGAGAGGCCGGACCTGGCTGAGGAGCGCGGCGATGGCGCCTGGGCCCGATCGGAAGTGGGGCGCCCCCATCAGCACCGCTGCGAAATTCGACGCTTCGAATTTCGCGGCGCGAAAAACGCCGGTAACGGGCGCTTGGGGCTCGCGCACCCGCCGCGCCGGTGACGTGCGGGGCCGCCTGCGCACCCCACGCCCCGCTCAGAGCAACACAGGAATGCGCTTTCGCGGGGCGGGGCGGGGCGGTGCGGGGCAAGGGCGGGGCGGGGCTTGCCATGCTGGTGCCGGCCCGGGGGGCAAAAGCTGTTAGCTCATCAGCTCTTCTTGATTATAAGCTTCCAAAGCTCTTAAATCTTCTTGATTTTAAGCTTCGCTGTTAGTTTTCTCAACGCTTCTTAAAGCGTTCTCTTAAAAAGCTTTTGAAGGGCGCGGACCATGCTGGTGCCGGTCATGACCTCGCGGCTCCCCGGCGACCGGTGGAACGCCGACGTGACTGCGCTCGCGATTCGTGAGGCGCGAGTTGTGGGTCCGACTCACCGAGTCAGTGGGCGGACGAGCGCACTGGAGGTGCCCGGGGCAAGGAGGGAGAGGCAGGGCCCCCGGTTCGAGTAGGGCGCCAGCGCGTCCCTGCCTCAGGTGATCATGAGTGAGAAGGCCGCGTTCTCAGGTGAGAAAGAAGCTGAGGCCGGGCTCTCAGGTGCGAAGCTTTTATTACATAGAAGGTAGCGGGGAGCAAGGAGCAAGGCGAAAAGCTTTGGTTCAAGGGCGGGGCGGGTGGGGGGAGTACAGGGCAGCGGGGATCCAGAGTACAGGGCAGGGGCCGGCGGAGGAACGTTTAACGGACCTTCGAGCTTTAAGGCCGCTTTAAGGTTGTGGGGAGCACGGGGCAGGCCTAGGGCGGGGCTGGCGCGGACCTGCCCCCGCGGATCTCCGTCGCCCCCACGGCCACCGCGTAGGGGCTGCCCCCCGAACGAACGCGAATCAGACGGGAGCGGCGCGAATCGATATCGTGAGCAGGCTTTATATAATACGCATGCAGCTTAGATTAGTCCTCCTCCTTTATATTCGCTCCGTCTGCATATATAGCCATCCTAGGCCTCCTTTATAAAGCGGGCGGGCGCCGGGCGGGCCTGTTGGCGGGGGTGTAGGAGCAGGCATCGAGGCCGTCGTTCATCGCGGCGACCACCACCGGCACACCCGCCTCGTACAGGCTGCGCGGCCCCGCCCGGGGTTATTATTCGAAATTTGAGCCAAGGGCATCTTATAATTAGCTATTCGATCAATTCTAAATGAGCTTCACTGCGCTCAGTGAAGCTATCCGATTAAGTATGAGCTTCACTGAGTTCTGTAAAGCTGGGTGGAGCCCTTCACCAGGGCCCGGGGGTCAGCCCTCGGCTCTAGGGCTTGGGGCTTCTGATCATGAGCTTCGAGTTCGCTAATCTTAAATGAGCTTCACCAGTTAATTTCACTATTCGAAATTTGAGCTAAGGGCATCTTAGCTATTCGATCAATTCTAAATGAGCTTCACTGGGCCCAGTGAAGCTATCCGATTAGAATGAGCTTCACGAGGTTCAGGCGGGCGGGGCCCGGACCTCATAAACGCCATCGCCCTCCATTAAGCTTCACGCTTATTAGCTTCTCAGCTAAGAACCTAATCAATATGAAGCTTATCAGCTAAGAAGCTAATCGATTTAAAACGAGCTTCCGAAGTTCACTAATTACAAGTTCTTCAGGCGGGGCCCGAATCGAATCGGACCTCTTTGCGATGGCGTTCATGGAGGGCGAGCTCCCGGGGCCCCCGAAGCTCAGGTTCTGCGCATGTCCGCTTGGCTCAGGCGGCTCAGGCGGCTCAGATGGCGCGGACGGGGATCAAACGGCGCGGGCGGGGGTCAGACTCGAGACGGAGCGCGTGGCGCAGTTATGAATTTGATGCGCGCAGCTCAGGAGCGGAGAGCGTGTCGACCGCACCACGATGGCGGGGGCCCGGTGGTTCCGCAGCACCCAGTCGAGCCCCGCGACGATCGAGGACTGCGAGATTGGAGCCCGATCCATTTGGTCTTATAATAAGAGCAACTACGTGATTTTAATTTTAAAATTACATAGTGTCTTATAAGACTTTTTTCATTATTCTCCAGCAGCGAAATTAGAATCCGAGCGCAGCTTTGGCCGCGCGAAATTCTTCGGCGGCGGATTTCGCGCACGAGGTAGCCGGAGATCTTGCCCTCCGAGTCGCACTCGAGGACCTGGTGCGAATTGCAAATTCGAATCGGAAGAATAGAGGCAATCGGCCTTCATGTCAAGGTGCGCGGGATAGGGGCGCGCGGGATTGGAATGAAATTGGAATTGGAGAGGATGGGGGCGGGGCGCATGGCATGGGGCCGGCGCACGCGGACGGAGACGAGGCGGGCCGGGCGGCCTTCAACGGTACAATATTTAGTTTAGGAGACAGTTCAGCGACCTATATTAATTGATCTCTAAAATAAACTAAATCTTATATATAGGAGCGGGGCCTTTGTTTCGGGCGGGGCAACCGGCGCTCTTCGAAGGAATTCGAAGGTGTTCTTTATCACCTCTAACCTTCCCCGGTGGCTGGCGCCCTAAGGCTGCCTTAAGCTTAGACTATCTTTCCGGGCGCACGCGGACGGAGACGAGGCGGGCGGCCTTGGCCACCCCGAAGGACCGCCCCCCCACCACGCCGGCCCTGCGCGAATTGAAGCCGCCGAGTCGAAATCAAGGACAGCACAGGGCAGGCCAGGGCGCGATGGGGGGAAGGGGGGTGGTGGTAGTGTATCGGGGTATATATATACGTATCGAATGCATGTCTAGGCAGGCAGGCAGGCATTCAAAGCTCAAGCTTAAGCTTTAGGCGGCTCGAGCTCGGGCCCGGGCTCGGGCTCACACGTGGGTGCCGTGGCCGGCACAGTCGTCCCGCCCGAACATCGGGTCGCTCCCTGCGAGCGAAGTCACCGGTACCCGTGCGGAGAGGGAACTCGATTGAGGCCGCGGCCGGCGGGTCGGGGCCCGGGGACAAGAGGGTGGATATAACGAAGTAACGTAACGGTCAGAGTGGGGGGGGGGGGGGGGGGGGACCGGGGGAGCGGTCAAGCGGGCGGGGACGTGCAATATTATATTAATTGGGCAGGGGCGGCGGGGGAGGGGCAGGCGGGGGTAGCTATAGGAGGTAGGAGGCGGGGGAGAGGGCGGGGTACAGGGAGCGGGCGTCGGGTAGGGGTCCGGGGGAGGGGGAGGAGGGGCTGAGAGGGGACTAGAAGGAAGAGGCGGGGGTGGGGAAGGGGGGGATGGGGGATTGAGGGGGCAGGGGGGGTACAGCGGGTTGCCCGCGCGCGCATTTGCGGTACCCGTCGAAGCCGGCGAAGAGGCGCCCCTCGCCGCCGAAGTCCTCGTGGTACGCGATCCCGGAGTCCTGTTTGAAAGTTCGAATTCAAATTCAAAGTCGTTCTCGAATGAGGGAGCTTAAAACGCTGGAAGGGCGCTGGAGGACTGCAAGCGTCGAGAATTAAATTCAAATTCGAATTCGAACGAGAGCTTTTTCGCGACGCCTGCGGGGGGCGCATATTCGCACCACGATGTAAACGTTGACGCCCTCGCCTGCGCGCGGAGACGCGCGGGGGGTCCCGGTTAGCGGCAGGGCCCGGGGGCCGGCCGCGGGCGCGGGCTTGATCGCGAGGGGCCGGATCGAAATCGAATTTAACGTGAATTCGGATTCGAATTGAATCGAATTCGGAGCGGCGCGCCTGTGCCGTTGTGGCGGTAGACGCCGTCAAGCGGCAGGTCCCTTTGGCTGCGCCGAAAGTAAAGGGATATATATCGATGCTGGCTGCGCCGAATTTCTATTGATCCGGATTCTGGCCATGGGTCGCGCACTCGATGCGGTCGAGGCCCCAGCTCGCCGGCGAGCGCTGCACCGCCTCGAGAAACCGGCCGGCCACTTTGGGATCCGGATTGACGGCGCCCGCGGCGGCCCGCTCCAGATCTAGACTCCGTTTTAACCTGATCGAATTCGCGTTCGATTTCTGGTAACTGCGAGATCATAGCCTAGTCAAGCGCTAGCGCTTCATTCGAACCTTTTCGGTTTCGGAATTTTGCATTCCCCCTGTTTCGAATTCGCGCCGGGGCTGCAGCTGTGCGGGCAAATGCCGGCGTACAGCCGCCGGTCCCGCTCCACAAACGCGACCTCGGGGCGCGACTGGAGGTACTCGAGCGCCTCTCCCGAGAGCCTGGGCGTGCGCATACGCGTACCAAGTCAGATATCTAGATCTAAAGCTGGCCCAGTGGTAACGCATTGCAGTCCAGCCCATATGCATGAATGTGGCCCGCGTGCACGCACGGCGCCGAGAAGCCGGCGAGGGCGTGCCGGAAGTGCCGCAGCCTCGCGGCGAGCCCGAGCGGCCGCAGGAGCGCCGCGCCCGCCGCCTCCGTCAGCTGCCGCGCCTCTTTCGCGATCCGCCGCGCGATCTGTCGGCCGCTCAAGGGCGAATCCAAAGCTGCCACTTGAGCGCGGCGCGAGGTTCTAGAACTAGATCTGCGGCGCACCTCCAGCGGCGTTCCCCTGCGAAAAACCTGCGCGCGCCACGCGCAGCGCGAATTTGAAACAGATGCACGGTCAGCATGTGCGACTCGTTTTAGGACCGCGGACTGAGGATAAGCGGACCGCAATGACTCGATGTGCGGCGCTGGAGTTCGCGGTGTACATGTGCCGCGGCCGTTGTTGTTGCGCGACTGTTTTCGCGGCTGCTTTTGCGGCCGCGGTCGGGGCCGGCGCTGCGGCCCTTGCGCCCGCCTCCTCGATGAGCAGAAAAAGCGCTACAGCTGCGATGGCGAGCAGCTTCTGCAGCGGCGGTCGATGCATGGCAGTTGCAGCGGCCATGATGACCGAAGTTTAGAGGAAGTTCATATATATTGGAAGTAACTGACAGAGGGCGAGGGAGGGGGGGATTGGAGGGGCTCTTTCTTTCTTCGAATTCCCCCATCTAGATCTTTCTTCCGATCCCCTTGCCTCTTTTTCTCTCAAATCGGGCCTCGGATTTCCTCCTCCTTGCAACCCCCTTCGAATTCAGGCCTCGGTCATCGGACTCCGGGATCCGGAACCGTGCAAACGTGCAAAATAACGCAATTAACATTAAATTAAACGTCGTGCGATGGGCCCGGGGTGGAGAGTTCGACCGTCGGACGGTTGACTAGAAGTCGATCCGAAGGAGTCGCAAGAAACTTCGCAGCAGGCGGCCCCCGCCCCCCCGCCACATGGGGGTACGTATATATGTTGTGGTTGTGGCGCGATCGCGAGTCTGGGCCCGGGAATTGAAGGATTGCTTGCTAATAAACTGCACATTAAACTACGCAAACGTCTACATGCACAGAATTTATAGAAACGCTGGTCCTTGAAACAAGCCAGCTGTATTTAAAACGCAGCGATGAAGTCTGTGTACCTAGCTATAGCCTGAGGTCGACCACTGCCAGGCTAGCGCTGCCCCAGCTGCAGTACCGGACCAGGGGCTGCGATGATGCACAGTGCAACTCCGAATCAGATCTAGAGTATGCTAGTTCCTTGTACGATCGCCGAGTCGACCCTCATGAAACGAGACAGCTGGCTGCGGAACGAGATTCCGGTACCCGGGAAAAGAGCAGGCGGTCCGGAAAGGTACGCTAGCGCGCCGCCACGCGGGGAGAAAGGGGGTGCTAGTGCATGTAGGATGTCAGCGCGGCCCCCTGGCCGCGCGCGCGGAATTTTGGCGCCGAAAATTTAAATTTTTGGCCAAAATGCTTGAATCGCCTCCCCGGCGCATTGGATCGTTACGGGAGCCCCTCTTCCCCTTGCTGTCGGTGTCAGAAGCCCCTCTTCCTGTCCTGCTTTGAGCCGCGCCGCTGCTCCGCGGAAATGTTTTCAAAACTGCGCGACCGACACGCAGCCTGACGCAGGAGCCTGCATTCTTGATTCCTGCGTCCAGCAACCATCGTGCGCGTGCGAATTGCATGGCCGATTCAAAAATTGAATTCTCTGCGGCCATTCCGAGTTCGCCGCGCGACGCGCGATGTGTGTGCCCGCGGCCTGAACGCTTAATGGCATTCGCAGAGCTCATCGAGTGGAAGCATTCACTCGCCGGCGCCAGTGCGTCGGCGGCTCCCCTTCACGCCACCATCTGATCATGCTCCGGCTGCGGCCGGGGCGAAGCCGGCGGCGCCTCGAAGCATGCCGCAACAGCGCAGACTGCGAAGCCGACCGCTCCGGCGGCATCGGTGAGCGTGCGGTCATTGGCGTGGGACCCACGCATTCCCGGGAGAGTTGATCCCAACGGATCCGCAGATCAAGGCTGGGGCGAAGGCCCGCGCTCCTCAGCATCCTGCTCCGGCCGCGCCCGCCTCATCGGTGCGCTTGTTAGGAAGATGGTCTTGCAATCGTGGGATTGACTTCCGCGTAGAACCCGCAGGCGCGGCCCCCAGCGCATGGTGCTGCAGCGCCGCCTGCTCCGGTAGCAGCAGCTGCGGCTCCGGTCCATCCCACAGCTCCGGCGCCTCCTGAAGTTCCGGAACAGCCGCTGGTGAGAGTAGCTGATGGCACTGTGCGTAACCGAGCTAATCGACCAACAGAGAGATGAAGAAGTTCTCGAAGATGCTGAGGACTACGGTGGAGATGAGGAGTACGCCGAGGGCGGCGCTGAGGGCGGCGAGGACGCCGAAGGCCCATCTGCAAGTGCTGCCGGCCAGTCATCGGCCGGTACAGGTGCTGAGATGAATGCGCAAGACCGCGATACTTGCGTACTTATGCTGACTACCTCGCAAGGGGACGTGGAAGTGCCTTTGGGCCCGAACGACAAGGTCGTTCTCTACTTCAAGCCGGACGAGCTCGTCCCGCCAAAGTACGCTGGCAAGACCGCGGACTGGGACGGGAGCGCCATAGTGCCGATGGAGGAGCGCACGGCAATGCTCCTCGAGGTCCGTCCTCAGTGTGCGCATAATGTCGCCGCCGCGCGGCTGACTCGGGAGCCCCAGACATTCGACCAGCGTGGAATCGGTGCTGGCTCGGGCACCAAGCTGTGGGAGCACTGCCCGTACCAGGGCTGCATAACGATTGAAGCTCCGCCCCACGTCATGGACGGACTGACTTTCTGGTCCGAAGACATGGTCCGTAATTGATTGGGTCCGATTGCGGCCACGATTGGGTTGTCTGAGGCTCGTCTATTCAGATTGATGCAATGATTCTGCGCTTCGTTGTCAAGTGCCGCGCAGGCACGACAGGAGCCGTAAAAGGCCACAAGATGGCGGTGGACCCGCCGAGACTCTACGTCACCATTGCAAACCCGATGCTCGCCAAACGGTGAGCTTGTTCAGTTGCTGAATATTAATATTCAGACATGAACGAAAGCCACGCCAGGCTGTGCGAGCTCAGCGAGATCTTCGAACTCCGCTTTCAGTCCTGCCCGATCACGCCTCCGGCAACCCCAGCGCCGGACAGGCAAGCGGAGGCGCGGAGCCAGCGGGCGGCGGCGGGCGTGGCAGCGGCGGCGGCAACGCCGGCCGCGCGAGTGCGAAGCGCGGGGCCAGCGAGCCGGATCCGGACCCGCGCGAGGAGTTCTTCACACCTGCGGGCTCGAATTCGAATTCGAAGCGCCCCCGGCCCTCCTACGCGGAGGCGGTCTCCGCCTCGAACGCCCCCGCCCACTTCTTCCAGCAGGCGCCATCGTTCGCGTGGGCGGGCGCGCCGCCCACCGCCGACGCTCCCGCCCAGTCGCCCTGGCTGGCGGGCCCCTTCCACCCCGGCGTAGCAGCTCCGGGAGCCGCTGGCCCACACCGCCAGCGCGCGCCCGGCCAGCAGGCTTTTATGCAGCCAGTCATGTACCCAGGAGGATTCCCATTCGATGCCTCTCAGATTATGCTCTCTGCCCCCATCGCTCTCTCCCACGCCAGCGCGCAGGCGGCCCTCATGTACATCCTTAGCTCTGCCCAGCAGCACTAGATTTGCCGTCTCTTCTTGCATCTTGCACTGCAGAGCTCTCTTTCTTGTAGTTTTCACACTCATTGATTTGCTCATCCATTTGCCTGCTGATCGGCTAGTAGTCCCTCGCACTAGTTTCTTGCCTCGGTCAGCACTAGTAGCTCCCGCATGGCTTCTTCCTTTTGCCTTAAAAGGCACCACCAAACCATTCTACCTTCCTTTGGGTGCCGTTGACAAATCATATTGGCTTTCTGTCAGTTGCTCTTGACAGGCTGCAAAGGCAGTATGACGTCGATGGCTGGCTGAGTGCCAGTCCCTCAATGTTTCCGCCGCGGACTCATGAACCAGTGGTACCGGTGGGTAAGGGGGGACGGGACGGGGTGAGGACTGGGGTGGCTGGAGGCGGAGGGAGGCGGGGGGGGATTTGGTGCCCTGAGGCGTGCCGGCGTAATCCGGCCAGAGTCGGCGGCTCCAATGGGGGCCGACGGCGTGCGCATCAAGCTTCCCCTTTCTCCCTCTCAACTCAGCCCCTCTACTTCACCTTCTCTCCCTTCATTACCAAATCTAGCCCTAGTTATAGATCATCGGATGATATTATAACTAGGCCGGTTGTGTAAGTAGGTAGGTACTTAGAAGCAAACCCTCGTAACCAATCGTAGACAGAGCACAGCACTCGACGGTCCCCAGTGTTATTTAGTCGGAGAGATAAGCTGAGCGATGTGAAACTCCTAGTAGTTGTTGTTGTGTGCTAATGCAAATCCTTAACCAAACTAACAGCTGGCTGCGGAACTACAACAATAGCACCACATATCCGAGTTAGAGTGTGCGCACTGCGGCATGCTGCAAATTAAATACGTATATAATACGAGTATAGTGTGCTGCAGAGCCACGTGTCACATAATATAAAGCGTTCGAAGCACTGATGTATACGTAATCATATAGTTAGAGTGTGCTGCAAATAAAATACATGTGCTGCAGAGCAACGACTCACATAATATAAATCGTTTGAAGCACTGAGAACACTGCAAGATTAATGCTGTATACGTAATTAAAAAGAATAGCTGTTTAAAGAAGACCTGGTTCCACATTCGGTGAATTAGATAGATGCAGAAATTACAAAGCTAGTACAAAAGCACACTTAAAGTAAACCTAGATGTATGGCAATGCATGTGAAATGTCGAAAGATAGATCTAGCTATATAGAGAGCTCGAGCGCTTTATACAATTATATAAGAATTGCCGACCCCGTCGACTGAAGTATGCGTGCCCCCGCCATATTCTCGAGGAGCCTGGCCCCCGCGTCCCGCGCGAGGCCGGCCGCCCGCCGGTAGAGCCGCAGTGCCGCCCCGCGCGAGCCCGAGAGCGCCTGCCAGCGGCCCTGCGGGGGACCGGGCCCGGCCCGCGGTCAGCGACGCGATCCAGCGAGTCGGCGGCTCGGGGGGCGGCGCGGGCGGGTGCCTCGAGGAGCTCGTAGGCGGGGGCGGCGGCGGGGAAGCGGGCGGCCTCGGGGCGGAGCACGTCGACGAGGTCGCGGAGGGCGGCCCGCAGGTGCCGCCGCCAGCCCGCCTCCGTCTCCCCGTAGTCCCGCACCGGCGGCCGGCTTCGGTCCGCGAACGAAGCCAGCAGCGGACTGCGCGAATCGAATCAAAAACGAAAAGAAATGCTCGGTCGACGTCACTGCTGGAACGGACCCGCCGTGGAGGAGCCGGCGGCGGCTGGAGGAGCGGCGGAAGGAAATCTCCGCGATTTGCTCCGTGTACCCCCGCTCGAGCAGGTTGGCGAGGGTCTCCCCCGCGAGGAGCAGCGGCAGCAGCGCGAGGTGCAGCGCCGTCGCCCGGCTCGCCGCCGCGGGACCGAAGCCGCCGCCGGCCGGCCGGTGCCGCTGCAGCGCCTCCGCCGCCGCCAGCGCCGCCTCCTCCGCCGCCTGAACAGCAACCCGTCAGCCCCGCCCCGCCCTTGCATTCCCTTGGCCGGCGGCCCCGGATCGGACCGGGAGGCGGCCCTCGCGGAGGGCGCAGGCGGCGTCGGCGGCCGACAGCGCGAGCGCCTCCAGCGGGAAGCCCTCGACGCTGAACGTCGTCCGCGCCTGCGAACGTGCGAAGAAGGGGTCTCAGACTGAGAAAAGGTACGGGTGGGGGGCGGCCGGGAGCGCCTGGTCGATCAGATCCGCTACGCGGCCGGTCCCACGGCCCGACTCGTCGCTGCGAAAAACGATGGACCGAATCAGGTACCGGTTCGGCGCGGAACATAGGTGCGCGAAAGCTGTTGGGCGAGGCCGCACGAGAACGTGCACGGCGCCGGGGGCGAGGCGGCGACTGCAGGCTGCCCGGCCGCGGACTGTTCGAGAAGGGCCGCAGTCGCGCGGCCGAGGCGCGCCCAGAAGCTGCCGGCCGCACAGTCAGCCGCACGGGATGGCGCGCGATCGAATCCGAAGGGTGCGGACAGGTGTAGGGGGTGTTGGGATGCGATGGAGTGCGCTTCCTGCGCACATGGAAGGGCCGGTGAGCTCGCAACGTGCGGTTGGAGGGGTTTAAGCCCGGGGGCGGGTCGAGCACACGAGGGACTTGTAGAGGGCGCGGGCGGGGCCGGTCTGGCCCCGGAGGAGGCGGGACAGCGCGTGCGCCAGCGCCACCTCGCCCGCATCGGGATCCTTGCCCACTGCCCGCAGCTGCTCGAAAGCGATCGCGATTACGAGAAAGAAGATAAGGCGGTCAGAAGTGAGCGAGCGCGACGAGCTTAGATCGGGCGCACCCGCGAGATGAGGGACCGCGCGGAGGCGTCGACAGCGCCGAACGCGCCGCTCAGCGCCGCCGATGTCACCTGAGCGCGAAGTGAATTTACAGCGCGAAGCTAGCGCTTTAAGAACGGTCCGAGGACAGGGCGGGAGAGCGCGGGGACCTGCGCGACGGCGAGGGGCCCCGAGAGCTCGCCGGCGGGCAGGGCGGCCGCCGCGCGGGCCGCCCCCGCGAGGAGCGCCTCCGTCGCCCGCCGCCCGAACCGCGCCCGCTGCCGCCGCGCGCGTCGGTGGCACAGATAAACAGGGCGTGGGCCTAGGGGCGGGGGCGCGCGCGGAGCGCACGGAGAGGGCGGAGGCGGCGGTGGCGAGGGCGTCCGCGCGAACCGCGTCGGGGCTCCACTGCCGCGTAAGCCGCACCATCGCCAGCGCTGCCCGGCCGCTCACTCACTCGACGGAAAGCGGCGAAAGCAGAGCGGGCGGACCGGACTCGGCGGCAGAGGCGGCGTCGCCGCAGTGGGCGAGGATGGACACGTAGGTTCCTGCGAACCGAAAATTAGGATCGGCCGCAGCTTGTTTTATTCGAATCTGTAATTACTAAGTTACCCAGGGCGGCGACGAGGATGTCAGCGCGGCGCTGCTCGGGCGGCGCCTCCGTCGCCCGCTGCAGCGCCGCCTGCAGAGAGTTGGGCATGTGCCGCGCGCCCGCGTTGAGCGCGCCCCTGCCCCGTCCGCGAAAGTTAGGCCTGGGCATACTACAGCAGCGCTATGCCAAAATGACGCACAATTTGGGGCCGGGCGCCGGGGGCCGGGAGGAGGAGAGGGCGGCAAGGAGGACGGGGAGTGCAAGGGGCCGCCTGCCCTGCAGCTTGACCCCCAACTGCAAAAAGCACGCCTGGACGGCCTGGCATGGGGCGTCAGGAGACTGGGCGGCGCGGGGCGGGGCGGGGCGGGCGGGGGCGTGGGGGGGGGTGGAAGGGGGGTACACGCCTCGAGGGCTTCGTCCAGGCGTCCGAGGGCAAAGAGGGCGCGCGATCGGAGCTCGAGACGCCGCGCCCCGCCGAGCGCCTCGCCGCCCCCCGCGCCCGCCGCGCCCGCCGCGCCCGCCGCGCCCGCCGCGCTTTGCGCCAAGAAATTTCCGCCACGGGACCTCAATGACACGGCGGCCGCGGGCGGAGCACGCTCCGCGGGGAGCGTCGCAAGGGCCTCGGCGGGGCGGCCGGCCTCGACTGCCGCTTCCGCCGCGATCTCCCAGTACGGCTCCGCGAACGAAGCAGCCCCCGCCGCGGCGTAGTACCCAGCGACCTGCTCAGCTCTTAGCTAATTCCATAGAGGCCATGGCCAGCCCGGACTAGATCGATATCTATATTATCTCGCGGACCTGCGCGGCATCGGCCTTGCCGCGGTGCTCAGAGGTGCGGCAGAGGTACTCGGCCGCTCGCCAGGCGACGAGGGCCGCCTCGGAGGGGCCCGCCGTCTTCCGCAGCACCTCCACTGCGAAAAGCGACGGCGCGCGGTGTCAGCCAACGCAGAGAGATCATTGCACGCGCTGGAGCCTAGGCCTGCTAATTATAATCGATAGCATGATGGCAAGTCGCGAACCATGGGCTGGCTCAGTGAACACTGTTGTGCGAAAACGGTCAGCTTCGATTTTTAATTTGTTAACCAATTCTGCGGCTCGAGCTCGGATGTTTCAAGTTTCGCACCGTATTCAAAGAGTCCATCGGGCATCTGCACGCAGGCCAGCACCCCGTGCCGTTCCAGCACCTGTTTTGTTATGTAAATCAGCATACCAAATAACTAAAACTGGAAGGGATTACCTTGAGGCAGTCGGCGATGGTGCCCCAGTCGACGGCGCCGTTTAGGGCGTACTGCGCGAGGCCGGCCTCGAAGCGCGGCCCCTGCGCATGCCGCCGTGGATCAGTGCCGCGCCGTCGTCAACGGATCGGAAGGGGGCGCGTCAACGGACGAGGACGGAGGCGAGCTTGAGGGCGTCGGCGGCGACGGTCGGGATCCGCTCCAGCTCGGAGAGGATCGACGCCGGCAGGAGGCTGCCGGCGGGGCTCGCTCAGCTTAAGCATAGCTTAGCTTAAGCTTAGATTAGCTTAGTTTAGCTTAGCTTAGCTTAGTTTAGCTTAGTTTAGCTTAGCTTAGCTTCTACTAAGTTAGCTTAGTTTAGCTTAGCTTAGCTTAGCTTCAGTTTAGCTTAGCTTAGCTTAGCTTAGTTTAGTTTAGCTTAGTTTAGCTTAGATTAGCTTAGCTTAAGCTTCAGGGTCGAATCTAATGTGGGGAGTTCTAGAGAACTTAAGCTTTCGGTATCATGAAGCACCTGTCGGGCAGGGGCAAGGCCTTCAAGTCAATGGAGAGCCCGGACAGGTCGCTGGCGGTTGCACCGGCGCCATTGTCCGAGATCGAGAGCGCGCGCAGGCTCGAGCGGCGCCTGGCGCCGGCGCCGGCGCCCTGAGCGTGCGCCGTGGCCGCGGCCTCCTTTGAATTTGAAGGGAAGATCGACCCCACTCCGAACGAGACCGAGGCGGGCTTCAGCGCTGGTGGCGGCGGCGCCAGCGGAAGGATCAGCGCCCCGATGCCGGCGGCGCCGCTGTAGCTAGCGATAGCGCTTCCGGATCCGGATCCGGGCCCGTCGGCCGCGGCCGACATCGACGACAGAGATGACGGCGTGGAAATCGATGGAAATTCGAAGACGATGGCCGAGTGGCGTCGCGTTTGATCATGGCTTCGCGAGGAAGGCCGACTTGAATTCGGGTCCGTGTCGGCGCCGGCGCCCGTTGCGGCGGTTCCGGTTCTCAGCAGGGCGGCCGAGGCGAGCGCCCGGCCGTTGTCGAGCTCGATGAAGCCCGTCTTGACGAGGAAAAGGACGAGCTCGCGGAGCGGGCGCGGCGCCCCGCCCGTCCGCTCCGCGAGGGCCCTGGCCAGCACGGGCGAGAGGTTCTCCTTCTCGATCCGCAGCACGAAGCTCACGAAGCCCGCCACGTCGTCTGCGGCGCGGGCGGGCGGGCCGGGTCGGGTCGGGTCGGAAAGGCTGGAATCTGCGCGGAGCTGGAGGCGGTTCGCTCAAGCTCAAGCGCACCGAGGGAGGACCAGGGTGCGAGCTCGACGCGGCGCGTCTGGCGGCTCTGCCGCAGCATGTTGAACTCGACGGAGACGGTGCTCGCCGGCACCTTCCGCGACGTCGCCAGCACGCACACCCGCCTGCCCGCGCTCAGCGAAGGCTGCCTCGAAGGAAATGAAAGCTTCGAGCTCGCGAGCTCGCGGCAGCGGACCCGGTCTGGGCGACGAAGGCGAGGCACTTCTGCGAGGCGGCGTCGAGGTCGCAGAAATCTGCGGCCGACCGCGAGGGAGGGCTCCGGATGAGCCAAATTTTAAAGTGCCGGGCGCAGGGCGTCGCGATCGACGTCGCGATCGCGCGTAGCGCGCGCAGGGCTAACCGTCCACGATGACGAGCGCTCCGGAGCTCCGCGCCACCCCCTGCGCACCACCCCGCTCACTCCAAGGCACCGGCGGGCGTGGGCTCAAGGCGCAGGTGAGCACCTCGAGAAGGCGGCAGAGGAACGAGAAAACGCGGTGCCCCTCCGAGGAGTCGGCCATTTGGAAGTCGACGAGGCCCGCAGCGGTGGCGGCGCGAGCGTCGCCCGAGGCGCGCCTCTCGCTGCCGGCCGGGGAGGGTACGCCGGCGCCGCTGTAGGCGGCTAGGGAGCGGCGGCGCCGGGCGGCCGACGAGGAAGCATTCGAGCCGGGGCCAGGGGGAAAGTGCGAGCTCGAGCCCTCCGCAGACGTTGTGGAAGGGAAGAAAATACCGTCGCGCAGGAGCCGAACGATCACCTGCGAAATTAATTAGCGCGAAAACGAAGGCGATTGCGGATTTCGCAAGTAAACTTTCGCGGGCCTGAGCGTTTCGTCCGGTGGCGAGGGGCATGTCCACGCGCTTCAGAAACTCGAGGGCGTCTATAAATAGCTTGCCGTCGCCGAAGGACGAGAGGCGGGGCCCGGGCCCGCGGCGGCTCTGGGGCTGGCCCGCGGCCGGCCGGGGCGAGCTGCCTGCGGGCGACTCCGCCGACGCCGAGCGGCACGAGGGCGGCTCCAGCCACGATTCGATGCCCCTGCCGTCGGATTGCGAGGAAGGGCCGCATTCGCGCTCGAAATCGCCCAACTGGTCCTCCGTGTCAAACTCGACGGGCCGCGGGTCGCGATCGCCGCCGGGCAGGCCGCGGCCGGCCATGGCAGCTGGAGACAAAGAGCTCAAGAAGAAGCCCCCGCGGGCCTCGAGCCCGTGCCGCGGGCTACCCCGGCCCGGGCTAGCGCTGCGCCCTGGAAACAGCCGAATTTCCGTCGAGGTACGGGGGCTGCCGGTGCCGCGCTGCTGGCCCTGACTCTTGGGGCTCCCCACCGAGCTCGGACTGCGTCCGAGGATCCGCACTGCGCGCGTTTCCGAGCCGGTCGAAGCCCGCGGGCTGCCAAGGCCGGGGCCGGCGCCGCCGGCGCCGCCGGGGCCGGCGACAGCGGAATTCGAACCCTGCGGCGAGGGCGGGACCGACGCCTCCCCCGCGGACTGGAGCCATGCTTCCATGGAAATTCCCGCCGACGTCGACGCCCGTCGTCGTCGGTCGGCGTTGGCCATGGCTTCCGCAGCGATCTCGGAGACGCTTTGCGTGCGCGAGTGGCCCGCGCCGGCGCCGGCGTTCACCGCAGCCGCCTCGAGCTCGGTGGCGCTCGAGTGCAGCCGGCTCCGCCCCTCGGGCAGCATGAGCCCCCGCAGCAGCAGCCGCACGGCCTCGTACGGGTGCATCTGCCATCCTTAGGTCATATACCAATAATGAAAAAGTCTTATAAGAATCTTTGTGAATTAAATATTAAAATCAAATAGAAGTTCGTATAAGCGGAATGAAACCGACAATGACGTCGACGTCAGCGCCGGCGTCGGCTGCAAGGGACATTGACAGCGAGAGTACCTCCTTGGGGTCGGGCTGCAGGCTCAGGAACGGGAGGTCGATGACCTCGCACAGCCGCTCCGCCTCCGCCACTGCGGTGGGCGATGCTCGAAATTCAGGAAATTCAAACTCGCGATCGGGCGCGCGCTCACCGAACGTGCTCTTCCCCGAGCCCCGTCCGCCCTCGACCAGGAGCGTGTGCCCGCTCGCGGCGCCGCCGCGGAGGTACTCGCCGCAGCGGGCGGCCGCCAGCAGCTCCACGAGCTGCGCCTTCGCCTCGCGCCGCCCGTACACGAGGCTCTCGCCCGACGCGGCGGTAGCCGCCAGCCGGCCCGCCGCCTCCTCCCGCGAGAGGGCACCGCTCGCGTTCGCGATCGCATCGTCGCGATCGGCGGATTCCGCGTCCGCATCCTTTCCGGTGGGATTCTGTCGCCCGCCACCAGATCCAGAGGCCGGTACCGTCTCGGCATCCGTTCCGAATGCGGAAGCACGAGCGCGGGGCGAGACCACCCGGAAGCACGCCGGCGCCTTGAGCTTGGCGGAGGATGACGAGGCTTCCTGCGAAGCAGGACGGTCGGCGCCGGACTGACGCGACTGGTCGCGAGCGCGAGGATCGGGCGCCGGGCACCTCGCCTCGGAAGGGAAAGTTGGCGGCCTCGACGACAAAGTCCTCCGCGACCCGCTCGCACGTCGCCGCGTCGACGACGACCGACCCCGCGGCCGCCAGCATCAGCCTGCGGCGCGCGCGGTGCCGCTCGACTCCGTACGGCGGCCGCAGGCGCCTCGCGATTGCGCGTGGGGCGGACCGGAAGGCGGAGGAGACGGGGCGGCCGAGGCAGAGGAAGAGCGCCCGCCGCGCGGCCTCGTCCCCCACCACGCCCGTGAAGACCCTGACATCAAACCAAATCCGAGTCATGTCCAAATTTCCGAATTTCGAGCGACATTGGCGCACGGGCCGGAGGCGACGCCGACGGAGACGGGCCCGAGGCCCTCGTCACGGAAGCCGGCGCGGAGGCGCAGCGCCGCCGACACGGCCCGGAACGCGTCTTCGGGGCGGGGCACGCCGACCGCGCCCCACTGCGAAGGTCGAGCCGTGAGCGGCGGCGCGCGAATGAATAAATGGCCCAGACTGCGAGTTTTATTCGGGGACTGTACCGTGATAGCGACCTGATTGCAATTAAGCGAATCGAGGTTAGCTCCACTGAATATTCTTGTGGGTTGCTGGGAGAAAGCCGAATTTGAACGCACGGAGAGGCTTCCGCTGTCGAACGAGACGTCACGAAGAACACCTCCCATTCCAGAGACAGCGGACGCGACCAACTGGAAGCCCCGCTGTACACGTCGGATCTTCTCCTGCGCGCCAGGCGAGTTTAGCGCAGCAATCGTTTCTTCTCTCTGCTGCAGGAATACTAAAACCCGCCTGCTCAATTTTCGAGAAGCCTTGAAACGGCACGGCCCCTTCCGCCGGCGTTGCCGGAGGTTCCGCAGCGTCGAGCCGCACGCACGCGCACACGACGCTGCGGACTTCGCTCTCCGGGCTGCCGTTCATGATCACCGAGAGAGTGGAAAAGTATGAGACGCCACGTATACGTAAGAGAAGAAGAGGAAAGTACGGGACGGCGCGCGGGGGCACCAGGATTTATTCTGGAGACACGCTCGTATGTCCTCGGGCAGCGAGGGCAGGATCGCTTCGTCGGGCACCGTCGGCGGCGGCGTCGATGCCTGATCCCGATCGGAGTCTGCGTCCGAAAACGATGCGACGGAAGAGGAGCGCCGAAGCGTCTCGAAGAAGCTGCTCGCGCGTGCCAGGACGCTCTTGACAGCAGCTTTGGATCTGGCGCTCACGCTGCGCGTGCCGCTTGCACGGTTGCGCTTGCTCTCGCTGTCGCTGTCGGAATCAGCGCCTGCTAGCGCTGCAGATCTAGAGCCCGCGGCCGATCGGCCCCGAGGCGTTGATGTGTGCGCCCTCCAACTCTTGTCGCCGGTTTCGAATTCGGATACGCTCACATCATATACGGCAAACTGAACGAGACAGATGCGAAACGTCAAATCAGATATCAAAAAGAAAGACAGGTTGAACCGAACGACAAGCTGAAAGGGGGCACCTGGTCCGGGGTGCGGCTGACGAGCTGCAGTTCGCTACCCGCAACAGCGAGTGCCGCCAATTCGGCGTCAAACGCCGGCAGCAGCTGAGCAACCTGTACACGTCCGGATTCGTGAATCGGACGTAACCTCGTCGGGAATTCGACCACTTCGGCAGGCGCGAGTGGCAGACCTCGGGCGCGAGGCAAATCTGCCTGGGCTTCACGAGACCATTGCCCCGCGACAGCCGTGAGAGGGGGTCCCCAAAGACGGCGAGTCTGCTGCCCTCGGTGCCACCGTTGCCGCTCGACAGAGCAATAGACGAAAAGCAACCGGCAGCAACGGACGCGTCGACGGTCAGCTGGAGCCTGTCGGCGGCCGCGAGCCTCTCAACCGCAAGCTGCACCCATTTGAGTCGCAGATTGACCAAATGCAAGTCAGCCACCACTAGAAAACACAGGAATTAGGTCTCATGAAACAGATGCAAACCTGGTGCAAATGCGAAATCGATCGCGGGGTACTAGTCGAGTTCTTGCGGTCCCGGCTTCCGTGGGAGGAAAACACGCCGCCTCGGCCGAGCCCGATCGCGACCACCTCAGAGGCGATGCGCAGCGCCGAGCGGGCCGCCGCCGCGAGATCCAACTCCTCGACCGCGTAGACTAGAATCAAGATGCAGGTGCCTGCGCATTGCACATATATATATTATAATTCTGATTACGTGTTGACCTGGAGGCTCCGTCGCCAAGCTCGAGAGGCGACAAATATCTAATTGTAATTGCGGCGTGTGCCTCGGTTCCTTGATCATCGGATAGAATTTAATCATAAAAGTCGTTAAACCCTTATATGCCTCGGTGCTTTCTGGCGATCGGCCCTAGGCCTTATATGCCTAGTGCCTCGCGATCGGTGCCTGGCGAGCGCACCGTAAAGGTGGTGGATGTCCCCTGCTCACGCGGAAAGAGATCATCGATATCGGACGGCAATCTCGAACGTTAACGTCAGCTGCACAAGGAAAAGCAGACGGCCGACCTCTGTGTTTCTTCACGATCCGGAAGATCCGGGAAAAGTAGGCGTTCAGCTCGCCATTCAAGTCCGGGGAGTCTGCAGCTGGTCCCAGCTGCAGGGCAAGAAGCTGCGGGTCCTGTTCACGCGTTCTGCACGTGCACATCACAAATTTAATGCCGGGTCGTCAGGTAATGCCGGGTTAAAACCAGCAAAGCGAAGCTTTGGCGGCGCACTTGCTGAGGATCCGTTCCGCAGCGGACGAAAGGCCGTGGACCTGCAGTCGGACCGCGGCCGCCCAGAACGGCGCGGCAGCGCCGAGCGAGCTCGAATTCGGAAACGGCGGCGATGGATTCGAATCCGAGAGGAATCGCAGCTGCAGTTCCGACGTGAAGTGGGACGCGATGGCGCCGGCGGGGCCACAGCCGGACGGATCCGGAGCGGGCGCCGGATCCGGAGTCGACTGCCGCTGCCGGTCTAGATCGACCACGGCTGCTGCGGACGCCTCTGTTGGCAACGTTGACGTCCATGTGATCGGCACGGCGCGAACAGCCGAACTCGCGAAAGGTGCGTCTGCTGCTGCTGCGGCTGCTGGCGACCTGCAGCTGGGCGTTTCCGCTTCGTCGGAGGCCGCGGCCGGCAGTGCCGGCGCCGCCGCAATCGCTGATTCGACATCGATTGGGGGACGCCTGGAGGTCGACGTCTGCGCGATCGCGAGCCCCCCGGCCCCAAAATCAGCGTACTTATATTTACAGACAGGCACCGTTTGAACGCAGAGAACGAAATTAAAGGCTCGACTTGCCCTCGAGTTCGGAGGAAGCTCATGATCAACTGCGTGTACCGGTACCGGTTCTCCAATGCAAGGCACCGGCGCCGGCGCCGGTGGTGCTTTGGTCATGGATTCGGCGCGTTGCGAGTCGGAGGCTGGCTGCAGCGTCGGCGTCACCGATAAGCTCGCAGCGCTCGGTCGTCTAACGAGAACGCGTTCGCTTCGGGCCGTCGATGAGCCCGAGTTTTCTGCACTCTGCGCATATGCATGCGCCGAAGCACGTGCTGGGCGCATATCGTGCACGAGCCCATCCGCGCCTGCAGAGAAAAAAATGGAAGGGGAATCAGCTGCAGGTAGCGAACAAACTTGCAAACTCAGACAACGCACGTGCACTGCTTCGCGATGAATCCATGGCGAAGCTGCCAGCTGCAGCTCCCATGATACAATTAGGTTGACACTCCCTGATTTTCAAAATACTTGTGATGAGTTGCCAGGCTGTATGCGCCTCTAGATCTAGAGCACGCGACATGTACGACGGTCTCATTTAGATCGATGACATGCGTCGAGCACCTGCACCGGGATGTATTGCATAGGTCTTAATCTTGCAATTGCAATCATGAATTGCCGGGCAGCAAAATTGCCTTGCAAAGTAGCCAGAAGATGTTTCAGCACTCCGAGGCTCGGGCTGCGGATGCCAGAATTATATAATATACCAGCAACCGTTGAACGTCGACTACATCAATGCCGCGATCGATTTACGAAAAACGTGTACGTACATGCAGTGATCAATGGATATCGATCGGAGCACTGCGCATGCGGCACGTGCACGTCGCACGGCGTATACGTACAGACTCTTGAAAGCTGGAGTCCAGCGCGCCGCGGCGCGCTACAGCTACAATTGCAATTGCAAGTCCGATGCGTTTAACAATGACATGGCTGTGACATGCGTATATGTACCGTACCGCAGATATCGAAATACGCGTCTTTCGATTTCGCGGCTTCGCTGTTCATTCGCAATCGTTCGCAGCAAGCTGCCTACATCATGGCCCAGGCTTGTCGCATATACAATTGCAGCGAACGACCGATATCGGGCAATGAGCGGTGAGTCGCCACTGATTCTCCAGCCCCGCTTAAGCTTTAGCTATAGAGTCTACTACCGTAGTACGGTAGTTCTACTAGGCTATTAGCCCCGCAGCGCTGCAGCCTGCAGCTGCAGCTTTAACTTGCATGCGTAGCTGCAGCCTGCGCATGCAGGCTGGGTGTGCATAAGCTTACGTGTACTAAAAGTTAAAGCTGCAGGCCTGCAGCTGGGCAGCGCTCAGGCGACTAGGCTAGCTGCTCGCCGGCCGCCGGGCGCGCGCGCGCGCCCCGACTCCCGACTCCCGAGCTAGTCCGCGAGGACCGCGTCTCAGAGTCTCGACACCGATCAGCGAGCTCGAGCGAGTACCGTAGTTACGGCGTAGTACTACTACTACTGTGCTGGAAAAGCCTGGCAAGCAGTGGCAACTTGGCAACGGCGATCATCGGCAAAATGCCATGATGAGACGGCAATGCGCATGCATACTTGTATGCCATGATGCGCATTGCCGCAGTGCGCGTGCGCAGCAGGGCTGTTAGCCGGAATATTCCAGCCTGGAACGTTCCCGGAATATTAGAAAATTTCGGGAAAATTTTCGCGTCCCGTTTGCAGGGGGAAAATTTTAGGAAATTGAATATAATTTAATGATTATTTATTCATTTTCATCCCTTTTCTGCGCCCCCTCCCCCCCCTTCTGACCCCACCAGGGGCCTTGCATTTCCGTCTCCAAGCTCCAGAAGGCTGTATACTGTCTCTCAGAATGCTTAGTGTGATGTTATCTTAGTGCTTCGCAGCTTTGAACGTGTGTCTGCGGTGCGCAACGCACGGTATTGAGAATTTTCCAGGATTTTGTGTGGTGGAATATTCCGGGAACGTTCCCGGAATATTCCTCAAAATTTTCTGGTCCATTTTGGGGGGGTAAAATTTTGACAGCCCTGGTGCGCAGGCTCGCTCCCGGAGTCCAGCGCTAGCGCAGCTGCTCCGACAGCCTCCGAGGCCCGAGAGGCCGCGACTCCGCGGAGACTCGAGAGTCCTGGCATGGACTCCTGCCACTGGCTGCCAGTCTCCTGGAGTCCCGTACGCGTGAGGGGCCGTGACTCGGTCACTCGGGAGTCGGGCCCCCGAGTCGGGGGCCGGGGCCCCCCGGCCCGGGGCGACGTACTACGGTATACGGTACACTACTCTCCCCGGCGCCGGCCGGCGGGTTCAGCGGTTTTCGATTGGTCACGTGCATGGTATATTTCACATGCTTTATAAAAGCTGCTGTTGGCAGTTACAGGCGGCGGTTACTAAGACTGTACTAGGTAGCTACTAGACCCATACCAGGTAGCTAATTTACATAAGGGCAAGATCTGCCAGCCGCATCCGGCGGCGACCGGCGCCTGCCACTGGGCCAGGCTGCAGAGTCAGTGGGCCGGGGCCCGCGGCGCGGCGCGGCCGCCCGGCCGGGCCGGCGCCAGCGGCGGGCGCGGCCGGGGCGCCGGCGCGGATCCGGAGGCGGGCGGCCCGGCGGCGGGTCGACGTCCGACGGTCGTCTAAGACTCGTCTACCTCGTGCGCGCGGCCGATTCCGGCCCCGGCTGAGAATTTTTCCAAGTTAACGTTCTGACTCTTCTGACTCAGTGAGCATGCGCATATTGCAAACATGAAATCTAGAATCATTGAATGTTTCTTAAAGTTCTAGAAGCTTTAGGCGTTACTAGTACTTACTACTGCTAACTTACTAGTACTTTTTGCAGAACTTGCAAGTTGCAAGTTAACTTGCAACTCAAAAATTGCAATTTGCAAGTTGCAAATTAACTAGTACTTGCAACTTGGCAATTGCAACTTCAATTGCAATTTGCAAGGGCCCGGGGCCGGGGCCGCCGGGCTTGCAAGTTCAACGGTTGCATGCAGTTTTTCTATATATATATCTTGCCAAGTTGCAGAACTTGCAGCTACCGTAGTACAGCAGCTACTACAGCTAGCGCTGCTGCGCCGCTTGCAATTCTGCAGCCTGCATGCGCAGGCTGCAGCTGCGCATGCAGGCTGCAGCCCGGGCCTGCAGTACTATACAGACTACCCGGTGACCGTAGTTATGGCGTACCGGGCGCGCGTAGCCAGTACTGGTACTACTAGTACTGGCCCGGCCCAGTATACGTAGTACTACTGGCAGGCTATACTGCATACGACGCCATACGTATACCGTATACGGTAGCCAGTGTACTAGCCACTACGGTAGCCACAAATTCCTACAATTACTACTTAGTACTTATACTAAGTTTCTACTAGCTAGTACCCGCGGTGACCGGCCGGTATATATACTTGCCACTTGTTGATATTTTAACTTGGTAATTATTTTGCAATTGGAACTTCCGGATCCGAACTTCCGATCGATCGCGAACTCAAGCCTTGACTTCGGAAGTTGCCGTCGACTTCGACTTAATTGCCGAACTTGAAAGTTGCCCAACGGCCGAAGTTGCAATTGGCCGGACTCTTATTAATAATTATTACGGAGCACTACAGTCTACCGAGTAGGGGTGCGGCTTGCCGGCCAAAAAGTCGGCTTAAGCCAAGCCAAGCCCTGGGCGCTCGTGGTCAAGCCAAGCCAAGCCGGTTGTCCGGCCGGCCCAAGGGCTTGGGCTCCCGGCGGGGTCAAGCCCTTGGCCGGGCTTGCGGCAAGCCTTAGGGGGGGTACAGTTCCGGAAGCCCTCGCACCGCAGCGAAATGCTTGTATTTAGCTTCGAGTTCACAAAGAAACGCGCTCCAACCGTTGCCAAGTTAACGTTGAACGCTAATCATTGAATTTATAACGTTAACGGGCCAGCCTGCCAGGCTGCAGCTGGCATGCGCAGGCCCGGCCGGGCCGCGGGCGCCGCGGCCGGCGCCGGCCGGCGCCGTGGCGGTGCATGTACACGTGCGCGGGGCCAGCTGCAGCTGCAGCGAGCGCTAGCGCTGGCTGCGTCCGTCTGCAGCTGCGTCCGCGTACGGCTGCGTCCGTCCGCAGCTGCAGGCTGCCCCTTCGAATTATAATTAGCTGCGTCCGGCACCCCCCTCCGACGCCCCCCCCCACCCCCCCTCTCCAGGGCTTGAGCCGGCTTGAGCCGGCCAAAAGCCGGGCAAGGGCTTGACCCCTCAGCCCGGCTCAAGGGCTTGGCTCAAGGGCTTGACTGCAAGCCGCAGGCCTACTACCGAGTAGTACCGACTATATATACCCATATATATTTCGGAGTCGTACCGTAGTACGGACTCCGCCGGAGTACTACGGAGTCAGTAGTACGGAGTTACTACGGACCGATGATGCCATGATGGTCACCGATCGCGATCATCAGATTCGCGATATCGATACGCGTACGGTACAGTGGGTACACTCGAGCTCGGTGACTGTGCGTGACAATGCGGACTCCGGAGTCCGAACGTGGCACTTGCAGAAGTTGCAGTACTAGTGTTGCGCATGCACCGTAACGCCGCGTGAGGGGCCCCTATGGTCGGATTTAAGGAAATGCATTTTTATTATCCTGCGGCGAAAGAGATGTCTAGGGGGGAGTACCGCACACTTCCGGCGCACGTCCCAATCTTCAGCAGCGCCGCACCGGTACCGGGAGAGCACAGAGCATGCATCGGAAGCACCAGCCGGGTAGCCGGGCGCTCTGGCTAGCTCCCCGGCGGCCCCGCCACCGACCGACCCGACATCATGCCTTCGGCGCGGTCGCACGCCCCGCGCGGCGAGCCTGGCCTAGTCTGGCCACTGGAGTAGTTGTATACATGTTACAGCCGGCCCGTAGCTAGCTACAGCCAGCACCGCGGACGCTCCGCGCCTTGCGAACGGCCGACCTGCGCGGCTTCGGTGACTGCGGGCGATCCGTCGCTCCCGATGTCGCTGTATCGCTTCCGAAGGTGACACGTGCATGCTAGTACGTGTATACAATGCTCAACTAGCGTTTGCGGTTCGCTGGCAGCACCTCCTCTGACGCAGCCGCAGTGTGCTCGCGATCGCGATCGGGAGAGCGCGGGGCGCTTCGCGGGGGCGAGCGTGGTGCGGTGCCATCATGCGGGGCAGCGTTCTGCACAACTAAGAGCATCGTTTGTAATCGCAGAACATGTCCGCACTCGCTGGCGCGGCGCGCCGCTGTCCGCGGCGCCGCCAGCCCACGCTCCCCCGCGCCCCCGCCCGTCCGCCGCGCGCCCCGCCGCAGGAGCCCGCACCGGGTCGCCCTCGAGCGCCTCGGACGCGAGGGGACGAGGCCGCGACGCCGCCGACGCCTTCCGCCGCCGCCGAGCCCGCCCGTGCAGCCCCGCCCGCGCCCGCCGCGCGCCCGCCGCGCGCCCCGCCGCAGGAGTCCGCGCCGGGCCACCCCCGAGCGCCGCGGACGCGAGGGACGAGGCCGCGACGCCGCCGACGCCTTCCGCCGCCGCCGAGCCCGCCCGTGCAGCCCCGCCCGCGCCCGCCGCGCGCCCGCCGCGCGCCCCGCCGCAGGAGTCCGCGCCGGGCCAACCCCGAGCGCCTCGGACGCGAGGGGACGAGGCCGCGACGCCGCCGACGCCTTCCGCCGCCGCCGAGCCCGCCCGTGCAGCCCGCCCGCGCCCGCCGCGCGCCCGCCGCTCGCCCCGCCGCAGGAGTCCGCGCCGGCCACCCCGAGCGCCTCGGACGCGAGGGGACGAGGCCGCGACGCCGCCGACGCCTTCCGCCGCCGCCGAGCCCGCCCGTGCAGCCCCGCCCGCGCCCGCCGCGCGCCCGCCGCGCGCCCCGCCGCAGGAGGCCGCGCGGCGCCGCCGCCGGGCGCCCCGGACGCGAGGGGGCGAGGCCAGGATGCGGCCGACGCCGCAGCTTAGTCTCAGAGGCCCGCGAGCGCTCTATTAAGCCTATATTTTGTTTCAAAAGCATGTAAATGACTTATATTCTGTGCCATTCACCACAAAAAAAATATATTCTGTGCCCTTATATTCTGTAATGACCCGTTCTTAGGCTATAACGAAGCGCTATGATGCATGATACACGTACGCGACTTAAGAAGGGCCGCTTAAGGTTCTACTTTTCACGCACCGAGGACCTGAAGTTCGGCGCTCCGTGCTCCGGGCACCGGAGCTCGCTGCCGGAAGCCCCACGTACTCTTGTACGCCTTAGTGACCTTCCGAGCTTGCTGGCTGATGCCGCCCGGCCGCCGTTGGCTGCGCCGGGCTGTCGCTCCTTCCTCGGGTACGGCCGGATTTGGGTCCCACCTCGGGGCGGGCTAGTTGCAACGAAAAGAATATTCGATTTCCTTGTTTCAATTAACACAGGCCCCTCACGCCGCACGTAAACGCAACGCCGGCGTTACGCCGGGGTAACGCCGCACGTTGTGCACGTGTTCCCGTACGTGCACGTGCGCGCGCGCCGCGGCGCGATTGGCGATCGCGACGTCGACAGCGCCGGCGCCGCCGCGCGCGCGCCGCGGCGCCGAAATGGCCCGAAATTAACTTTAGTAATGTAAAAGTTTCGGACGGTCATCTTTTTTTTTGAGAGACTACGGTGGGGCGAACCCCCCGTATACGAGACAACAAAGCAACCACAAATCAAAGATACAGTAAAGTAGCACAAAATACAGAATCAAGAGGGATCACGAGAAGGGACACGATCAGATCTAGAAGAACGCAAAAGATAATTATAAGGAGAACGAGCACGAGGAGAAGGAGTATACGTAGATCTAGAAGAGCTCAATTGCAAGGACGTCGACGCAGAAGTACTATAGCTAGTCACACTAGAACGACGAGCCGGAGCACGGGGACGCAGCGAATAAGGAGAACGAGCACGAGGAACTACAGTCGAAGACGAAGATCGGACCCTGGCCATGGGGTTCTGCCTCTCTAGATCATCATGGGCCTTCATGGCATCGGATCTACCGGTAGATCTCAGGCTGGCATGGGGCGCCGGCCTGGGGGGAGCCCGGGAACTCCCCCCGGCCCCCATGGCCAGGGGATCCCGACGGTGCCCGACCCCCTCAGTAATTTGCCGTGACTGTGTTTGTTTTTGGTGAATTATACTAGTACTGCAGCTGGCCACAGTCTTTACGAGTCTAGACATCGGTACCAGCGTTAGCACTGCGGCACTGCGGGGGCTGCCCAGTTGCAGAGGAAGCACAGCCGCACATGTACAGGGACAACAGGTTCGAACAGAAGCATGTGCATCATGGCATGCCATGATGCTTTTGGCAAAATAACTAAGACAAGAGCGCGGAGACCGACATGCAAGACGAAGAGCAAAAACTGCATGCGCAGCTGCAGGTGGCGCGAATTTATAATTAGCTTCACAAATTCACACAATCTTCATCTCTGACTACTGCTGCGAACCGCGCCGGACTCGGGTAGTCAACCCTGGGTGTTAAAGCTTCCTGGAAAATCTACGTCAGGCAATTGCGCGGCTCCCCACCGGCCCCCAAGGCCTAGGGCCACCTCAAGCCCCCTCCTCTCCGATCCCCCTAGGCCTCCACCAAAGCCCGCCCGCGCCGCGCGCGGCTGACCCCGTCGACGTCGCTGGCATGGGTCCTCTGACTTCTCTTGCCCATGCGGTAACCGCTTTAATTTGCCACCGCAGCTGCCCGGCCCTCTATGCCCACGCCGAAGCCAGAAGGGCGCAGGGGCAATGCAAATCATTTCTGAACGCCGGGCCCGCCCCCAGGCCCCTCCCTGCCCCGCTCCTCCGCCTACCCGACCTCCCCCCTTATAATCAACAGGCGGCCCTAGGCCTTAAAGCTTGCAATTGCCCTTCCTCCGACCTTACCGGACCCTCGCAGCTCCGGTTCCGCATGCGCAGACGGCATAGCATGCGCAGGCATGAGCAGCGGCGCAGCTACAGGATCCGGAGATCTAGAGCATCGCGGCCAGCGCCACCAGCATGCAGCCAACCCAATTGCAACCAGTCGTCCAAACACCCCGCACGCCCTCTCGCACCCTCAGGGCCTCCCCCAAACGACCACGCCTACGTATACCCCCCACCCCACATGTACAGCTCTCACGTAAACGCGTCACTGACGATCCTCCCACCGGTACCCCGAACCCAATTGTAAGCTCTCGCGTCCCTCGCGATCGGCCCCTCCCCCCTGCGCTCCAGCAGCAGCAGCCGCAACGCCCCTCCCGCCGGGCCGACACCCAAGAGGAAAGCAACCGGCCGCAAGACGATCGCGATCAAATTAAAAAAAAGCAAAAAAGCAAAGACGGCGCCCCCATGGCCAGCTGCAGGCCAACCCGCCATTACATCCCTCTTTGCGCGCGGCGAATTCGAATATAAACCTTTCTTTAATTTGCTCCAGCAGCCGACGCACTGCCACTGCTGAATGGACCTGTTGCGCCCCCTCTGGGCCCCATTCCCCTTGCGCTCCTCAAGCCGACTTTCCCCTTCCCTCAGGCCCCAGCCGACCCCCAGGCCCCGGCTGTCCCCCCGACTTCGATAATTCGGCCACCCATTTGGCTTCGGCCGCCCCCTCGACTTCGTTCGCCCTCCCCACCATGGCCACCACCACCGCCATGGCACCGTACCGGCCCGAAGACACGCCTGTCGATCGCGAGGTGCTCGCGCTGCCGCGGCCGCCTCGCGCTACGCGTCCTCTCTGCAGCTAACCGCCACCCGTGACCCCGGCCCCTTAAGCTTGACGCGGCTTGGGCGTATACGTACGCGTGTCCTTATCTTCGAGGCGCGGCGCGGGCTTGGGCGTGTTCTTCCTGCCCCCGATATCGACATCGATATCGCACTGCGGCAATCGGAGCTCCGCGTCGACGTCGCGCGCGCGCCCTCGGCGCTGCGATCATGACGCTCGCGATCGTCCTCCAGTATGGCCAAATGCATATGCATCCGGTCCGCTTGCGCGAGCTCGAGGCGCCGGCGCCCGCGGCCGTACCTCCTGCGCGCGGGACGCCCCATAATTATAACCCTTAAAAGCTTGAATTCGAAGGCTTTGCTCCGCGTGACCGTCGGACGCCCAACAAGCGCTCGTGCTCGCGTGGGCGCGCGCACCGTTGATGCCAATTATCGCGAACCATGTCAACGACCTTCTGCGTTCGCCGGCGATTAATAGATTAGGAGCTCCGGCCGCGCGCGTCCGACCGTCGGACGCCGTCCGGGATCCCCGCGGCCGGGATGATATCGATGGGGGAATCAGCGGGATCCCGGATCCGGCCGCGGATCGAATTCGAAGTCGACGTCGATCCGGGATTTCGCGCGCGCGTTTACGTAAATTACGTATACGATCTCCCGAGTCCGGCCGCGGCCGCGCGCGCGCGCGCGTCCGACGGTAGTAACGGACCAGTACTAGTAGTAGGTAACGTTTACGGTATACGTACGCCGTGACGTACTACGCCGTGACGGTACTACTAAGTACCCGCCGGGCCTTCGACTCGGCGACGTCCAACGATTCGCCTCGAGCTCACAGCTGCTCACTGCAGCTGATCATGAGGCCTACTCATGCAGTGATCATGACTCATGAGCCTCGGAGGGCCTACGTATACTGTGCACGTGAGGCGCGGCTCAGAGCCTCAGCTGCAGGCGCCCCGCGGCCGGCTCGCCTGTCACAGTGTCCGACGGTCGACGCGTACGTCGGACTGACAGTCTGTCGGTCCTACCGAGTGGCACACTCAGTGATCATGAATGACACCGACTCCCACGTCACAGCCGTCGCGTCGACGTCACACGGCGTCGAAGCGTTGTCCACCGGGCCCCGCCGCCCCGGCCGGGCCCGCCGGGGCCGGCCCCCGGCCCCCGCCGGCCCCCCGGGCCCCGGCGTCCACCGCCGTCCAGTACTAGGCCTAGGCTACTACGTGTACTACTAGTACCTACAAAAAAATCTTTCGAAAAAACTCGTCTTTCGCGAGTCTTTCCAAAAAATCCGTGCACTACGTATACTAGCAGCACTAGTACTGGCCCCATGCAGTGGGTGATCGACTCACCGACGAGCTCGAGTCACCGTGACTGCACTGACGTCGACGTCGACTGGGGATCCGGAGTCTGGGCCGGGGTCCGGACCCGGGAATCCGGATCCGGGGAAAACCGTAAACATGTACAATTGCAAGCTTGCAAGTTGCAATTGACCCGGCGCCGGCGGCGATATCGATTCTGCATCCAGCCGCACGCGCAGTGCAGGGGACCGCACTGCGACATGACGTGCAGCGTCACTGACGTGTACAGTGTACCCCCGGCCCGAAGCCTGTATGCGCGCATGCGCAGCTCGCGCATGCGCAAATCGCCACGTCCGCGGGCCGCGGCCGACGGTACGTCGAGCGCCGTCGCGAGCTCTTCAAGGCTTATAATTATAAGCTGTCGCTGCGGCCGCGCCGCCGCTTATAAGGTTAAGGCTCTTCAAGGCTTGAAAGCTTTCTTGCCGCAGTATACTGTCGCTGCGGGATTTAATTTCCGACTTCTCCGGACGCCTCCACTCATCAGGCTCGCGTACGGCGCACGCGTAATTATAAGGCGCCGCGCGTGCATCCGGAGATCGATGGGACCCTGTCAGAGCCGGAAGTCCAGGGGCGGTGACGCGTACGCCGGCGGACGCCCCGCGATTGGAAAGAACGGAGCCGCGCCGCCGCCGGAGCCGGCTTGCATTCATGATCATGCATATGGTCAGCCGGGGAACGACGCAGCAGCCGCATGCGCGGGCTAGTGCGGCCATGTGCATGGCCACAGGTCAGCCGACGCACGTGCACTGCGGCAGACATGGTGGTCGTGCATCATCATGGCATGTCTTTCATGATCAACGGATCCGCGGAGTCGGCGCGGACACGACTGGCGCACGCCCGGCTGCGCAGCGCGCATGCCGCAGTGCGCATGCAGGGCGCGATCGCGCGCGAGCACAAGCACAAGAAAAAGAGCTGGCTAAGAAACGTTGACGGTAACGCCCGCCCGCCGGGCCGCCCGCGCGCGGGACGTACCTGTTTCTGGAAGCTCTGGAACCTCCCGAGAGCCCGGCAGCCTCGAAAGTGATTGAGCAAGCTAGCAGTTGAATGAATCGACTTCTGGTACCGAGTATATAAATACGTAACGGGATCGTCATATGCATATTATGTATACCGTAGTACCGAGTACCATAACTGTTTTTTTTGGGCCGCGCGCGGCGGCGCGGGCCGCGGCCCGCGGCTGTCTGGCACTGCGGCTGTCGGCCTCACCTTACGGGTGCTGACGCCTACCGGTAGCCGCTGAGCAGAAGTTGCCAGCTGCAGTCTGCTCCAGCATCAACCAGAAGCTGTAGGAGCAACGATGGGCCTCCTGTCCAACTTGTTCTCCGGGTCGTCGAGCGGCTCGAGCACCACCACCACCGTTCAGTCGAAGGTCTTCGGCTACGGCAGCACCGACTGCAGCGGGGCGCAGGCGTACTCGAAGACCTACGATCGAACCATCGGCACGGACGACGCGAAGGCCGCCTGCAACACTGCGGGCGTCGAGTCGTACAAGTCCTCCGGAGCCACGGCGTGGAGCTGCACTCCCTGGTTCGAATTCGCGCCCTCCGCTCCATCTCGCTCGCCGCGCGCGCAAAAGGACCGAGCGCTCATCGATATCTGTGCCGCAGCAAGCAGACGGTCTTGACTGGCTACCGGGATTCCTCCTGCCAAGTTGCCACCAACCGTGCGCTCGCATGCAGTCTTGTTGAAAAATGCCCGATTCGTGCCGAGTTTAATTTGCGTATGCAGAGTCTGAAACAATCAGCGGGGCGTTCGACGAGAGTGCGGGCGACTATGCGGCCATCTGCGTGCAGAATACCACGGAGTACTTCAAGGTGCCGCTTGCAAATTTCGTAGATGCGCATGCGCTGATCCAGCTGACGACCGTGCGCCGAAGGCGGCTCCGTCCGGGGCAGCCGGCACGTTCGGCGGCTCCCAGCTCAGCTGCGTTAAATGCCCAACCATCCTGGCGTCCTCATCGGACCAGGTCGCTTCCAACTACATGTTCTACAATAATTCCTCCGGCAAAGCCTTCCCCTCTGTCGAGGATCTGAAGGTGCTCTCAGAGTTCCCCCTTTTATGGCCCTAGTGGAATTCCCTTTAATTTTGTCGTGATCCGTTATCATCCCGTTTGTAGTTTACAAGAGTCACATTCCTGATGTACATGTCCACTGATCGTTTCACACAGAGTCAGGTGTGCGTTACGGGCGCAACATACACCCAAATTGTATCGCCGGCGTCGCTCAACACCCGCTGGATGAATTGCTCGAACTCGTGCGTTCTTCACGTTCAATTAGATATGCATGTGCGAATCACTTGTTCTAACCGCCTACACGATCAGCGTGGACGAAATGAGCTTTTACGCCTCATCGAACCGGCGCAATTATTCCATAACCGATGGAGAGTGCAGTGAGCTAAAATGGTACGAGGCTTACGACGGCCAAAACGCAGTGATCGGCACCTACCTTGACACGGCCAGGTGCGAATTCCGCCTTGCACGTGCTCCGTACCCAGCTTTCGCAGTTCGCCGATCTAATGATGGGTTTGGCAGTGCCAAAGCCGCTGGCGCCACCTACGCGATCGAGAAGCTCGGCACCCAGTGCAGGGGCAAGTCTGCGACTGGGTCCCCATATCAGACTCCGATCACCTACACGACCGGCGGCACCGTGACCTTGCAACTCGACGAGGACGCGCTGGAGGTACATGCGAGCCCGCACCGCGCGCGGCCATTCGGACTCGCGCATGCATTGCATTTCCTCAGCGCGCGGCGCGGCAGGTCGACGTCGACGGCGGGGAGCTGGAGGAGGCGGCCGCGGCCGCGCTCTGCGACGTCGAAGAGGACGCGGTGGAGGCTGACGCCGTCGCCGACGCGCAGGCGCTCGCCGCCGCCGCCGCCGACGTGCGCATGCGCACGCCGTCGTCCGACGGTCGCGTCCGTTCTGACTGATCATGATGCCATGATGGTCGTGCGCAGACCGCGGAGGCCGACGTTTTCGCCTAGCTAGATTCAGCCACTGGGCCATGGCCAGCTGAAAGGGCAATCGCGGATACATATATCCTGATAATTGTCTGCGGTTTATCGACCAGAGCAGGGATCACTGGATTGAGGACGAGGCACATATAATTCGCATTGGATAGCGAAAGGATCGAAACTTTGAAATCTGGCAATTGCAATGCGCCGTGGCTGATCATGACCAAGCCTTTTTGAAGTGGAGAGGCGGACGGTGGACGGGGATGCTAGCGCTGTGGGGTTTGGGCCCGCGGCTGGCCATGCATATGGGCGATCGCGAGCAGAAGCCGGGGGGGGGGGGGGGGATTTAGATCTGAGTGGCTGAGCCCGCCGCAGGGGAAAGAGGGGATCCGGAGTAGAAGGAAGTGTGTGTGTGTGTGTGTGGGGGGGGGGGGGGGGGGGGGGGGGAGGGGGGGGAGGGGGGAGGGGGTGCGGGGCTGGATCCGGAGGAGAGGGCTTGAGGCTATAAGCCTCGGGAGGATTGAGGCCGGTTCGGGCTCCGCCGCCGCTGCATGCCTCCCTCTCATGCCTTCTCTCCCTCTCATCCTCCTTTGCCTCTCCTCTTCTTCCTGACCACGGACGACGGCTGAGAAAAGGTGCAGGCCGCCGACTTTAAATTTAACGTTAAATTTCTCCATTGCAAGCCTGAGACTCTCCGCTCTCTCTCCCTAAGCATATGCATTCTGCGGCTGCTCATGATCAGCGCCAAGCACTGCGGCAGAGCGGCCTTCGAATTCATGGCGGCTCAGCCGCCCGCGCCGCCGTGTTCTAGATCTGCACCGCTTCTCTCATGGCGGCCTGCACCCGCAGTTCCTCGTGCGCCACCTGCACCACATCTGAGTGACAGTGAAGTGATTTTTGCAATTAATATTGTAGCTATAGGTGACAGTGAAGTGATTTTAGTAGCGCTAGCTATAGACACCAGAATTGATATCGATGGTATACCGTAGTACGCAGTAGACACTTGAATTCGAAGCGCAGCCTGCCAGCGCGTTCGACGCGCGATTAGAAGACCCAGATCTAGAGCAGATTTCGAGTTATATTTAGCTTGCCAGCGAGGCTTGCACATGTACATGTAGTTTCGAAGTTCGACGATGTAGATCTAGAAACGACTCTTCAAACGAGCCAGAGTCTTCATAGTTAAACGTTTCGCTGTCGATCGCTATCAGCTACGAAAACGCTTCGCTATATGAAGCGGGGCAGGGCGGGCCGGGGGCTGGGGGGCGGTCTGCTAGATGGCCTAGACCTGCGGAGGGCGGGCCGGGGCAGGGCGGGCCGGCCGCGCGCGCGCCGGCGGCGGTCCGCTTGATGGCCTAGCTCTGCGGAGGGGCGCGCGGGGCAGGGCGGGCCGGCCGCGGGCGGAGATCTCCGGATCCTAGCGGGCGCGCCGGCGGAGGGGCGGGGCGGGGAGCGTTAGCGGCCATGGCACGTGCATGCGCGCCGGTGCTAGCGGCAGCGCCGGTCGAGCTCGAGGTGCTCGCGCTGCCGCCTCGCGCTACGCCTCCTCAGTGACCGCCACCCCCTTGGCGCGGCTTGCAACTTAGTGACTTGCAATTGGGCGTGTCCGCTTGCGCGTGCGCGCGCGCGCGAGCTCGAGGCGCCGGCGCCCGTACGGCTTCGCGCGTGACGCCCCACAAGCCTTGAAGGCTTTTGCGCCGCGGCCGCGTACGCGTGGGGCGCAAAAGGCCACGCCGCGTCCGCGGGCGCTAGCGCTCGTGCGCGCGTGCGCGCGCGTGGGCGCGCGCGCGCACCGTACGCGTTGATGCCAGTTATCGCGAACCATGTCAACGTCCTTCTGCGTCCGACACGCCGGCGACGCGTTTCGGCGCCTCTTCTTGCTGGATGGCGCTGGACCGGGGCGCTGCAGCTTTTTTTTGAGTGCGTGGAGCTGTACCCGGCTCGGGCCAACTTCCAAGGGCGACGAAGCGCACAGGAGCTAGAGCAGCTAGGCGAGCCGCCACATCTTTGAGAAGCACGCAGCGGTTAGATCGCCTTGGCGCCCGGCAGCCAGCTAGCGCGCTCGCAGCTAATCCCACAGGCGGCGCGCTGAGCGGCCTCGGCGAGCGCTAAATATGAGCGCGAATCGAGGGCCCGGGCGCCAGCGTGCCCGCCGAATGCACACGTGGCTGCTCGCCCTTGGGATCGCCGCCCTCATGACCGGGCTCAGCTCCGCGCTCGATCCAACAAAGGTCCAGCTCGACACCTAGTGAGTAGTTTCCTCTGCGTGCAAGGGCTGCGTTTCGACGCCGTGCTGCAGTGAACTCTGCGTGGGCAACACGGGGGAGGTCGGAGCGATCCACTACGACATCAAGCGAAGCCGCATTTGGTACTCGTATCCTCCGGCAGCCTCCTACATCGGATACGTGAGCCGCCGCCGCCGCCAGCTTCGCGCCTTCGAATTCCTCCACATGTCCTTATCTGATCCGATCGCGGCTGCCAGGTGGACGAGAAGACGTGCACGAAGCTCACCTCAGGCATTGGAACGTACTTCTCTAACACCGTCGGCTGGAAGTGCGCATGCACCGCGCCCGCGCGCGTGCCCCTTGCGGGCTTCCGCCCCGCCGCCTGCAGCTGAGCTGACCTCCCGGCCGCCCCCGCGCGCAGCGAAATCACAGCCATCGAGAGTGCGCGGATCCGGAGCCTGCGGGCCGCACCGCATCCCTCGCCGCCCGCTCCCCTCCTCTCATATATTCGCCCCCCCAGCCCTCCCCGACGGCTCGGTCCTCGTGGGGACGTCCGGTGTCAACAACTACGACGTGCGCACGCGCGGCTCGGGGCTTCCGGCCAGCTGTAGCTGGCGCATCGACTCTGACTTTCGTCGCAGGCGAAATGCACGATCAGCCTCGTTTCTCCGGACGGCAGCGCCATGTCCAGCTTCTACGGCTGGGGCGGTCAGGCCCTTCCCCCCCCCCCCCCCCCCCCCCCGCCCCCTTCCCCTCCTGCACGCGTACCCTTCCGGCTGACTCCGCCCCCCGTTGCTCTAGGGTCCTGCTTGGACCTTCGGATGAACTCTCCCGCGAACCAAGTCGGGTACCCCCCGCAGAACGTCTGGTATATGGGAAACGTTCGTCCCCCTTACGTACTCCCCTACCTTTCCCTCCCCTCCCCGACCCGCCCGGACAGGTCCGGGGTATCGCATACTCGGTGTTCAAAAAGACGACGTACGTGTTCCACGAGATGTTTTGGGCGTACGCCGAAATCTGGGCCACGGACGGTGCGACTCGCCTTGTACCACCCTCCCCTTCACTCCCCAAACACGCTCACCCCCCGCAGGCGTGACGTCAACGGTTATCGCGAAGTACGATTCGGTTGCCGACATGGCGACCTCCGTCCAGGCTGGCGCGCCGTACCCCCTCCTCCCTTCCCCCCCCCCACCGGAGTTCGAACTGGGTACGCAGGCTGGTCCGGCATGGCTATGGACCCCCACGAAGATTACCTGTACACGGTGACGTTCGTCGCCGGCCGCGTGTACAAGGTACCCCCTTTCCTTTCATCCCTTCTGTCACTCCGGAACCCCAACGCTGGGCCTCGCTCAGATCCTCACCCGGCCCCCCTACACCGTTACTCTTGTTCGCCCCCCCCCTCCCTCCCCCTCCTCCGCTGACCGCTCCCCCCCTCCCCCCCGCCCGGCGCAGATTTTTTCGGCGCCGGGGTACACCCCCACGATCGGGGGGTACTCGACGCTCATATCGGACCCTTCCCGCACGGGCGTGTCGTACGCCCCCCGCGGGAGCCGCATCGGGACCGTCTCCAACATCGAGTAAGTACCCCCCCTTCCCCTCCCCGGGCCTACTAGGCTAGCATCCATCCCCTACTAGGCTTCCGGCCTCCCTTTATGTGTCGCCGCCTTAGCTAGCTATAAAAGATGAAGACTAGCTTCAAGAGACGCCTTGGCTTCTCCTTTGCCTTCGAGTTCCGCCGAACCTTCTTAGCTTCGAATTCCTGCGAATTCCTGGCTTCCTAGCTTCTAAATCCTGCACCCAGCTTCTGAGCGCCCCGCCCTGGATTCCCTCTTTAAGGCGGGGCCCCCCAGCGGCCAGTTCGCGATCGTCTTCCCGGTCGGGGGGTACACGGTTTACGGGCCGCTCCTCTTGCTGGACCGTGACGGGGCCGTGATCGCCGAGTACGACGCTCCGGTACCCCTCCCCAGCTCCCCCCCCCCCGGCTTCCCATCGGCCTCCCGCCAAACTGTCTCGCGCACAGCCCCTCGGGTGCCCCGTGAGCGGGGGTACGATCAACTGGGCCCAGTGCTGGGCCCCCGCAAATGTTATGCATCGGAGCGAGAACGGTACCACCCTTTCGTGCCTCTACCCCCACTCTTCTCCCTTGATCACCTACCCCCCCCTCCCCCGCCCCTCTCGCCAGGGGTGATCTACGTCACGTACGTGAACCTGGGGGCCGGCACGACGTCACTCCACGCTATTCGCGTCTTCGCCGTACCCGCCTCCGTCGAGGTAGGCCTGCTGCCGTCTTATCACCGCCCGCCTGGCAGCCTTGTCGCCTTCTGGCCTTGCAAGGATCTCGAAACTTAGAAGGAATTAACCTAGGGACCGAGATGAACTAGTTTGTAAGCATCGTAGCCTTGAGCCCAGAACTTAGCTTTAGGGAATCCTAACTGGGTCCCGCTGCGGTCCCGGCGCCGCGCAGGTCTCCGGGGGAGCCACGATCGAGATCACCGGCGGGTCCATCGAGGTCCGCGGGGAGCTCTGATGAGGGTCCTTGAAGCAGGATCCGAATTTGCAGAATCTAGTGTTTGTGGCTAAGATTGCTCGCTTCTTATTTAGTGTAATTGGACGAGTAGACGTCGGATGATGGGCCTAGTACTAGTACGCATACTAGTTAATACTAGTTGAGTTGGTCTATTTTTCACGTAAAGCTAGATATTTATGTTATAGCAGTCGATTCGAAAGACCTCGGATCCGGAATGCGCAAATACTGGCAGTCTTCATTGTAAGAACTTGAGCTGTGCTCGTAAATGTCTGCGTGCGTTTACGTACTACGGTACAACACAGCCTTTAGTATAACTAGAAGTACTCAGAAGTAGAAGCGCGGGGGCTGGCCTGGGGCCCCCTGCCCCTGCTGCTGCCCCTGCTGCCCATGCGGGTAGGGGTGGGGCTGGGGGTGGGAGTGAGGGCCTCCCTGCTGCCCGGGGTACACCTGCTGCTGCTGCTGCTGCTGCTGCTGCTGCGGCTGCTGGCCTGTAGGCGCGTAAGCAGAGCGGAGTCAGGGAGAGGGGGGGGGGGGGGGGGGGGGGGGGCGAGACCGCCGCACCGTAGCCGGGCTGGGGGTACGGGTACGCGGGGGCGCCGGGGTACGGCGGCGCGTACTGCCCGGACGGGGGCCGTACTGTCCTGGCGCAGGGGCGTACTGGGGCGGGGGTAGCCTGGATACGGCTGCTGGGGGTACCCGTACGCGGACGGGGGGGCGGGTAGTACTGGGGCTGGGGCGGGGGGTATGGCTGCGGGGCCAGGGATAGGCCGGACAGGTTGGGTACGTGCACCGGTGCTCCGAACGAGAAGGGTTGCTGGGAGGGGTACGGCTGCGGCGCCGGGAAGGAGGTGGGGGTAGGCAGCAGGCCCTCTCCGCCCCCCTGCTGCGGGACGGGGACCGAGTTCGGGAGGGGTACGCGTGCGGGGCGGGGAGGGGAGACGGGGGTACCGGCTCGCTGAACTGGAACCCGCCGCCGCCGCGCTGTCGCGGCCGCCGCCGCCGCCGCCTCCGCCCCGCCCGCCGCGGCCGCGGCCGCGCCCTGCACACAAGGCGCGCTCAGCAAACAGAGGGATGCTGTTCGAGGGCCGCGGCCGCACCTCCGCGGCCCCCGCCGCGCCCACCCTCGCCCTCGCCTCCCCCCCCTCCTCGTCGGTAGCCCCGACCAGCCCGCCGGGTGGTGCTCCTGCCCCTGCCCCTGCCCCTGCCCCTGCCCCTCGCCCTGGGGCGGGGCCCGCTTCTTGGCCGCCTCCATCTTCCGCAGGCGCCTGGCCTCGGCCTCCTTCTCGTCGTCGCTGAACTCGTCTTCCTGCTCGAGATTATATATTAGAGGAGCTTAGAGGTTAGAGCTCTAGCTTAGCTTAGGAACATAAAGGACCTCGTCCGGCTTAGCTCAAGTCAAGTTCAAGAAGCTTGGCTAATTATAAGAGGAGATTAAAAGATCTAAGAAGTTAAGCAAAGAAGAGATTGAAAAGGAGAACCTCAGCTTAGAGCTTAGAGGAGACTTCAGGTTTAGTAAATAGGACCTAGGCACGGTCTGAGTCCTTTTTAGCCTCTAAAAGGATCTAAAGATACATCGTGTAAAGGGCCTAGCTAGCCCGGTCCCCAGATGATAAGATAAGCTAAGGAGAGATTAAGGAGAACATAAAAGACCTCATCCGGCTCCTCGTCGTGGATGTTGGAGGCGTCGGTCCCCTTCAGCGCGCGGAGCTGCGCCGGGAGGACGAAGCTCGCCAGGCGGCGAACGAAGCCGACCTCGGTACCCCCCTTCAGCAGCTGCGCGCGCGCGGGGTACAAATAATTATAAAGGGAGGGCGGGATAGCGTGGGGAGGGGCCGTGCCTTGGCGTCGAGGCCGGGGGGTAGGCGGATCGAGTAGAGGGGCTGCACCACGGGGCCGAACGTCTCGAAGACCTGTACCCACCCACCCCGGGGCGGAGTCAGCGCTCATCTCGAAACATACCGGGAGGGAAAAAGGGGGGTACCGGGCCGATGACGGTGCGGTCCTTTAGGCAGACGATCGACTCGGCGTCGAGCGCCGCTGACCTGAGGGCGGCCCGGGGCGGATCAAATCCGATAAGGATTCGCTGTGCTCTGCTTTGCTTCTAAAAAGGCGTACCCCATGGCGCTCTGAACGACGACCTGATCCTCAACGACGCCTGCGGCGAAAGCGTGGGCCCGAGGCGGGGACGGGGGGGGGGGTACGGGCCGCCGCGCGCACCAATGATGGTACCCAGGGGCTCGATTGAGTCCTCCGCGGAGAGCTGGATCTCCACGGGGGCCGGAGGGGGTAGGACCACCATCTGGGGGGGCGGAGGGGGGGATACGAAATTCGAGTCAGCCGCGCGGAACCACGTCCCCGAGCGGGGTGCGAACGGCGCGCCTCGTTCTTCGTTTTGGGTCCCTTGGGTCCGGCTATGGTCTCCTGCTTCGAGATTCAGCGATGTTCCGAAAGGGTTTGGGGGGGGGGAGTTCTAGGCCTAGGGGGGTACCTCGTAGTCCGAGTCGTCCTCGCCGTCGGCCGCGCGGCGCGCCTTGCGGCGGATGTCTTCGATCGCCTCCTCCTGCTCGAAGCGGATCAAATTCGGATCAAATTCGGATCGAGTCAGTGCGAAGGGGCGGCGGGCGCGCCTTGGTCGGCAGCTTCTTCCCGCCGGCCTTGCCCGCCGCCGCCGCCCCACCCGCCGCCGGCGCTCCTGCGTCTCCGTCCTCGTCGTCATCCGCCGCGCCCGGAGGCACGGGCCGCCTGCGCTCGCGTGAGGAGCGCAACAACAAGAAGAAGTCAACAAGGCCAGTTCTAGCAGCGCTATTTATGACAGTTAGCTCTCCAGATTCATGCGATCTTATATGATATGTGAACGCTAGCAAGTAGAAGAAGCCAACGAGGCCGGGTAGCGCACGCGTCCCCGGCGGCCTCCTCGTCGTCGTCGTCGCTCGAGTCGGACCCGTCGTCCACGATCGCCCGCATCTGGAGCGCCTGCGGGTGCTTCGGCGGCTGCGCATCGAATTCGGATCAAATTCCGTTAGGGCGCCGTGCTCGAGGCGCGCGCGCGCCTGTGGGCCGCCCGCGGCCGCGGCCGCCTGCTGCTGCTGGGCCAGCTGCTCCGCGAGCGCCGCGGCGGCCGCCGGGTTCCGAAGCAGCGCCTCCGCTCCCAGTACCTCCACCGCTGCAGGCGGGTCCACCTGCCGCCCCGCCGAGGCGCCCCGTCAGCCGGCGGCACCGGACGAGCCGCTGCGGCGGGCGCTCTGCTCGGATCGGACCGCACCTCCTCATCGTCCTCCTCTTCCTCCTCGTCCTCGTCCTCGTCCTCGTCCTCGCTCATGGGCGCCGGAGCCGCCGCGTGCGCCGGGGCCGCCGAGGCGGCTGCAGGGCCGGCGTCGGGCGCCGACATCGCTGGTGCGTGCTCTGCATTCGGAGCCGGGGGCGATGCCGAGGCCGCGGGCGGCTCCGACGCGGCTGCAGCGGCTACGGGAACGGCAGGCTCCGCCTTCGCCGCGGCCGGTGCGCTTTCTGTTGCGGGGGCCGCTGGTGCGGCTTGCGAGACGGGGGCGATCGCGCCGGCGGTCGCGGGGGCGTCCGGAGAGGCCGCGGGTGGCTGAGCCGATACGGAGGGCGTTGGCAAGGGCTGAGAAACAGACGCCTCGATCGCCGGCGTCTGCTCGGCGGTCGCTGGCACCGTGCCCGCCGCCGCGGGAGCCTGCGCGGACATGGCGAGGGCGCAGTCAGCTCCGTACGTCGGCGTCACAGGTGCGCGTCGCCGAAGGGATGCGTCCGGGTCGCGTACGTCGGCTCCGGCGGGGATCGCTTCGGGTTGCGAGGACATCGCCGGGGGCGCCGGAGATGGCTTGCTTGTTCTTTAGCTAACGCCGGAAGTGCTTTCGAGTAGCCGATCCGCTGCTGGCCTCGCGTTCAGTTTTCGCCTCGCGAACGGGTACAGGCGAGCCGGCCGGGTACAGGCGTCGCGAGATACACAGCCACAGGAAAGGGGAGCCACAGGAAGCGGGCGTACGCATAGCTGAGACAGCACAGATGGCATTCGTAACGCCCATTCCCGTTCGGGCCGCCTCGACGACGGAGCTCGCGGCCTCGCAGTCCGGCTTTCTGGGCTTGAAGCAGCGCGGGCGCCGCACCGTGGCATCGTCCGATGACTCGGCCAGCGCCGGCCCGTCGCGCGTGTTCATCGCCGCCAGCTCGGGCGGCTCGTCAGAGGCCAAGAAGGACGCCCCGAAGCCGGGCTCCTTCGCGGCGATCATGGAGCGCAAGCAGACGGAGATCCAGCAGCAGTTGGAGGTCCTTGCCGCGAGTGCGCGCCCCCGCCTCGCCGACCCCTCACCGAGCCCGGCTGACGCTGCGCGCGCGGCGCGCGGCAGTCCCCGACCACCCAGTCCGCAAGGTCATGGAGACGACAGAGCCCCGCCAGACGATGCAGAAGCTTCTGAAGGCGATCCAGAAGGTCGACTTCTGCTGCATCGCCGAGGTACGACCCGCTGGAACCTTCCCAGCCCTTCGGGCCCCGATCGACGAGCCCGGCGCCGCGCCGCACGCCCGCAGATCAAGCGTCGCATGGTCGCACCGCTCGTTGACATCTCCGAGATGCGCAAGATCTACAAGATGGCCGGCGCAACCTCGCTCTCCGTGCGCCTCGCGCAACCGCCTCGAGGGCGCTGCACCCGCACCCGCGCTCCCCGCCGACGCGCGCGCTGGGGGTACCAGGTCATCACGGACATCGAACGGCTCCAGGACAGCGCCCTCAACGGCCTCGAGGACCTCCGCACCGTCGTCGAAACCGAGGGTACCCCATTTCCCTCTCGCTTCTTCCCCCCCTCCCCCCACGAGCCGCCGCCGGGTTGCCGTGCCGAGTCTCCCGGTCCCGCCCGCAGGCCTGCTCGGCGTACCCTCCATCCGGAAGGATTACGTCGTCCACCCCGTCCAGGTTCGTGCCCCGTGTCCCACCTGAGATCGCCCCGCCCGGATTCGAACCCGCGCGCAGGTGGCGGAGGCGGTGGAGGCGGGCGGCGCCGGCATCGTCCTGATCGCCCCGATCCTCGGTGCCATACCCCTCCCGGCCGCGCTCCTCCGCCCCCCCTCCTCACGCCCGCGGCAGGCAAGGGCCTGGACCCTATGGTCAAGTATTGCCGGCGCGTCGGCATCGAGCCCATTGTGGAGGTTCGGAACCCGCAGGAGGCCGGTGCGCTCGTACCCCCCTTGGATTCCCCCCCCATTCCTTTCCTGAACACTCCGGACCAGAGCTGGCGCTCTCTACTGGGGCCCAGATCATCGGCACGTACCTCACGCAGCCGCTCGTACCCAAGAAGTCCCAGGTGCGGTACCCCCCGAGCGCGCGGTGGCGTTGTACCCCCCTCCTAACGTCCTCCCAGGAGGAGCTCCTCGACGCCGCGAAGGAGATCCAAAGGATGCTTCCCTCGGAGATCATTTCCCTTTGCGGGGTACGCATCTATTCATTCGCCCCCCCGCCCCTCCCCCTTCCCTTCCACCCCACCCCCCGATAAGGGGATACCGGACCCTCTCTGAGTATCTGCGGGGGGTACAGAACGTGAAGGAGGCGGAGGACGGGGACAAGGTTAAGGACGCCGGCTTCTCGGGCGTGTACCTCTGGGACTCGACCCTCACTCTCCAGGTACCCCCCTCTCCTTCCCCTTCCCCCTTCTTTTCCGGTACCCCCTGACCCGAATAATCTGTACCCCAGCTGGGAACCATCCCCGGGAAGCTCATCGCGGACATTATGAAGCCGGCGGAGGTGGACGCCAAGCAGCTCGAGTGGATGCAGATGTCCATCGCCAAGGTCCTCATAATCTTAATTCAAACTAGGTCAAACTTCTTCTTGTTTTTCTTGTTCTTAAGCTCTCCTTAGGTCTTCGGCGACGACGCGGCGGCCGGCGGTGGCCCGTCCATTGTGATCCCGGACGACGCGAAGATGTAGGCGCGGACCTGGTCGAGCGAACCCGCCCAGCCGCTGAGCAGTAGATATCTAGCTGATGTTGTATTTTCAAGAGTTCTAGCAGAGAGCGTCGGCGCGATGTGGGCGCGGCCGCGGCTGGGGTTGCCGGCGGCCACGGCTGCAGCTGGCGAAACCGAAGTGCAACGGGGAGCAGCGCTGCCACACGGGACATGGACATAGATCCGGAGCTGCCACACGCGACAGAGGGGAAGCACTCTCGGCGGCCGCCGGAGGGGGGCGCCGAGGGGCCCGGAGGGGGGCGAACGGGGGTACACGTCGCTCAGTGAACGCATGGCGTTCGCGTGCGCCGCGCCGGCACGGCCGGCCTGCCGCAGCGTGCAGCCGGACGCAAGGAGAGCTTTCGCAGTATGCGAGCATCGGCCCGCGCGGCCGTCCGCCTGCGGGGCAGCGCGGCGGGCCTTCTTCGGTGCGCCGTGCAGCTCGCGGCCGGCAGCCAGCTGGGCGGCATCCGCCTGCGTCCGAAGGAGATTTGACGTGCATGCGGCGCTGCCGGGGCTGCCGGAGGCGCTGGGCGCTCTGCGGGCGGTCCTCCCGCTCCGCGACGTGCGAGCGCACTGGGCCGTCCTCGCGTTCGCCGCCGCCGCCGGTGCGCCGCTCGCAAGCACCATTGCCGCAGCATCCGCATCTAAAGCCGCGCCGATCCCAGGCCCGCTGCTGGAGCGCTACACGACAATCGGGTCCGCGGCCCCGCCGCTGCTGCCGGCGCTGCATTTCAAACCGCGACCGCGAGCTCACGCGCCGCGCACGCACGCAGCGCAAAGCTGAGCGCCGTGGTTGTGAGCCTCCTCGCCGGCATGTTCTTCTCCAACACAGGTTCGAATTCGCTTCTCTTCTCCGCTCCGCCGCTTTCGCCGCGCGTCCTCCGCCGCCGCCGACGGCTTCGCCTCCGCTGACTTTGCGGCAGGCATCCTTCCCGCCGAGTCCCCCGCGTACGATGGTCCGAGATTTGATCTCACAGGATCCCGATGTTCGATCCCGCTGAGCGCCGTCGCAGCGGTCTGGTCGCACCTCGTACCCCTCGCCATCCCCCTCCTCCTCCTCCGGGCCGACCTCAAGCGGCTCCTCTTCCCCCCCTCCGCCTCCCCCGCCGCCCCCGCCGCCCCCGGCCAGACAGAGGAGCGACTTGGCCCCGTCTTCAAGGCGAGCGTACCCCCCTGCGTTATGATCCCCCTCCCCCGGTGAAGAGCGCGCAGGGGTACGCCCTCGGTTCGCTCGGCGTCGTCATCGGCTGCGTGATGGGCACCCGCATCTTCCGCGCGACCGACTACTGGTGTGGCATTCACACGTACCCTCACGTCCTCCGCCAGCCTTCCCGCGCCTCTTACCCCGCCCCCGCCTCGCAGGAAACTCGGCGCAATGTTCGCAGCGAGCCCTGCCCGCCTCCCCCTTTTCACTACTCACGGGATTCGGACCCGCAGGTACATCGCGACCCTCGTCGGGGGTAGCATGAACTTCATTGCTGTGCGCACGTACTCCCTGCCGCGCGTCTCTGCCGACCCCTTCCAATCCTCCCCATACAGGTCGCCGAGGCGCTGGGCGTTCGGTACCCCCGTACCCGACCGCACCTCGCTGCATCGATCTCATTCGCGTACCCCCGCAGCGGGGGCGACTTTCTCACGGCCGCCATCGCCGCCGACAACCTTTCTATGGTCCGCTCCGTGTACCCCCTGGCCTCACCCCGCACCCATATGACGCGCACCCCCCTCAGGCTCTGTACTTCCTGTTCCTGTTCCAGGCCCACCGGGTCCCCTTTTTGAAAGGGCTGTACGGGGGCGCGCCGGAGGCGGGTACCCAGCCGCAGGACCCCGCCCCCGCCCCCTCCGCCCCCGCCGCGACCGAACAGCTCTCCCTGGACCCCTCCGAGTGCGTAGCCCCCCCCCCCCCCCCCCCCCCCCCCCCCCCCACACACACACACACACCCCACTAACCCCCACCCCTCGAGCGAACAAGCGAGCTCCTCTTTTCTAGATCTTCATCAACTATGAAAGCAATCCTGACTTGCTTTAGCTGTCTTGCATGGATTAATGATTTAACCGTTACAGAGCATACTTCCTTTCTTTTGTTTTACTTATTCAGTTTAACCTCGACCTTATTTTGCTTACTTCTCGCTTGCTCAGGGTCCCCATCGCGCTGGCCCTGCCCCTTGCCTTCTCCGCCGCCGTATGCGCCGCGAGCTTCGCCGCCCAGTCCGCCCTCAACGCCGCCGGCCTCTTCCTGAAGGTAATTTAATATGATCCGATCCGATCCGATCTGATCCGATCCGAGTCTGATCTGATCTGATCCGATCCGATCTGATCCGATCCGATCTCCGATCTCCGATCTCTTCCTGAAGGTGCTCGGATCCGATCTGATCCGATCCGATCCGATCCGTTCGCATCCGATCCGATCTCTTTCTTGTCTAATTATTCTAATCTGATCTAATCTGATCTGATCTGATCTAATGTAATCGAATACCGTAGTGCAAACTGATCTGATCTGATCGGATCCGATCCGATCGGATCTAACTTCCTCTCAGGCCGGCTCCTCGGTGGCGATCTGCGTCATGACGGGCCTGACGGTCGCCCTCGCGACGCTCTTCCCCCGCGCCACCGCCGCCCTCTCCGCCTCCCGCCTCGGTGCGCGTACCCGCCTCGTTCTTCGCTTCCTAAGCCCAACCCGCGGCCCCTCGCTAAGCCCATTATATATCGCCCCCGCTTTCTTACTTGCTTTCTTATTTATTTATGCCGCCCTTGCTTTCTTGCTTTCTTACTTCTTACTGCGCTCTTCCCCCGTGCCACTGCTGCTCTCTCCGCCTCCCGCCTCGGTGCCCGTCTCGTTTCGAGCCTCTAGGATCGCGGCCCAGCCCGAGCTAGCGCCCCCTCTTTCTTACGTACATACACTCCCGCTTGCTTTCTTATAATTACGCTTCCCGGCCCGGGTCACGGCCCGAGTTTTACGCCCCCGCTTATTTCTTTACTTACTTACGAATGCTCCCGCGTGCTTTCTTACCTGTGCTCCCGGCCTGCAGGCCTGGGCGGGGCGATGGGGTCGGCGCTCATGTCTTACTTCTTCTCCGCCCTGGGCGTATCCGCCTCTGTCTCCGCCGTCCTCAGGCTCGGGTGCGCTCGCGGAACGGAACGGAAATCGAAAGATGGAGGCTACTAAGGCTAATTATAAAGCTTTGCCCCCCCCCCCCCCCCCTGAGTGACTTGAATTGTTTGAATTGTCCCTTACCCCCCGCAGGCCCATGATGTTCGCGTACGCCCTCTTCGTCATCGCCGTCCACGCCCTGGTCCGCGTACCCCTTGCGGGGCTCTCCCCCCCACCGCCACCCCCCGCCCCCTCTCTTCCTCTCGCGAGCGTGTACCCCCCTCCAGGTGCTCTTTGGGGTAGGGGCGGTCCTCCGCTGGCGGCTTGACGACATCGTCGTCGCTTCCAACGCCTGCGTCGGCGGTACCCCCCTCGCTTCAGCCCCCCCCCCGCCCCCCGAATCTGGGCGAAACGCGCCCTCCGCAGGTCCAACGACCTGCGCCGGGATGACGAACAACCTGAAGCGCGTACCCCTCCTGGCCTTTTCCAGGACCCCTCCTCTTGATCTGATTCTGTACCCCCGGGCCCTTGGTAGGTGGCACGGCCACACGGTACCCGGCATCCTAGTCGCCACCGCCGGCTACGCCGTCGTGCGTACCCCCGCCCCTGCCGGTCCGAGGACCCTGTACCCCTGTGCCCCGGCTGACGGCGCGGCGTACCCCCAGGCGACCTTCCTCGCCCTCGCATGCGTGCCCCTCCTCCGGCCTCGGTAGCCCCTAGAGCTTTGGCCTCGCGCTGTTCTTAAATCCACGCCCGCGGCCTCTTGAAATTCAAGCCCCGACGCCCCTCGCCGCCCGCTCCGCCTCTAGTTTGCTTCGTTCTGGGCTCCGCCTTTAATTTGCTTCGTTCTGGGCTCCGCCTCTAATTTGCTTCGTTCTGGGCTCCGCCTCTAATTTGCTTCGTTCTGGGCTCCGCCTTTACTTTGCCACGTATAGCTATATGCCCGGCGGTCGGCCGGCCTAGAATTAAATAGGGGATGATCATGAAGGATACACACCGTCGAATCAAGCAATTTCAATACAATGATTAGGTTTGATTTCAATTTCAAGAGCTGGTACGAAACTGATGATATCGATCATGGTTTATGAGCTCCGTGGTTCTTTCACGAGGATGGGAGGGGAGGAGGTAGGGAACAAAGCGCCGGCGCCTAGCTATAGCTGTATGGCGTCTCTTTGGCCGAAGCGGATATGGGCCATGCATTGCATATGCATTCGGATCTACGGCCGCGCGCGCCGGATCCGGATCCGGATCCCGGACAGCAGCGGCCCGGGCGCCGCAGCCGCGGACGGCGACGCAAATTCCCTGCGACACAACAGGCACTCCTCCTCCTCTTTGAGGCAGGCCTGGCAGAACACGTGATCGCAGCTCTTCACGGAGCGGAACTCCCCTGCTCTCATCTCGATTCCGCAGGTCTGCACCGACCGGGCCCACGTCATCGTCAGGTGGGGTGTGGCGCGCGCGCGCCTCGCGATCGAGACCCGCGCCGACCGCGAAATTAAACGGCATACGAGTCCGTCAACGCATACCAAGCGTGCGCATCTGATGGTGCCCGACCGCTCCCACACGTCGAGGCGCGAGCGGAGCTCCTCGAGCTCTGCCTCCAGCAGGGGCTGCTGCTGCATGTGCTCCTCTGCGAGCTGCTGCAGGTGCTGCTCTTCGAGCTGCCGCCGCTGCTCTTCGAACTCTTGATGCTGCTCCGCGAGCTGCTGTTCCAGCTCCGCGAGCTGCTGCTGCTGCTCTTCTGCCAGCTGTTCGAAGTGAGCGATGCTAGAGCGGAGCTCGTCCTCCCAGTAAGCGTCCTCTGATTCCGCATAAGCGGAGTAAGACTCCAGCAGCTGCTGCTGTTCCTCACGATAGGCTGCCGCCTGCTGCGCGATGCACGCGGCTTCGAATTCCTGCTCCTCGATGTACTCGGCTAGTTCCAATTCCTGCAGCTGCAGCTCCTCGCGATCGTCGAGCGCCGCGTCCACCGGATCCCTCTGCGCCCGCAGCGCCCGCGCCATATCGAGGTCCTGTGCATGCCCTCGCTTGCAATTGCGCATGCATGGACCGCGGCTGCGCCCATCTAAATCTGTGCGTACCTCGGAGAGCAGCTGCGTGCGCCGAATTTGAATTCGAAAGTTGCGTTAGCCGGAAGCCACGTGCACGTAAGGATCGATAGAGCGCACCGACAGCGATTCGGACGACGCGCTCATGTATTCGAGCGCGACCGAGGACTGACGGGGCTGCACGCATGTGCATGTACATGATATTATAAGCGCGAAATCAAATTAAATGCGAACTTTTTCGCACACCTGCAGCTGACTCCGAGTGAGCGGCGCGGCGGCTCCGAATTCGAGCTGCAATTGCGAGATTCCAATCGGCGTGGACTCAGGGATGTCGATGCGCGTGCGGAGAACGACCGCCGCTGCAGCTGCGCCGATTCCTGCAGCTGCTGCGGATTCGGACGCTTCTGGAGATGCAATAAGTGAAATTTCGCATTGCGCGACGTGAGGCGTGCGATCTTCGCGCACGACGTGAGGCGTGCGATCTTCGCGCACCGTTTGCAGCGTTCGCGACTCCGGACTCGAATCAGGCTGCAAACGGGCCGCCAAGACCTGTTGCCGAAGCGGGCCGGGGTGAAGCGCGATTCCTTTGCGATTTTCGCGCGCATGCGCACCGATTTTGCGGGAATTTGAAAATCTCGCGAGGGGCCCGGGGTACCCCGGGGTACAAATATAGTTTTTAGTCAATTAATAATATTGCTGAGCCTCGAGCTCGAGCTCGAGCTCGAGCTCGATCGCGAGCTCGCGGAGCGCGGAGCGCGAGTTAACGTTATGCGCGATCATGCCCATGACCGAGTACTAGTCAATTGCAACGTCATTAATTCGACGTCGACGTCGACGTTGCGCCTTCTGAATATTTATTTAAACGAAGCCCCGGCGCCCCTCGAGCTCGCCGCCCTCTCCGCTGCGCCCTTTCTTTGTTCTCCGCCTCGACCGTTGACTAAATCATTTCCAGTTTAGCTTAGGATTATAGGCGATCACATCTGGTCCTTCGGTAAACCTAGGGCGAGCAAGTACAATTTGGTTTGATTTCGATTTCAAGATCTGACACGACACTGATGATAACGGTCACGGTTCATATCGGTCACGGAATGAGGAGGGTAGGAGGAAGGGCCGGCGCCTAGCCTGACGTTCTGGCCCGCTTGCCCGGCCGGCCGCGGGGGCCCGGGCCTGGAGCCGCGAGCTGGTGGAAGGGGATGCCGCTCTCTTCGGCGAAGCAGCGGATCGCCTCCTTCAGCGGAACGTTCCGCTCGTGCACGGCGAACTGGACCACAGTGGAGCCGTCCCGGTTCTGCGGGAAGGGGATGAGATCTAGATGAGTGGCCATGGACAAAAACTGCGTGGGGGTACAGACCTCGAGCCAGGGGTCGGCGCCCGCGTCGAGGAGGGCCCGGACCGCCTCGGGGGTACACTTGCGGGCCGCGAAGTGCAGGAGGAATTCCGTACCCGTCCCGCCCCAGACGGGCTCCTCCAGGAAGGCGCGGCGTACCCCCATGTCCTTCAGCTGGTCCCCGTCGAGGCCCAGGAACTCTGCGGCGTGGTTCGCGGAAGCGGGGTACAGGCGCAAGGTCTGCTAAATGCAGCCCCTCACCGACGGCATGGACGGCGATGAGGGCGCAATCGATGCGGGGCTGCTGGAGCGCCTGCCTCCGCTCCTGCCTCCTCGCTTCCCTCTCGCGCCTCTGTCCCTCGCTGAGGCTCGAGTCGGCCCTGTCAGCCTTTCTCTGCTTCTCATCCTCCTCCATCGCCTTCGCCGCCTGCGCCTCCGCCGCCGCAGCGGTCGCCGCCGCTTCGCCGGAGAGGAGCTGGAGGGGGGTACGGCCCGCGCGGTCCTTTGCGGTGGTAAGCTTGGCTTCGTCGACCCCCGTGCGGGCCGCCGCCTCCAGCAGCGCCCGCGCGCCGTCCAAAAAGTTCCGCCCGCAGGCGAAGTGCAGTGCGTTGGATCCCTTTGCGTCCTGCGCACCGCTGAACGTTGGCGGGCGAGCTCCGGAGCAACGAGAGAGCTAAAAGCACCGGGCGGAGCGGGTCGGCGCCGATCTCGAGCAGGTCTTGGACGAAAGAAGGCGAGCGCTCGACCGCGAGGTGGAGGGGCGTTCGGCCGGCGCCGCGGCTGCAGCCCGGGCGCTGCGGACGCGGCAGCGCCTCGATCGCGAGGGGAGCCAGGCCCCAGTCCGCGATCAGCTGCGATACAACCCAAGTCAGAAAAGAGGCAGGAGGAGAGGCGGGTCGCGATTGCCTGGCGGGCGGCGTCGGCGAAGCGAGGGTCGACACACGCGAGGACGTGCAGCGCCGTCGCGCCCTCGAGCTCGTCGCCCCGCCTTCCGTAGCGCGATGCCTGAAAGTAGGGGGACCTGCGGGGGGCGCAGGTGAGGAGGAGAAAAAGAGGAAGAAAAAGGGAAGGGGGAAGGGCTCGCCCAGGGTCCCTCCGCGTACACATCTCCGAGTCGGGCGGCGAGGGGCGAGACGCCGAGCTCGGAGACGATGCGCCGCGCGCCCTCGAATGCATTCTCGCGCAATGCTGCGAGTGCCGTCGCGCCGCGCGGAAGGGGCGATCGGACGGGTTCAGGTACCCCGGAAGAAGGAAGGGATGGCGAGGCAGGGTACGTCGAATCGACCCTCGAAATGCCGCTTGAGGGCCCGAAGCGACGCCGAGTCCATCTCGTGCTGCCGTAAAGTGGGCCTGGCTTGTTCGAAACCGAAATTCAAGCAGGTCCGGGTACTCACCAGCTCCTGATCGACGACTAGAATGCTTGGCCGGACGGCGTACCCCCGGTCCCGCTCTGGCATCTCGTGCCACGCGGCGCTCGCGCCCGAAACCTGCCGGCGCATAAGAAGGGGTAGAGGAAAGAAGGCCGGGGGTACGGGGCGCGACGAAGAGCTCTCGGAGGGCGGGGAGGCGGGCGAGGATGGCCCGCAGCTCGTCCGGCGCCCATTGCCATTCCGGGGGATCCCGATCGTCAGGCAGGTCCAAGCTCTCCAGGCGGGGAAAGCTGCGCGGCAGCGGTACCGGTCACATGGGGGGCGGGGGGGGGGGGGGGGGGGTGTGGAATGGGGTACCAGTAGGAAGCGCGCTTGATGTGCTTAAAGAACGCCACATCCATGCGTGTACCCCTGCCCGCGACGTTAAACGAGCCTCGTACGTAAGGGAGGGTCTTCACCTGAGGAAGAGGCGCTCGAGGGTACCCGAGCAAGCCCGCAGGAGGCGCAGCAGGGGGGAAAGCAGGGTGGAGTGCTCGAGGGGTACGGCGAGGCCGGAGAGGTCAAGATGGCGGAGGCGGGGGAGGGAGAAGCCGGGGGGAAGGTCTTGCATTGCGATAAGGACATCGGTACAATTTCTGCACTTGTCGCCGGCAAGGGAGAGGTGCGTCAGGTTCGGGCAGTGACGGAGGACGTTCCAAAGGGCGCGGTCGGCGGCTGCATTCGCAGCGGCGCTCTCCGAATTCGAATACAATACTTTGAAGTCGAACGAGACGTTCCCGAGCGAGAGCCGCTGGATGCGGTCGCCGAAGCGCGCGCTCAGCCGCGCGACGTCCAGGATCGTGTCGCCGCGCACCGCGTCCTGCCGGCATGCGTGTAAGCGAGTGCTGCAGGCAATGGCACAAAATGGAAAAAGCATTGTGAACGTGGGCGAATTCGAAGCGCGCACAACGCGGAATCATAGGCTGCGATCGCTACAGCCGGCGCATGCGCATTCGCACGCGTACTGCGCGCGCGCTCGCTCAGGACGATCGACTCACCGGGTGAGCTCCTGGTCGGTCGGGATTAAACACGGGCTCTTCAAAGAGCGTCGAGGACTCCCCGTACGCGAGCTCTTGGAAGCGGCGACGAGCCGAGGCGAAACCCCTCAAAACGTCAAGCGTGCCGCTGACTTTCGCCTCGGTTTTCATCAGCAGCATAATCAGATCGTCTGAGAGCATCGCGGTCTCAGTGATCTTGATGAGGCAGGCGAACGCAAGGCGAGGCCTAGGCCGCGCACCCGACAGGGCCAGAATGGGAGCGGCGCTCGCCATCGCATCCGCCATCGCAATCGCGCACGCGAGGACCACGGATCCGAGGTTGCGTGAAGCCCAGCCTTCAGCCGCAAGTTCAGCGCTGCGGGGGGGGGTACAGCCAGAGCTTGAGCCATCCGCCGCGTGCCGACGCTTATCTTAGATTTAATGTATGCGTAATGCACAGGAAGAAATTGAGCTCAAATGTCAGCAGAAGCCCAGCAGAAGTCAAATGCTCGAGCGCACGAGCTCGAGCTCAAGCTCGCCGCGTTTAATTTCAGCGATGGCGCCGGCGCCTGCAGCTGGCGGCTGCAGCTGGCGGCTGCAGCTGGCGAAGGTTAAGGCAATGTCAGCCGGATAGCGCCGTCGGGCCGCCGCACAGACAGCCGCTCTGACAGCCAGCGCTGCAGGGGGGGTACGGCCAGAACTTGAGCAAGCTTGCTCAAGGCCGGCCGCCGGGCGAGCCGCTGAGCAGCGATGGCGATGGCGGAGGGGCAGAGCGCGGCTCCTATCCTGAGCCTGTCTGGTGCGTGGCGTGCACGCTAGATCTGTTGGTCCCTATCGCCTTAAGCTTGCAATTGCGTTCGCCTGGTCATCGGCGTCGACTGACGCCCGCGACGCCCCCAGACGATCTCATGATGCTGCTTATGAAAACGGCGGCTGAAGTCAACGGCACGCTAGACGTTTTGAGGGGCCTCGCGTCCGCTCGGCGCCGCTTCCAGGAGCTGGCGTACGGCGAGTCCTCGACGCTCTTCGAAGAGCCCGTGTTTGTTCGTCAGGACCGGGTGCGTTGATCGTGAGCCAGCGCGTGCGGGCGGCCGGCCGGCCGCGCGCCGGGCCGGGCCGCGGGCCGCTGGGCGAGCGTTCGCATCGTCGTGCGCGGCCGCGGGCAGGCTAGCTAAAGCAGCGACACTAATCGCAGCGATGGAAAGCGTTGCATGCGCTCGCTTACACACACGCCCGCAGGATGCGGGGCGCGGCGACACGATCCTGGACGTCGCGCGGCTGAGCGCGCGCTTCGGCGACCGCATCCAGCGGCTGTGGCTCAAGAACGTCGACTTCGATGTCGTGACTTCGGCGGTGGCTTCAGCGGATTCCGGCGACCCCGGACCGCAGTCCCATGCCTGGGGAACTGATCCCGACGCGCCGCCTCCGCGGCCCCAGACCGCGGCCAGCCGCGCCCTATCGAACGTCCTCTGTTCCTGCCCGAACCTGACCCACCTATCCCTCGCCGGCAACTGGTGCCAAAGGCGGCGCGACGCCGCCATGGGCGCCCTCGAGTGCCTACCCCCCGGCTTCTCCCTCCCCCGCCTCCGCCACCTCGACCTCTCCTACCTTGACGTATCTCTCGAGCTCTTCACCCTGCTGCGCCTCCTGCAGTCCTGCTCGGGTACCCTCGAGCGCCTCTTCCTCAGGTGATGACCCCCCTCCCTTGCGTACGAGGCTCGTTTAATGTCGCTGGCAGGGGTACACGCGTGGATCTGTCGTACGCTGGCTTCCAGCGTCTCTCGATAGCCTATCCCGAGCTCGGCAAGATCATTTTGCGCAACGAGGAACACCGTAATCGACATCGAATGCCTTTTTCCCTGATCCTTGAGCACATCACGTGCGCCTTCTACCCCATTCCACCCCCCGTCCCCCCCCCCTCCGTCCGACCGGTACCCCTGGCGCGCAGCTTCCCCCGCCTGGAGAGCTTGGACATCGAGTTGCCTCTGGCGCGGGCTCTGATGCCCGACGAGCTCCAACGCCTCGTCGCCCGCCTACCCGCCCTCCGAGAGCTCTACGTCGCGCCCCGTACCCCCCGCCTTCTTTCCCCTACCCCCTCTTACGTGCCGGCAGGTTTCGGGCGCGAGCGCGAGGAGGCGCGATCGTGAGATGCCAGAGCGGGACGGGGGGTACGCCGTCCGGCCAGGCGTTCTTATCGTCGATGATGAGCTCGTGAGTACCCAGGCCTGCTTCACTTTCGGTTTCGATTCAAGCCGGGCCCGCTTTCCGGCAGCACGAGATGGACGCGGCGTCGCTTCGGGCCCTCAAGCGGCATTTCGAGGGTCGATTCGACGTACCCTGCCTCGCCATCCCTTCCTTCTTCCGGGGTACCTGAACCCGTCCGATCCCTGGCGCGCCTAAGGGTCTGCAGCGCTACATGTGCCCTGACTGCGCGGCCCCGGAGGCCCTGGACACGCTCGCTGGCCTTCTCAAGGAAGGGCGGGCGCTGGATGACGTGTCCCATTCGCCGCCGGAGCGGGACGGCGACCGCAAGTGCAAGCCCCGCCACGACGAACGCCGCAAGGCCATCGCGGATGCCCGCGAAGCCGACCGCCGCCAGCGCGAAGAGCAGCGCCGGCAGGCCCAGTCCGGCGCCACCAAGCAGCGCCTGGAGGAGAGGCAGCGCCGAGCGGAGGCGCAGCGGGAGCAGGCGGCCGAGGCGGCGGCGACCTCTCAGGAGGTTCTCGCCGCGATGGGGGAGGCTCCGGCGCTCGGCCCAACACCTACATGGAGGCGGCCGCCAGGGGCGCGGCGCGAGCCGCGGGACGAGCCGCGGGCTGGGCCGCGGAGCCGGCCGGGAGCGGGGCGCGGCGCCAGTCTGGGCGGCGGTGGGGCGAACCGGGGCGGGGCGCAGACGGGCCCACCCCAGGCCGGGCGCCCGCAGTCGACGGGCCCGTCTAAGCGCCCGCGAAACGCCTAGACTAGAGCTTCTCTTTCGTCAGCTAGTTCGACTGCAGCTGTGCGCATGTGTTGCAGTAGTACGTGAACGGAGGTGGCAGAACTACGCCCCGCCGAGTACTGGTATCAGAGAGTCGGCGCGCGAAGACGGTGGCGGCTGTGCCTGCGCCACCCGCACTCGCAAGCCGACGCCGGCGCCGCGCACGCGTGAGCCCAGCGCTAGCTTGGCTGACCGGGCCGGGCTAGCCCGGATCCGGAGTCCGGACTCCGGAGGCGTTGCCGGGTCGGCTGCCGCGCAATTAACAATCCTTATGACTAGATCCGGACCATGCATATACACATGTACACGAGTCCCGGAGAATGGACCACACGTACCCCACCAGAATCCACCCCGCCATGGCGACGCCGGAGCCGGCGCCCCGCCCGACCCTCGCGCAACTCATGGCGACCGGCGAATACAATGACGTTACATACGAAGTAGCCGTCGACGACCCGGCCATCCGCGTCTTGCAAAGCGTCCTCGGCCTACACCACGCACTCTTCCACCCTAGTCACGGGTTGCTAGTGCTGCGGGTACTTTCGAAACCATAGAAGCGGTCAGCTCAAACTGCCGCGGCCACGAGCTCTGGATCAAAGCTCGGACCTCGCTCCTTGGACGAAAGGCGGGCCGCGCCGCCGCGGACGCATTGGCATTCAATGGTCGGGCCTCGTGGGCCACCTGGACGCCCGGTGCGGAGGTGCACCGCCAGGGAACAGCCCCTCATCCCGTGCCCTTGCCGCCCGCACCCTCACTGCCTCGCACCGTCGCAGACACACCAGTACCGGCTGGAAGAGACCCGTGACTGCGCAACGCTGGGCAGTAAGCTGCGCGCCCTGCGCCCCAGACGCCGCGGAGGCGTCGACGGCGCCCCTGAAAGACACGCAGGCCGCCACCCGTCCCCACGCCGGCTCCAGAAAGGAGGCAGGACGCCCGACATGCCCCCGCACACACTTGCTATCGGTAGATCTCCACCCCTGGCTATCCCGCCATGAGTGTGACAACAGCGGAACCACCAATAACACTACGTGATATCTTCCCACCTGCCCACTACGCCCGAGACAGCCCGCTTGTGGGCCCGTCACCCTCGCTTATGCGCAACAAGCCCGCGGGGCACCTAAGGGTGGTAACATTTAACGTGCGGGCACGTCCGAGGGCCGGCTCCAGCAGGCCGAAGACTTCGCCGTGAAGTGGGGGTCGACGTGATGGCTCTCCAAGAGCTCTCAGTCACGCGCGCTGAACTGCACTCGGCGCTCTTCACCCGGCAGCGGAACCCGGCAAGCCCCCACGAGCTCGATCACGCGAGGCCGCCTAATCCACTCAATTAAGAAAACAAAACCGAAAGGAAACGGAGCGGCGCTATGGGTGGCGGCGCCCTGGGCGCGGCACATTGCGCGTCACTATAGCTACCCGGGCCGGCTTGCCGGCTGTGAAATGCGCTTCAAGGGAAACCGCCAGCTCTTCGTAGTGAGCGTCTACATGCCGGCCACCCAACGGAAGCCTGAGCACAAGACCGATCAGGCGGCGCTCATCGAATGCATCGAGCGCATCTACGCGGACTTCCGGTCGCGCTCGTCCGCGCACCTCATCCTTCTCGGCGACTGGAACTCCGTGAAGACGCCGGCCACGTCCCGCATCCGCGCGGGACGATTCGTCCAGTCCTGGACGCCTGAACGCGAGTGGTGGGGAAAGCTGTCCGGCACCTGGGCGCTAGTTGACGCGGCGTCACAGAAAGGCCACGAACACGAAGTTACCTTCATCAGGCGCGGCCCGAACCCGCACGGCGCCGAAGAGGGAGGCGGGGACGACGACGCCGACGACTCGGATTCGGAACAGGACCAGCAAATGGACGGGCCCGCCGTCGCCGAAGACGCCGCGGCCCTCTCGGCAGGACGTATCGATGCGGTGTTACACTCTGCAGGTCTCGCGCCAGCGCTCCTGGCGGTGCACCCGCTGCCGCCAGAGGTGGCGCTACCGCACCCCTCTGACCACTTCCCGGTCATGGCCGACTACGATCTGCTCAAAGCCGAACTCGTCAGGCCGCCTGAGGGCGAGGCCCGCCCGGCGCACCCGCCGCCGCTCTTCGCACCGCACTTGCTGGAGAAGGAGAAGCTGCCGGCCTTCCGAAAGGCTGTAGAAGACCGTCTGCAAGCTCTGGAAAACGATCTTGAGAAAGCGCTGGGCGCGGCGGGCACGGAACATGAGCGCAGGGACCGGGTCAGCTCTCTCTACCGACAGGCCACGGAGGCGGTGCTGGCGCTCGCTAAGGAACACAAATGCTTGAAAGCCCGAGGATCGCGCCCGCCCACTCGCAGAACGGTGCCGTGGCAGCTGGTCATGTCCAAGAAAGTGGAGCGCCTGATCGCTGGATGGTCTGTTGAAGCGCCCGGAGGTTTGCCGTCGGCCCCGCTGGTCGCCCGGATCGAGAAACTGGAGGCTCTCATCAAAGGGCTCGTCCCCGGACCCGAACCCATGCCCGCCGCCCCGTACGCGACGCTGACGACGAGGCGCCGTTCCCGGGGCGCTACGTAGCGTGGCGGCTATACTTCCGGTCGCTGAACGCGTGGCGCAACCGCGTCCGCCGGCGCCACCAACACGAGACGCGCGCAGAAAAGCAGCGACAGATCCAGGAATTCGTTACTGCGCGCCAGGCCCGGTTTGCAGACCCGCGCAAACTGCGCAGCTATCTCGACTCCATTCTGGAGCGGTCCAGGGGGGAGCCGATCATGCACGTCACCCGCCTCGCGCGCGAAGGCAACTTCTATGAAATTTACACGGCACCCGAGGAGGTGAAGGCAGTGATGGCGGAGCACTGGCGTCAGTGGTGTGCGAAGAGAAACCCCCTGGTAGGGGCACAGCGGACTCAATACCCGACTCCCAGCTAGCTTTCCTGCCCCCTGACTTCTGGCGCGCGCTCTACGCCCCCTCGGACGCACGTGGTGACCGCGGAAGCCTTCGCGGGTGTCATGACTGAACCTACGTACGAAGAACTAGGGGCACACGTGCGCTCGCTCACGGACGGAGCGGGAGGGCCCTCCAACTGCACGAACGCGATCCTGAAGACGCTCTGGAACCTCGACCTGCCGGACGCCATGGATCCAGAGGCGTACCCCCCCCGCGGTCGTCGGCTCCTGATGGCCATCGTCTGCGAGGCCCTCCGCCTGCGCGACCTGCCCGCCGAGATGTGTGAGAGCAATATCTTCGGGATCCCCAAGAACGGGAGCTGGGACGGAGACATTGAAGGGAACCTCCGCCGATCACGCTGCAGGAAGTTGGCCTCAAGCTAACGACGGGCCTCGTCACGAAACGGCTAGCCGAGGCCATCGAGAAGCACGGAATCCTTAAGGGGGTAAATTATGGCTTCAGGAAAGCTAAGGCGACAGACGATGCCCTTCACCTAATGGTCGCTATTCTAGAGGACGCTAAGGAGCACCGCAAGCCCATCTACCTCTTGCTACAGGATATCAGGCGGGCGTACGATTCAGTTTCCTGGGCCAGCATGGAGCTCTCCCTCCGACGCATTGGGGCCCCCGAGACGTACATCGACCTGCACCGCAACATATTCGAACGACGCCGGCGCGAGCTATCACGGGCCACGGACTGTCAGACGTGTTTGAACTCGAATGTGGGCTCCCGCAGGGCGGCATCGAATCCCCGCTCCACTGGCTCATCTTCTACGATGCCTTGCTCTGCGCTCAACAAGAATTGGACAGGCTCGAGCAGGAAAAGGGGGCGCGGGGGTCGCGTACGTCATGGGCGTGGGCGAAGACGACGCGGACTTCGCCCCCGCACGGGTGACCGGAGCGCCTACGCGGACGACACGCAGTGGATGAGCGGATCGGCCGAAGGGATCCAGATGCTCGCGGACGTGGCGTCTGAATTCTTCCGCCTGCACGACATCGCAGTCAACGCGCGGAAAACAGAGTTTGCGTACAACAACGTCTCACCGGAGCCTGAACCCCCGCTACTCGGCAACCCCGCGTCCCGGTCGGCAAGAAGCTGAAACCGGGCGAGCATTTCAAGCTGCTCGGCGTCTATCTGACGCGAACCTGTCGTGGAAGGAGCAGATCAGACAGATGGAAGCGCAGGCTCGCGAGACGGTGGCGGTCATAGCTCGTAAGCAGCTGACCGCGCAAGAGGCCTGCTACGTTGTCGAGGCCGTCGTGCAGGCGCGGATCGCCTACGGGCTCAAAGTGACGCCGCTCACAGAGAAGCAGTGCGATCGCCTAGATGCCATCTGGATGCGCGTGGTTAAGCACCATGGGGCCTGGCGGCATCGACTTCCAACTACGCGCTCTGGAGCCACGGCACGTACAGCCTGCCGCGCACAGCGCACCTGATGGCCAAGAACCAAATCACGGATCTGCTCGTGCGGCTCTGTGGAGAACCGGAAGAGCTGCTATCCCAGGTGATGTTGCACCGCATCCGAGACCTCCAGCGAAAGCTAGGCGTCCCGCTGCTGCCGACCGAGTTCCTGAACGCCCCAGTGTCACGCCAGCTTGCTCGATCGAACGCAATCGCCGCAGTGATGCCGCTCCTGCAGCGCCGGCTCTACCGGATCCAGTCCAACCACGCCCGCTTCCTGTTTACGCCGTACCCCCCGCAGCCACTTGGCCCGACCCGCGGAACTGCGCCGGGAATTCGTGCTTGCCTCACACATTCCCCGGGAAGTGTTCAGCACGGCCGCGCCCGCCTCCACCGCGCACGGCTCTACTGGATGTCCGACGTCACGGCGCGCGATGGGAACGCCTCTGCACCTGGCGAGACCTGCACCTCCGCGCCCCCTGCGGCACGCTCCCTTGGGCAGCGCCCGCCTGGTGGAAGGCGGTGGCCAAGGCCCTCACGATCGACGGGCGCGGTTCGGGCGCCCTCCGATACCCCATGCGGCAACCGCCCGGTACCCCTTCCTCGGCCATGGTACAGCTTCCGGGCGGGGCAAGGAAGTTAATTCACCAACCGGGAGACTTCGTCTGCTACTACGACCTCGCAACGATTCACGAGACGGATGCGGTACCGGAAATCGGCCGGGTCCGCTCCGCCGAGGCTGAGGCCGGCAGCCTAGTAGCGACGGAGTGCCGGCTGGAGCACTGGGTCCCCGTCCCAGAAGAGGCCGACGACGAGGCCGACGGAGCCTACTGCCGCTGCGATGGCCACTGTCAGCTCGGACCCCGCGAAGGGCCGCCCGCCCAGCTGCGCGCCGCTTTAATATCGTACCGGGAGAGGGCCGCCGCCACTGGCACGACGACCACGTCTGCCCTCAAGGCGCCGGCGCGGCCTGCCGGGCGACGAGCACCTGCGATGACGAGGGCAAGTACGGGACGGCGGTGGGAGGATGGGTAGAGCACGCGTCCGCACTCTGCACGATCCCCGGCACGGTGGAGCTAGTAGAAGTGTCGGGCGCCCCCGTGGAAGAATGCGAGGGCAGGTACAGACGCGCTCGGGGCGCGCCAGTCGCCAGGTCCTGCGCCAAGCCCGTCTTGAATACTTCAAGCCCTCCAGGCAGGCGGCCGCGACCATCACTGCGCACCGATGGCGGATGCTGCTGCAGGCAAAGCAGGAGGGCGATGAGCGGGTCAACTGGCACCTCCTCTCCGAGCCCGACGCCGCTCACCTCGCCACGCTCGAGGCGAACCCGCCCGACTTGCCCCCCTGCCGCAAGATGAAGCGCCCCCGGTCAGCTCCAACAAGGAGGCGCGCGAGCTATATTACTATCAGGCCGACCCGTACAGTTGGGTTGCATACCTGGAGACCTGGAAGGGCCTCGAAGCCCGCTACCGCAAAGAGCACCTGGAGGCCGAGGCGGCGCCTGGCGGCTCATACGTGGCCGACGCCCCAGCGTACGCCTGGACGGACGGGAGCCTGAAAGAGGGCCAGACGGTTAACGCTCGCGCGGGCTACGCAGTACACTGGCCGGAAACGGACCTCAGAACTGGCGCAAGCCTGCACCCGCCGGGTATCCTCACGGACTTCTTTGCCCGGCTCCGGGCCTGCAGGAGATCAACAAGGCGGAACTCCAGGCGGCGCTTATGGCTGACCTGCTCTCGCCTTTCGGAGCGGTTCTACACGTCGACAACATGAACGCGATCCGCTGGTACTCCGATTTCGTCCAGCACGCGAGCTGCCGCAGCCCGCGGGAATACATCCGGCACGCCTGCTCCGCGGAACTGTACGCATGGAGCAAGCTCAGGACAATGCTAGAGGAGCGCGGGCGGCCGCTCAAACTCGTCAAAGTCAAAGCGCACGCAAAGGGCGACGCCCGCGACTCCCACAACGACGTCGCGGACGCCGGAGCGAACGTGGCGGCCGACCTGGAGCTGGCGGACGAACACCGGCATGAGCCTCTCTTTCTGCCGCCGGCCTTCAGCATGCCTGCGGTGCTCACCATCAGCGACCCCGACGGGCGCACACGACGGGTGGAAGGGGACCCCAAGGCACACATGGACGCACTTCACGAACACCAGACGCACTTTGCCTGGACCCAACAACCGCTGGCTGGCGCGCTCCTGCGCCGAGGCGCCGACGGCGCAGACATAGCAGGGCTATATGCGGAAACGAGCGTAGGTTCCCGATTCCAAGGCGCCAATGGAGCCCGCAACGCGCTATTCAAGTTTCGGACGCAGCTGCTCTGTAGCTCGCTACCAGCGAACGAAGTCCGGGTACGTGACCAGAAGGAACTCTACGCCGCCTGCAACCCTGGGGACGCTGTGCGGGCTGCGCCACCAGAACGCCGCTCCCTCGTGCAGAGACTAGCGGCCCGACAGCCTCACAGAACAGCCAGACTGCAACAGAGGCCTCGCATGCTCAACCAGCAGCGGGCGCCAGCCGCCCGATCCGGGCACCGACGGCTCTCACCGCAGGCCCGACTGAAACTTTCCCGCACGTCTTCCTGTGCCCGGGTCCGCATGCGGTCGCGCACCGCGCGGAGACTGCTCGCGAACTGAACCGACTTCTGCTCTGCGCATACAGAGAGGCCCACGGCCTCACAGCGCCGCCAGCAGGAGCCCTCCTTGCTCCCGACCTGGTCCCAATCTTCCTCCGCGTCGCGGACGACGACACCGAGGCGCGCAGCTACGATGGTAGGCCGTACGCGTATCCGCGCCTCTGGGTGCTCCAGGGCCTTGCTCCGCAGAGTCTAGAAAGCGCCCTCACACGCTGCCTGAACCTTGCACCCCGGTACGCGGCACGCGCAGCTAAACGCGTTCGGCAAACGCTTCTGGAACGGGCCCGACGCCTCTGGTCACGTCGCTGCGAAATCAACGCGGAGTGGGAACGCGACTGCCGCGTCTCCCAGGCCTCAAAGAAGCGACCGCGCCCGCCCCGCACGGGCGCCGCGCCCGAGAGCGGGCCCGCGGCCCCCGGACCTGTAAGGAAGTCTGCGCCGCCTGCGACGGGCCGATTCGCCTTCACAATCTACTCAACGCCGCTCGGAACGCAGACTGCCCACCGGAGTACGCGGGCTGGAAGGCGGCGCTCCGCGCCCAAGAGCTCTACGATTGCGTCAAGGTACGCCCTTGGGAGTCACATCCTAGCCCGCTCTAAACGGTACCCCGAGCCGCGCGAAAGGGGGGGGGGGGGGGGGGGCTACGTCGGGAGGAGACTCTCGACACCACCTACCTACTACTTCACCATACCTAGTCCTCGAGAAACTTACCTGATCTACTCTTAGCCTCGCACACACTAGATATAGCCGCCCCGACCGACTCGCTGGGCCCCGCCCAAGCGAGCGCCTGCCTTGCCTCCCTCTCCCGCTCTGCCCTCCCGCTCGCTCTCTTGGCCCTGCCTCCCATTCACGACCTCGCCCGCGCTCCTCGCGCCTCGACAGGAGGGAACGATGGATCGGAAGGCTTGGCGGAAGGCTTCGGCTGGTCGTTGCACCCACCAGATACCCCGGCCATCGTGCCAGGACCGTGGTTGAAGGACCGCCGCGGAGGGGGGCTCGCAATTGCCCGCGGCGGGGTGCGGCGGCTGGTTCGAGGCTGGAAGCCCTGCTGACCGAGAAATCCGACCCTCCCCCTCCCCGCCACGGCCGGCGCCGACCTTCTCCGTCCCGCCCCACTTCTTCCCGCAACGTCCCCCTCGCCTCACTCCCTCGGCCCCTCTACGCCGACGTGCTTCCACCCGCGCTTCGGGCGAGCGGCCCCCTCGACGCGGAGCCCGCCGCGCTAGCTGTAGTCGCGGCCGCGTCGAGAGTAGGCAGATTAGACCGCGGGTCCGTCCTGGCTTTCCTACCGTACAGTAGAACAGCCCGCGAGCTCCGGACGTCCCGACGGTCCCTAGGCAGGCAGCACTAGCAGTAGTAGTGTTTTAATTTACCTCCCTCTCGTAGACCCTGGGTAGTCCTCTCGGTAGCCTAGTCCTAAGCTAGGCTAGATGTATAGGTAGTAGCTCTCTGCTCTGGGTTAGCTTTGCTTTAGTTTACGTCTCCTTGACTAGCTCCACCCTGTCCGATGGCTGATAGGTTCCCTACCCGGCGTAACCAGTAGGCTCATCTTTCGACTTGACACTTTACGGACTCCTCAGTTCTATCATTAGCCGTATTGTCTCGGTGTGTGCGAATTCACTAATCTCTCGGACGCGGCGTCGCTTCGGGCCCTCAAGCGGCACTTCGAGGGTCGATTCGACGTACCCCGCCTTGCCATCCCTTCCTTCTTTCAGGGTACAGTAGCCCCTCGCCAATCTCCCCCTTTCGCCGCTGCGCCCCACGGTCGGCATGTCGTCGCTGATAACACCGGCAGCGCTGCAGGAGAATATGTTCGAGGGCGCGCGGCGCTTCGTCTCCGAGCTTGGCGTCTCGCCCCTCGCCGCCCGACTCGGCGACGCGTACCCGGAGGGACCCTGGGCGAGTCCTTGCCCCGTCTTTTCTCTTCCTTTCTTCTCCTCACCTTCGCTCCCTGCATGCAGGTCCCTCCCTACTTTCAGACATCGCGCTACGGAAGGCGGGGCGACGAGCTCGAGGGCGCGACGGCGCTGCACGTCCTCACATGCATCGACCCTCGCTTCGCCGACGCCGCCCGCCAGGCAATCGCGACCCGCCCGGCCCGCTCCGCACCGGCCTCTCCTCCTGCCTCTTTTCTGACTTGGGTCTTATCGCAGCTGATCGTGGACTGGGGCCTGGCTAGCCTCGCGAGCACGCCCCTGCGCCGGCGCCCGGGCTGCAGCCGTGGCGCCGGCCGAACGCCCCTCCACCTCGCGGTCGAGCGCTCGCCTTCCTTCGTCCAATCGCTGCTCGAGATCGGCGCCGACCCGCTCCGCCAGGTGCTTTTAAATCTCTCGTACGCATTGCTCCGGAGCCCGTCCGCCAACGTTCAGCGGTGCGCAGGACGCAAAGGGCTCCAACGCGCTTCACGTTGCCTGCGGGAGGGGCATCGTGGAGGGCGCACGGGCGCTGCTGGAGGCGGCGGCCCGCGCGGGGATCGACCCGCTGCCCGTGAAGGACGCCGCGGGCCGTACCCCCCTCCAGCTGCTCTCCGGCGAAGCGGCGGCGACCGCCGCCGCGGCGGAGGCGCGGGCGGCAGTAAGCGGTGGAAGCGAAGTCGAGGGGGGCGAAAGGGGGGGGGAGCTGGGCGGGCCCGGCACGAGCCTCAGCAGCGCTAGCGAGGGAAAGAAGCGCGAGCAGGAGGGAAAGAGGCGCGAGGAGGAGAAGCGCCGTCTGCTTCGAATTCGGGAGGCTCTCTGCAGGCGCTCTCTTATCGCCGCCCACGCCGTCGGCGCGTTGTCTTTCTTCGGTTCTCAAACCTGTACCCCCTTCTGCTCACCCCGCCGCAGAGTTCCTGGGCCTCGACGGGGACCAGCTGGAGGACCTGGGGGTACGCTGCGCCTTCCTGGAGGAGCCGGTCTGGGGCGGGACGGGTACCGAGTTCCTCCTTCACTTCGCGGCCCGCGAGTGTACCCCCGAGACGGTCCGGGCCCTCCTCGACGCCGGCGCTGACCCCTGGCTCGAGGTCCGTACCCCCATCAAACTTTCCCCGGCCCCGTACCCTTCTCATCCCCTTCGGCAGAACCGGGACGGCTCCACTGTGGTCCAGTTCGCCGTGCACGAGCGGAACGTTCCGCTGAAGGAGGCGATCCGCTGCTTCGCCGAAGAGAGCGGCATCCCCTTCCACCAGCTCGCGGCTCCAGGCCCGGGCCCCCGCGGCCGGCCGGGCAAGCGGGCCAGAACGTCAGGCTAGGCGCCGGCCCTTCCTCCTACTGCGCGGCTAAGGGAAGCACGCCCAGTGCAGACCTGAGCAGGCAGGTTGATGGCAAGAGGCTGAGCAGCACCAGTGCGACGGAGCAGCAGAGTCTCGGTAGGATTGAGTACAAAGGGAACAGATATAGCACTAGACATAGCTACAGCGAGGCTAGTCATAGTGCTAGGGCTATTCTGAGCGTGCTAAGATGGTCGCTGGACCAGATGGCAACGCGTACAAGGGTACAGGCCCAGAGGACAGGGCTAAATAAGGGAGCAGAGGCCAAGGGCCTAGCTAAGAGCTAGAGGACTAGCCGACGAGCCGAGCGAGTCGGGAAGTGGATGGCACATTCGTCCTAGCACAGCGCGCCGTCCTCGGCGCAAACAAGGCCGGGCGCAAAGAAGGAGGCGCAGAGGCCTACAAAGAAAAATTTCGGGCAAAGCCCGGGCTACCGTCCCTGTTCAGAAAGCCGTCCTCGGCGCTACTGAGAGCGAGCCGGGCTAAGAAGCTAGCCGGGCTAAAGAGTGAGCGAGCCGGGCTAAGAAGCGAGCCGGGCTAAAGCGTGAGCCGTAGTACAAAAATTTGGGCTGCAAAGCCCGGGCTACCGTCCCCGTTCGGAAAGCCGTCCTCGGCGCTACAGAGAGGGAGCCGGGAAGCAAGAGAACGAGTGACATAGCCGAAAAGAAAGCCATCAGGTCGCGAAGTACCAGTATGAGGAACTGGACCCAACAGGAAGCTGGGCGAGGGCCCCGCGACCGAACTCCAGCAAGGCGCGCGAAGCACCGCCAGACAACCGGGGGCAAACCCTCCAAATCCACCCGGAAGGGCAAGAGACTCTGCTAATGAAAAGATCGAGCTACGGCCGGCGCAAGGCCTCCGTAGGGAACAGTCGCAGCCGCGCGACATGCACCTCGAAGGGACCGCCGCCAGCGCGGTGAACGACCCGCGGATCCGACACATCCGGCTTGACCATCACGCGCGTGCGTGAGAGCACCTCCGTGATCCAGTACGGGCCGGAAAAGCCAGACGAGTTGGGTACAGGAGCCTTTGTGCGCAGCGGCTCAACCAAGATCTGCACCGGATCTCCAACTTCGAAGTAGCGGCGAGCAGTTCCACCGCGAGCCACGAAGGCCCGTTCAATGCGGAGAGCTTGCTTGAGCGTAGCCTCGAACGCCCGCCGCCAGTCAGCTCGTTGCGCCTCCGAAATCGCCGAAGCCCAAATGCCGTACATCGAGGGCGGCGCCGACCGCAAACGATCAGCATTCGACGCAAGAGGAAGGTCTGTGCCTTCAGGAGCGTTCCCCGCCGGCGGCGTAGCCGGTGATGATGCCGATGCAGAAGCTGACTCCGCATCGCGTTGCAGGATGAACTTCGGAAGCCGGCGGCTGGCAGGAGTGTTCCAGGCCGGTCCTAGGTTCGATCGAAGTTGACTCCGCATGGTGGCGACGAGCGGAGCACGATGCTCGATGATGCGATCCTCAGCGATGACGATCCGAGGTGACCGCGAAGCCACCGCCTCGTTCTCGCGCTCCCGAAGGCATTCAAAGCACTGACAAGCACCGTTGTGCACGACAGGTGCTGGCAGGGCGACCTCCGCAGGACTTGGCGCTCCCGCGCGGGCAGCCTTGACCTTGGTGCGTTCCCGCAAATCCGTGCACACCGCGCATCGACAATCTCCTTCAGCTGACTGCCCATGACGCCAGAGACACGAGGGGGCGCGCGGAGATCCAGCGGTGCGCTCCCAACGACCGCCGTCCTCCTTGTAGGTCCACAACTGATCCGGCGCCGCGCAGTACACAATCCGCTCTCCGAACAGCTGAACTTGTTGAATTGGAGGCATCGGAGCTGTGCCCGGCGCCGTCGTGACTGGCGCCGAGTACTTGAGATCAAGCTCCGTGACCGCGTCGTAACCATGGTGCAGCCGGAACGGCGAGAAACCTGTCGCCGCTGACACTGATGTGTTGTACGCAGTGAGCGCCTCCTGGACGTGGTTCTGCCAGCGCCCGCCGCGCTGAGCCGTCAACGAGCGGATGATCGCCTCCAAGGTGTGATGCGCACGCTCCAGCTTTCCTTTTGTCTGATGGACATACGCCGGCAGAATGACGAGCCGAACGCCCTTCTTCTTGAGAAAAGAAGCCGTGTCCGCCGAGACGAAAGGTGTGCCTTGATCCACCTCGACCTCCAGCATGAGGCCGTGAATGTTGAACAATTTCTGCAGAGACTTCTTGACGGCCTCCGAGTTGACGCGCCTCGCCGTCTCGCCGACCGACGCCACCGTTGGCCCGTTCGCCGCCGCCGGTGTTGTCGCTTCCTTCTCGATCTCCGTCTCCTCCTTCCTGGTGTGGTCGTTTTTCACGCCGACTTCGTGAACAGAGCTGATCGTCTGCAGATCGGGACCCTCCGGCGTCCAGTAACCGAGCACGGCGCCCTTCTTGATCCGACGATTCGCATATTGCGAGTTCAGCACTCGAACCATGCAGACGCCGTCGTGGAACGTTGTCAGGTTCCCGGCCATCATGAGGTTCGTCTTCTGATACAGTCGCGGATGCTCTTCCACCATACCGCGAGTGCCGTCCTTCGGCTGATCGCCCTTTTGATCCAGCTTGACCAGAACGTCGTGTTCGTGTCGAGCCTTGATCTTCACGTCCTCCGACGCGATCACCGCAACGCCACTCCGTACGCGTGGCTCCATGTTGACTGTCTCTCCCGACTTGTTTTTCATGATGCCCTCGGACAGATCGATGGCCCACGCGTTGTCCATGATGTAGTCGGCGCCAAGAATAATGTGCGTTGGCAAATTCTCCACACGAAGAATTCTTGCACTGATTTTGCGAGTGTCCCCAGCGTCACCTCGATGTCGACGGAGCCCAACACGTTGACTGGTGAGCCGTCCGCCGTCGCAAACTCGCCTCTCCTGCTCTTGTCGATTTTCTCCTGCAGGCCGAGCTTCTCCACCAGGCGCCTTGAGATAATCGAGAACGCGGCGCCGGTGTCGACGAGCGCCTTCAACGGCCCTTTGCCGTTGAGTCTCGCCTGAATCTCCGCATGAACTCCGGTTCGTTTGCTCAATCGCTCTGCCGTCCGCCGAAGCGAGGCAATGATTGTTTCTTGCTCCTCGGCCAGAGTCATGCCGTCAAGGTCGTCCAGACCCTCGACATTGTCGTTGTCGCTGTCGTCGTCGACTGCAACCTCCGGGACGCGTCCCGTACGTCGATCGTTCGATGTCTCGGCGGTACGCGCGCGTCGCGCTCGTCGCTCGTAGACCATCTGAACGTTTGGCCCCCAGCGGGCCAGCGGGTAGGAGCGGTTGAAGTCGGACTGAGGCGAGCTCGTGGTGGAACACTTGTTCTCCTCGTCCGTGAGTTCGTCCGATTTCCGCTTGAGGTAATCCCGCCTCCATTCGGCTTGACGCTTGAAGACGATCGAACCCGTGGGGTTCGTCCACAGGTTGCTGGCCGGTGCAGGCACCGCCAGCTGTGATCTCCACGTCTTCGCGTAGCCAGGAGCACAACTGAAGCTGGTACTGTCCGCCCTCGCGGCGTCTCGCGTCGGGTGCGACCCGACGTCTTGCGCCGCGCGGGAGGATGACTGACTCTTGCGTCCAGTTGTCCCCTCTCCTGATTCCTGCATCGCCGCGGAGCTCTGTCGGTGCGCTCGTAGCTTGCTCCCGTACAGTCCGCTGTGCTGATGCGGCGCCGGCGCTGTTGCAGCTGCCGTCTTGCGCCCGCCAACCTGCTGGATCCTCGTGGAGGTCCGTTGCTGCAGGTGTGATTCAACAGTGGTCGCTGGCCGAGTCCTCGAGGAGGAGTCTCGCCCCGTCGCTTCTGCGCCATGGCTTGGGAAGCCGGCGGAAGTGGACCCGGTCGGAGCAGTGGCCGACGGGGTCGGGAGCGAGCACAGGATGAACTCGCCGTACGCGTTGACAGGCGAGGTCGGGAACTGGTCGCCGCCTGCTACGATTGCGCAGCGCGTAGCCGTAGGCGGAGTGAGCTCCGAGTGGTAGAGAGGCTTGGTCGGATCGTTGCTCCGAATGAAGCCGGTTCCGACGTGCGGAGTCCCGCCGTTCGCGCGCGGACGCTTGTTGTCCGAGTGACGCGAGCGACGACGCTCGAGAGCTTCCGAGTGCTCCGGAGCCTCCGGCGTGTTCACAGCCGTAGAGAGCTCGACAGGCACTTCCGTAGACTGAGCACGACTGCGCGCGGCGCGCGAGGCACGCGCGATGCGATCAGCAAGTGTCTAATGACTGCGCACAGCACTCTAGGCCGGCCAGGGACCAAGAGGGATGCTTAGCTTTCTCGCGAGTGATGCGAGGGTCCATTGGCCGGCGCGCGTGCGCGGCTCACGTGTAATCGCGTAGAGAGGTTGCAAAGTAGGTGTAGAGTACCGGCGCGAAGCCTGGTCAGCGCTTGCGCGTTGCGCGCGCGGCGGCTGTCTTAGGGTAGATTTGATCACGCCTGGAGAGGCGTGGGCAGCCCCAGGGACGAGCTAAAAAGACGATCCCCGCAGCAGCCCCCATGCGCGGCTAAGGGAAGCACGCCCAGTGCAGACCTGAGCAGGCAGGTTGATGGCAAGAGGCTGAGCAGCACCAGTGCGACGGAGCAGCAGAGTCTCGGTAGGATTGAGTACAAAGGGAACAGATATAGCACTAGACATAGCTACAGCGAGGCTAGTCATAGTGCTAGGGCTATTCTGAGCGTGCTAAGATGGTCGCTGGACCAGATGGCAACGCGTACAAGGGTACAGGCCCAGAGGACAGGGCTAAATAAGGAGCAGAGGCCAAGGGCCTAGCTAAGAGCTAGAGGACTAGCCGACGAGCCGAGCGAGTCGGGAAGTGGATGGCACACTACCCTCCTCATTCCGTGACCGATATAAACCGTGACCGTTATCATCAGTGTCGTGTCAGATCTTGAAATCGAAATCAGACCAAATTGTACTTGCTCGCCCTAGGTTTACCGAAGGACCAGATGTGATCGCCTATAATCCTAAGCTAAACTGGAAATGATTTAGTCAACGGTCGAGGCGGAGAACAAAGAAAGGGCGCAGCGGAGAGGGCGGCGAGCTCGAGGGGCGCCGGGGCTTCGTTTAAATAAATATTCAGAAGGCGCAACGTCGACGTCGACGTCGAATTAATGACGTTGCAATTGACTAGTACTAGTACTGGACGGCGCCACTGTGCTTCAGGTCGCTGTGCACGAGAGGAACCTTCCGCTGAAGGAGGCGATCCGCGCCTTCGGTGAGGAGAACGGCATACCCCCCGAACAGCTCGCGGCTGCCGGCCCCGGGCCCCGGCCGGAGAAGCGGGCCCGGACTTCCACTTAGCTATATAGGCTGCCCGGCAGATCCACATATAAATCTATGATGTACGCTAGCGCTATACATCCTGATATTGTAAAGCTGATAAGCTTTAGCGCCCGTTTACGTTATAGTTCTAATTAGGTGCTCATGATTATAATTATCTGGTTATATAACGCGGGCGAGACGCGCGCCCCCATCCATCTGCAGCTGGGCAGCTCCGGTCCTTGCCGCGGCGCCGGCCGGACAGGCTGGTAATGATCATGGCCAGCCGCTGAGCTCACGCAGGCCACGCGTACGCGCGTGTGCCGGCGGCCCGCGGCCGCGGCGCGCGGCCCGCGACGGCGCGCGCGGCGCGGCGCGGCCGCGGCCGCGGCCGCCCACGCGTACGTATACGCGGCTGCAGCTGGCCGCCGCGGCCGGGCGACATGGCCATGGTCGTCATTCCGTCATTCGCCGTGACGCGTCCAACTGCATGCAGGCGGCTGGCTGGCGAGAGTCAGCTCCGAGGCTCGAGCTCCGGTCCCTGCCAGGCTAGCTATAGCGCTGGTCATGGGGCACTCCGAGGCTCATGATCAGGCCTAGGGACTGCCGCATGCGCATGCAAGCTTAATCGCGATCGCCGAGTCACTGATCATGCATATGAGTCGTGGCGCTCATGATCATGTTGATGCGCTGCACATGCGCATGCGCAGCGGCGCGCGCGCACGAGCGCTAGCACAACGCCGGCGCCGTGCATGGCGCGTACGGCAAAACTAGCACGCGGCAACCTCTGCTCGCGATCGGGCTCTGACTGGGCCGGCCGCCGGTTGGAAACGGGGTAGAGTAGTGACGACCGGCGGCGGTCCGGCGCCGGCGGCGGCGCGGCCCGGCGGGGCGCGCGCGTGCGGCGCGGGCCCGCGCCTAGTCCTGCGCTGCTGCGCATGCACGCGCGCACTGCCGGCGCGGCCCCGCGCCTGCAGCTGCAGCCTGCAGGCTGCAGCTAGCTATAGCGCTGCGCATGCCGCAGTGCGCAAATCATAGCTAGCGCTATAGTATGCATATCGGCGTCTCGCCGACCGACGCCACCGTTGGCCCGTTCGCCGCCGCCGGTGTTGTCGCTTCCTTCTCGATCTCCGTCTCCTCCTTCCTGGTGTGGTCGTTTTTCACGCCGACTTCGTGAACAGAGCTGATCGTCTGCAGATCGGGACCCTCCGGCGTCCAGTAACCGAGCACGGCGCCCTTCTTGATCCGACGATTCGCATATTGCGAGTTCAGCACTCGAACCATGCAGACGCCGTCGTGGAACGTTGTCAGGTTCCCGGCCATCATGAGGTTCGTCTTCTGATACAGTCGCGGATGCTCTTCCACCATACCGCGAGTGCCGTCCTTCGGCTGATCGCCCTTTTGATCCAGCTTGACCAGAACGTCGTGTTCGTGTCGAGCCTTGATCTTCACGTCCTCCGACGCGATCACCGCAACGCCACTCCGTACGCGTGGCTCCATGTTGACTGTCTCTCCCGACTTGTTTTTCATGATGCCCTCGGACAGATCGATGGCCCACGCGTTGTCCATGATGTAGTCGGCGCCAAGAATAATGTGCGTTGGCAAATTCTCCCACACGAAGAATTCTTGCACTGATTTTGCGAGTGTCCCCAGCGTCACCTCGATGTCGACGGAGCCCAACACGTTGACTGGTGAGCCGTCCGCCGTCGCAAACTCGCCTCTCCTGCTCTTGTCGATTTTCTCCTGCAGGCCGAGCTTCTCCACCAGGCGCCTTGAGATAATCGAGAACGCGGCGCCGGTGTCGACGAGCGCCTTCAACGGCCCTTTGCCGTTGAGTCTCGCCTGAATCTCCGCATGAACTCCGGTTCGTTTGCTCAATCGCTCTGCCGTCCGCCGAAGCGAGGCAATGATTGTTTCTTGCTCCTCGGCCAGAGTCATGCCGTCAAGGTCGTCCAGACCCTCGACATTGTCGTTGTCGCTGTCGTCGTCGACTGCAACCTCCGGGACGCGTCCCGTACGTCGATCGTTCGATGTCTCGGCGGTACGCGCGCGTCGCGCTCGTCGCTCGTAGACCATCTGAACGTTTGGCCCCCAGCGGGCCAGCGGGTAGGAGCGGTTGAAGTCGGACTGAGGCGAGCTCGTGGTGGAACACTTGTTCTCCTCGTCCGTGAGTTCGTCCGATTTCCGCTTGAGGTAATCCCGCCTCCATTCGGCTTGACGCTTGAAGACGATCGAACCCGTGGGGTTCGTCCACAGGTTGCTGGCCGGTGCAGGCACCGCCAGCTGTGATCTCCACGTCTTCGCGTAGCCAGGAGCACAACTGAAGCTGGTACTGTCCGCCCTCGCGGCGTCTCGCGTCGGGTGCGACCCGACGTCTTGCGCCGCGCGGGAGGATGACTGACTCTTGCGTCCAGTTGTCCCCTCTCCTGATTCCTGCATCGCCGCGGAGCTCTGTCGGTGCGCTCGTAGCTTGCTCCCGTACAGTCCGCTGTGCTGATGCGGCGCCGGCGCTGTTGCAGCTGCCGTCTTGCGCCCGCCAACCTGCTGGATCCTCGTGGAGGTCCGTTGCTGCAGGTGTGATTCAACAGTGGTCGCTGGCCGAGTCCTCGAGGAGGAGTCTCGCCCCGTCGCTTCTGCGCCATGGCTTGGGAAGCCGGCGGAAGTGGACCCGGTCGGAGCAGTGGCCGACGGGGTCGGGAGCGAGCACAGGATGAACTCGCCGTACGCGTTGACAGGCGAGGTCGGGAACTGGTCGCCGCCTGCTACGATTGCGCAGCGCGTAGCCGTAGGCGGAGTGAGCTCCGAGTGGTAGAGAGGCTTGGTCGGATCGTTGCTCCGAATGAAGCCGGTTCCGACGTGCGGAGTCCCGCCGTTCGCGCGCGGACGCTTGTTGTCCGAGTGACGCGAGCGACGACGCTCGAGAGCTTCCGAGTGCTCCGGAGCCTCCGGCGTGTTCACAGCCGTAGAGAGCTCGACAGGCACTTCCGTAGACTGAGCACGACTGCGCGCGGCGCGCGAGGCACGCGCGATGCGATCAGCAAGTGTCTAATGACTGCGCACAGCACTCTAGGCCGGCCAGGGACCAAGAGGGATGCTTAGCTTTCTCGCGAGTGATGCGAGGGTCCATTGGCCGGCGCGCGTGCGCGGCTCACGTGTAATCGCGTAGAGAGGTTGCAAAGTAGGTGTAGAGTACCGGCGCGAAGCCTGGTCAGCGCTTGCGCGTTGCGCGCGCGGCGGCTGTCTTAGGGTAGATTTGATCACGCCTGGAGAGGCGTGGGCAGCCCCAGGGACGAGCTAAAAAGACGATCCCCGCAGCAGCCCCCATGCGCGGCTAAGGGAAGCACGCCCAGTGCAGACCTGAGCAGGCAGGTTGATGGCAAGAGGCTGAGCAGCACCAGTGCGACGGAGCAGCAGAGTCTCGGTAGGATTGAGTACAAAGGGAACAGATATAGCACTAGACATAGCTACAGCGAGGCTAGTCATAGTGCTAGGGCTATTCTGAGCGTGCTAAGATGGTCGCTGGACCAGATGGCAACGCGTACAAGGGTACAGGCCCAGAGGACAGGGCTAAATAAGGGAGCAGAGGCCAAGGGCCTAGCTAAGAGCTAGAGGACTAGCCGACGAGCCGAGCGAGTCGGGAAGTGGATGGCACACTACCCTCCTCATTCCGTGACCGATATAAACCGTGACCGTTATCATCAGTGTCGTGTCAGATCTTGAAATCGAAATCAGACCAAATTGTACTTGCTCGCCCTAGGTTTACCGAAGGACCAGATGTGATCGCCTATAATCCTAAGCTAAACTGGAAATGATTTAGTCAACGGTCGAGGCGGAGAACAAAGAAAGGGCGCAGCGGAGAGGGCGGCGAGCTCGAGGGCGCCGGGCTTCGTTTAAATAAATATTCAGAAGGCGCAACGTCGACGTCGACGTCGAATTAATGACGTTGCAATTGACTAGTACTAGTACTGGACGGCGCCACTGTGCTTCAGGTCGCTGTGCACGAGAGGAACCTTCCGCTGAAGGAGGCGATCCGCGCCTTCGGTGAGGAGAACGGCATACCCCCGAACAGCTCGCGGCTGCCGGCCCGGCCCCGGCCGGAGAAGCGGGCCCGGACTTCCACTTAGCTATATAGGCTGCCCGGCAGATCCACATATAAATCTATGATGTACGCTAGCGCTATACATCCTGATATTGTAAAGCTGATAAGCTTTAGCGCCCGTTTACGTTATAGTTCTAATTAGGTGCTCATGATTATAATTATCTGGTTATATAACGCGGCGAGACGCGCGCCCCATCCATCTGCAGCTGGGCAGCTCCGGTCCTTGCCGCGGCGCCGGCCGGACAGGCTGGTAATGATCATGGCCAGCCGCTGAGCTCACGCAGGCCACGCGTACGCGCGTGTGCCGGCGGCCGCGGCCGCGGCGCGCGGCCCGCGACGGCGCGCGCGGCGCGGCGCGGCCGCGGCCGCGGCCGCCCACGCGTACGTATACGCGGCTGCAGCTGGCCGCCGCGGCCGGGCGACATGGCCATGGTCGTCATTCCGTCATTCGCCGTGACGCGTCCAACTGCATGCAGGCGGCTGGCTGGCGAGAGTCAGCTCCGAGGCTCGAGCTCCGGTCCCTGCCAGGCTAGCTATAGCGCTGGTCATGGGGCACTCCGAGGCTCATGATCAGGCCTAGGGACTGCCGCATGCGCATGCAAGCTTAATCGCGATCGCCGAGTCACTGATCATGCATATGAGTCGTGGCGCTCATGATCATGTTGATGCGCTGCACATGCGCATGCGCAGCGGCGCGCGCGCACGAGCGCTAGCACAACGCCGGCGCCGTGCATGGCGCGTACGGCAAAACTAGCACGCGGCAACCTCTGCTCGCGATCGGGCTCTGACTGGCCGGCCGCCGGTTGGAAACGGGGTAGAGTAGTGACGACCGGCGGCGGTCCGGCGCCGGCGGCGGCGCGGCCCGGCGGGGCGCGCGCGTGCGGCGCGGGCCCGCGCCTAGTCCTGCGCTGCTGCGCATGCACGCGCGCACTGCCGGCGCGGCCCCGCGCCTGCAGCTGCAGCCTGCAGGCTGCAGCTAGCTATAGCGCTGCGCATGCCGCAGTGCGCAAATCATAGCTAGCGCTATAGTATGCATATGCTGTGCATGCGCATGCCGGCGCCGCGCCTGCCAACTGCCGCCGGCCGGCGCGGCGCCGCGCCCGCACTGCCGGCGCCTGCACTGCTAGCGCTAGCGCGCTGGTGACGCCTCGCGATCGCGCGCAAGTCCAGCAAGCCGCTAGCTATAGCCGGAGCTCAGCTATAGCTAGGCTAGCTTCGCTGGCCAGCTAGCGAGCCTGTCGGCTAGCTTGCCGGCTAAATCGTGCGATTGTACCCAGCAATCGGCTCCATTCCCCCCTGCTCGAGTCTCGATGCGGCTGAAACTCTCGGGAGCTCTTTTTTTCCGCGTTCGGTACAACAGGTACTTGATGCGGCCTAGCGCGCCACGCGCTGCTACCCGAGCGCTGGCATGTATGACATGCTCTGTCGAGCATCGCAAGAGCTTTCTTATTCACTTGGTCCGGCCTCTATACGACCACAGGATCAGGCGCTGCAAGGGATAGTCCAGGAAAGGGTCCGGTCCTTTTTTCCGCGCAGCATTCCCCTCTTTTCGGGTTCTGACAACGAATTCCGGGCTCTCATGCATGCACTAACACTCGGTTAAGAGCTCAGAGCTGGATCGGGAGATGAGCAGACTCGTCATTTTGTAAGCTACCGAAAACGGGGGCCCTACCCCGTTTCCAAAAAATGGGAGGCCCAGGCCCCAGGGTGAAAGGAAAGGCCGGCATAAAGGACGAGCCCGGGTTTGAACCGGGGACCTCTCGATCTGCAGTCGAATGCTCTACCACTGAGCTACTCGTCCGGTTGCATAAGTGTGCCCGGCCGGACAAGCGGTTGCGGGTTCGCGCTGTGCAGGAAGCGCGGGCCACGGGCCGCTCGGCGCCGCGATAGGACGCAAGCGGGCCGAGAGGGCCGGCCGGCTTCTAGGCCTGCTATAGCTAGCTGGGCGCCTCTGCCGGTAGGAGTGCCGGCTCTAGCTGGCCGTGAATCAAATCCGCTTGCTCAGGCTAGCGCGGCAGCAGATCTAGCCTAGTAGTAGCGTAGCGGTGAAACGACTTCGATCTCCATCTACGTGGCGCTCCGATCCGCAGAGCCGATTGACATTGAGTCTCTGCTGCCTTGCGCTTGTACCCTAACCAGCCGATTCACCAGAAAAGTGCTCGCAGCAGCCCAGCTTTCCGCCGACCCAGCCATGTGCAAGATCGACCGAATGATATCCCTCGCCGCGTGCGTCGCCCGCTCGCGGTAGTCATGCCCTCGCTTCTCATCGGCCCGGCGGCGGGCTCTCAAGCTCTAAGACCGCCCACCCGTCGTCGACTTAGAGCCCGCCACTTCGCTGACGCGTCCTGCGCACCTCGCTCGCAGGCTCCACGCGCAAATGTCCGAGATGCGTCAGCCGCACGGCGCCGTGCTTGTCGCCGGCGGCAAGGTGCTCCATCATAGCTCGTAACCGGCGCTGCCCTTGCTTGCGCCTCGCCGGCGCCCGCGGCCGACGCGGACGCCTTCGTCCATTCGCACCCGGCGCCCCGCCCGGCCGACCCCCGCGGCGCAGGTGCTCGGCGTAGGCGCGAACCAGAACCGCCTCTCGCGCCTGGCGATGGCCGCTGGGGTCTGCTCCGTCCACGCCGAGGTGCGGCGCTGCGTGTGAAGAGGCTCAAGCCGCGCCGGCCCGACGCCCGCGCAGCTGAACGCCCTGTCGTGCTTTGGATCGCGCGTCGAACCGGCGTCGGTCGCGTCGGGACGTGGTCAGCGAACGCGCGCTGCCGCCGCGCTCTCCGCCCTCGGGTCACTAACTCGGCAAATTCAAACAGGAGCGGGAGGATCGCAAGGACAGGCGTAGGCTGCGGAACGCTTGCCTCTACGTGGTACGGGTACGGCCGCCCGAGGAGGGGGAGGAAGAAGCCGGGGAGGGGGACGCCCTCCTCGCCTTCTCGCGCCCCTGCGCCGACTGCCTCCGTGAGATCGCGGCCCGCGGCATCCGGTACCCCCCCGCTAGCCCGAACTCCCCCGCCTCCTCACAAAGACGCGGGGGCAGCCGTGTGGTCTTCTCGACGGGGCGCGGCCGGCAGTGGGACAGCGCCAAGGTCGCTGACCTTTTGGATGCCGCCCGACCCTGCCTTAGCTCCCTCGGGGCGAAGTGAGCGCAGCATCAGCCCTCGCCCGGCCCGCTCTATGCTTTCTGAAGCGGATGCGCAGGAAAGAGGGCAAGCTGCAGATGCCGGGCGTGGCGCGCCCACCGAGGCCCACCCGCGCCTGAGGTGCCCCCCTCGCCCTCCCGCTCGGCCCGTGCTCGCTCGCGCCGACTCATTCCCCCAGGCGCCCGACTCCATACCACGTACCACGAAACCGCTGTTTTAGACAGTTTCACTTCAATAACAGACAGACGCATCGCCTGCCTGTAACAGACAGACGCAGACGCGTCGCCCGCCGGGTGGCCCTGCGAGCCCGGGGCCCTTGGACCGCCCGGCGCTTGGGACGGGCCCTGCTCAGTCTATCTTAGACTAAATCTTAATGCTTTTAGCTTCTGTAGTTGCTATAGGCCTGCAAGGGGTCCGGGCGCCCGGCCGCTTCCCGCC